>CM064497.1:26080369-26311138 GCA_032716605.1 Paralithodes platypus | reverse complement strand
CTCTCTGTCTCTCTCTCTCTCTCTCTCTCTCTCTCTCTTTTCCATCCATGTTTTCATATATGTTTTTGTCCCGTCCTAATTTTCTTTATGTACCTCAAGATGCTAACAAGATTGCCAGAGTGGAAGGCCTTTTTTTTTTTTTTTTTTTTTTTTCTTATCGCATATGCTAGAACTGAAGTGAAATGGTTTTAACTCAAATGTGTTCCTATAATGTACAATGTGATTAAAAAAGTGTAACCCTTTGAAATGTGTGTTATTTATGTTGTATATAATCCACACTATTATTTTTCTCAGTATCTGGTGATAGTACGTTGCCATTTAAAATCAGTGAAGTACATGTCGTTAGCTGTAATGGTTTTGACAGTGGAGCATGAAATAAAAGTTGTCCAATTCTGATATGACAGCAAATCATATGTCACAGTTCGTTGTCGGTTCTGTTGTTCAAAACCTCTTCTATTCTTAGTTATTGCTGTTGGACGTTGACAGAAGCCCTTGTGTGTTGTGAACAGTACCCTAGGTCAGAGTACTTTCTCACCTACAGGAAACACGTGCAGACTTTCCACAATCTAAAAATCTTGGTGACTCCTGCGAAAATTAGGGGCCCAATTGAGACAATTCTTGGTGGGCCTCCCTAGGTTCACTGCCAAGGACTGTAGAATAATGTTGGGGTAGTTTTGGTAACACTAATGCTTTAGATTTTTCAAAATTGTACAGTATTTGAAATAAAACGTAACACGTTCTCCGGGTGGTAGAGTTGGCTACCCTAGCGCCCTGGGTATGAGGGGTTAGCAATTGTTCCAATCGGCTTAAAGCCAATCCTACTATTGCTCTCAAAATGAGCCTTTCCAGCATTTATTTGATTTCCGATGCCGGACCGTGACATTTTACTTGCTTTTATACCAGAATTGGGCGATTTGTAGTTGATGCTCTGCTGTTAAAACCATTACAGGTAATGACTTGTACTTCACTGATCTTAAATGGCAACATGCTACCACCCAAGACTGAAAATAAGAATGATGTAGGTTATATAAAAACGAAATACCTTGTATTTGAAATGGTTACACTTTTGTAATCACCCTGTACATGTTACATCATTGTACAATATAGATATTCAGATATGTGAATATTAACATAGTGTAAAACATCAAGTACTTGTAAGACAAAATAAATGCCCGCTTAAAAAAATAATAATAATAATAATTGACAGTTGTATTAAGTTTTCACATTTTTCCCAACGCCATGCCTAAATTACTTCACAATAATGTACAAAACTGAATAGAATGATACATAATTTTGTAATACAAATATATTTTTGCCCAGGAGCTGGAAAATGTTGGGACATATGTTGTGGTGATCTTACTCGGGAAGAGCAAAAGATTTCCTTGGTGATGAAGTGTGTGTGTGTGTGTGTTTGTATGTTACTCAGTTACTTGTTCGTCAAGGGGAATCCACGCAATGCGAGCTAATCTCATTATTATCGCGCCTCCTTAACTGGGAATGTATTGCGTGAAATGCATGTTAAGTGTTTTATGTACTGTTGGAATGGCTGTGGATGTGTGTGTAGTCTGTATTTTAGCCAATTGGCGACATCGGAAACGAAGGCTTAGGGTGGATCTGTATGGTACTATTCTCACTATAGACGGTACCGTCTCGCCCGAAGGCTTAGGTAGCCATCAGCTTAGGTGAACCATATGATACCCATCTCGCCTTGTACCATTTTTGCCAACCCCAGATGGGACGTCACAACGTCGTCCACTTATTCCAGGTACCTATTTACAGCTAGGTGAACTGAGGCTAACACTTGAAAGGAGACAAGCCCAATTTGTCTCCGCCCGGCCGGGGATTGAACCCCCGACCCCTCGTGTGTGAGACGAGAGCTCTACCTACTAGGCTACGGGCTGTGTGTGTGTGTGTGTGTGTGTCTGTACAAGAGATATATATGTAGAGAGTGATTGTGTGTATGTATAGGGACCTCGTGCTATGTTTGTGTTTCTGTGCTTTAAGTGTGCACATTATTTTCCATTCCCTTGGCAAAAGAAGACATTCCAAATTTCAAATTGCAAGTCATACATTCTTCCTACTCAGCTACCCACCTACCTGTTAGTTAAATGTGACCTTAAATATTAGGAGGTGAGGACTTTGCAATGTTAAATTCAAGTATGACAAACTGGTGGAACCCCCCGAACAGCAACCAAACAGGGGCCCAGAAGCAACAGGACAAGGAAGAGGAAGAGGCTGAACAGCTACGTAAGAGGGCCACGGCGAAGCTGGCGGATAGTGACATCAAAGGGGCCGTCAGACTGTTGTCCTCTTCAGAAAGTTTTGCTGGTCAAGGCACCGAAGTTGTTGAAGCCCTACAAGAAAAGCACCCCCCTACACCTAGGGACCTAAACCTCCCCCCTGCCCCAAATGACCAGATGCGCCAACCTTTAGTTGTCACGAAGGAGCAGGTGGTTGCCGCAGTGACTTCATTCCCAGCAGGCTCAGCCGCGGGCCCAGATGGTATCCGACCCGCCCACCTCAAAGGCCTCTTGGGTCAGGGATCAGAAGCTGCTGGGGAGGCACTCTTGGAAACCCTCACCAAATTCATCAACATGGTTTTAAGAGGGGAAGTACCCGACTGTGCCACACCCCTATTTTTTGGGGCATCACTCTGTGCACTGGCAAAAAAAGATGGCGGTGTGCGCCCAATAGCAGTAGGGAACACCTTCCGCCGCCTTGCCACAAAGGTGGGTTTGAAACCACTCTCGAATGGCCTAGGTCAACACTTAAGACCAGTTCAACTAGGTTTCGGAACTCCAGGGGGGTGTGAAGCTGCTGTACACGCAACCCGCACCTACCTCAGCCAAGCCCAAGAAAAACGAGTGCTTCTAAAGATTGACATGCGGAACGCATTCAACAGCATTCGCAGGGATGTCTTCCTCCGTGCAGCTCAAGAACACATCCCCACTCTGCACTCCCTACTTTGGCAGGCTTATTCCAAACCTTCAATCCTGATTTTTGGCGAGACGGTAATCCCATCAGCGACCGGGTTACAGCAGGGAGATCCAGGTGGTCCTGCTCTTTTCTCAATAGGGGTGGATGCAGCAGCTAACAAAGTAAGGTCAGAACTGAATGTATGGTACCTGGACGATGCAACCTTGGGTGGGTCAGTAGAGAACGTTCTAACCGACCTAAATAACATCGTAACTGACCTCGGCCAGGCTGGGCTAGTGATAAATGACACCAAATGTGAACTTGTCCTCAACCACACACGTGAACAAGGAGAAGAGACTCTGGCCCTGTTTCGAGACCTATTGCCAGATGTAAAGATCCTTCAGGAGCACCAGCAAACCCTATTAGGTTCCCCACTAACTCTGGCCGCAATCCCACCAGCACTTCAAGTTAAAAAGGAGGAGCTTCAACGTCTCGTGAGTCGCCTGATACACATCGATGCCCACTCAGCTCTGGCCCTGCTCAAGAACTGTTTCTCCATCCCAAAACTCCAATACCTCCTGCGCACATCGATGACTTACACGAACAATGGTGGCCTCCAAGAATTAGACAGCATAATCCGAGAAGCAGTGACCAGCATCACCAACGTGGAATTTAAAGAACGGGCATGGACACAAGCCACCCTTCCTGTCCGCCTCGGGGGCTTGGGCATACGGAGAGCCTCGGATATTGCCTCCCCAGCCTTTATCTCTTCCCTCATCGCGACCAACGACCTTGTAGTGTCCATCCTTTCTTCTCAACCCGGAATGACACTTAATGGGGACGTTACAGCAGCGATTAACACCTGGAAGGGAAGTACAGGAGTAGAGGAGGAGCCTCAGGGTACCTCCAGGAGCAAGCAGAAAGCGTGGGATACCATCTCGGCGAAGAAAACTCAAGAAAATCTCCTAACCAATGCAGACCAGGTTGCAAAACCACGCCTCCAGGCAGCCGCCCGTTCGGAGAGTGGCTTGTGGTTACACGCCATCCCCATTCCACCTCTTGGAACTCACTTGGATGCTGAAGCGCTCCGGGTTGCCATCGCGCTCAGAGTGGGTGCGGCTGTTTGTCACCCACACACTTGCAAGTGTGGTAGGGGGATGGATGCTCAAGGTCACCATGCCTTGTCATGTAATTACAACGCAGGCCGCCTGCCAAGACACTCTGCACTATATGATGTCATAAAACGGGCCCTGCAGAGTGCTAACCGTGCATCAATCCTCGAACCACATGGACTTCACAGAGAAGATGGCAAACAGCCAGATGGGATGACCACTTTCCCTTACAAGAATGGCCGGTGCCTCGTGTGGGATGCCACATGTGTTGACACTTTCTCCACAACCAACATCGCCAGAAACGCCGACGAAGCAGGTGAAGCCGCCCGGATAGCAGAAAATGAAAAGCGAGAAAATATCAAGCCATCGCCAGAAATCATCAGTTCGAGCCCCTGGCATTCGAAACTTCAGGAGTCTTCGGCCCTACCACCCTTAAGATGGTGAATGAAATAGGCCGTAAAATCAGAGAAGTTTCAGGAGAACCCCGGGAAACCCTCTGGCTCAAGCAAAGACTAGGGATGGCTATCCTCCGGGGCAATGCCACCAGCATCATGAGCTCAGTTCGACAGGACTGGGTCATGTCACTGTGAGGCCCGGGCAGGAGTGGTGTATCCGTAGTCTTTCCACAGTAGGGTAAAACAAAACATAAACTTTATTTGTATGTAACATGTGTGATGCACATAAATAAAAGGGGATGTGTCGGATGGTTGAAAGCCACAGTTGCTCGCGCGTTTGGGGCTAGCAACACGTATTATGAAAAACATGTATCCTCCTTCATTCACTGTCCCCCCCTTCACTCACTCAACCCCACAATTTGCCGGAGGATAACAGGTTTTTCACAATACGTAGACGGAGGTCTTTTTAAAAAACATAAAAACAGTATGACACTACTTCGACTGTGCATTGAAGCACATATTCATACTTGATTATTTCCAAATTAGACATTCAACATTAATATCTTGGGGGGTGCAATGAAGAAACAATATGGCTAACGCAAAACACCGTGATTCAAAACTAATGACTATAGGCAAAACATCTGTGATTTAAAAAATTTCATTATGAAATATTTATTGTACCAACCGTCTTAATACCATCATCCCAATCCAATACAACTAGTATGATCTCGCATACAAGTCTTTAGAAAACGTCCTTGGTGGTAGTATCATTCTCCATCCTCTCAGTACCATGTTTTTTTTTTTAACGAGTGTTTCTATTACTAGACAAATTTATTAACATTATGAAGGTTCTCTAAGACTCACGCTGGTGTCTTCGAAACCTAATGCAATTGTCTACTAGTACTGTGGATAAAAAGGTGGGATGTGTCATGGTATACTGAAAAAATTAACCATATATCATTAACATATGTAAATGACAAATACATTAATGTAGACAAACAAAAATTGTAACCAATACACATTTGATTGATATAATGTCATATATAAACTTGGCAGTGGGAATTGAAAAAAGAAGTGTCCTCACCTTTTAGGACACAAGGTGTACGCCGCCAGTGCGGGGTGTTTGTAGCCTAACCTCATTCACTATAACTCATCCTAGCTTGATATGTATAAGAGCCATAAGAGCAAACGAAACAAGACTATTTGCATTTTAAAAATTAGCTAAACATCTCTCTATAGTTCTAGTTCATTTAATCATAGCACCCATGGCATTTATGATTGAGGGGAAGGAGTCTCTTTGTTGCTAGGCAGTTGGGGGCCCTTGAACGAGTATATTATGCTCTTATCTTATTGTCTTCCTCAGTTTGCTACAATTCAATGGAATAACTAGTTATTATAACAACAAATATGTTTGTTAGACAGTATGCATTATGGACTGTAACATGAAATGAACCTCACAATGGTATCTGGTATATAGCTGTTATAAATACACAAGGAAGTAGACATTTTCTTGTTGTATTTCATCTTCTTAATCACCTTTCCTGGACACACACCCTCTGACAACCAAGGCCTGTAGCATACTGTTATTGCAATGGGAGTGAAGGCTAGAAGCATATCTAGTAGCTTATCTTACATCTGGCAACAAGCGGAACAGCTTGCTACTTCCAAATTCAGCCTATAATACCAAAACCTACCAGTCCATCGGCCACAGTAAATTATTAAATTACATGCAACGTACCAAGACGTTGACCGCAGCAAGAGGGTTAATCGCAATATTATTATTAACTCTTTCACAATATGATGACACATTTATTAATTTTATTTTGGTTAGCATTAGACAGTTTTATAAAGTTTAGAAAGAATCAGTGGGAATGAAAATGGCAAATTATTCTCAGTTAACCCTAAAAGGCCCACTATTTTTCCCAGTCAATCAGCCAGTCAGTAGCCAGCCCTTAATCCCACAAGGGGTTGGGAGGATCAGCAAAAAACTTTAGAAAGGAAAAAGCGATGACAGGAGAAGAACACATAACAGTTCAGATGTTATTATAATTCCAGACAAGATTTCCTCAACATCAACATATGGTATAAAGAATAACATCGTCTAATGCTCGCCATAATACTATGAAGAGAAGCGTCATCGTATCCTGAAAGGGTTAAGTATACAGTTTCCGGCCTTTCGTCTGTAACATGATGTACTGCGTTATAAGCACAGACAGTATATGGAATACAGGGCAAACTTAAGGGGGCCCACCTCTTATTTTTTTGCTCTCTCTCTCTGGGTTGCATCCATTCGGCCCCACTCAGCCTACTGTTTTAAGAAGTTTATCCCCATTAAGGATATTTATTTTTTTCCTGACGAGCGGTAGCGAGCCAGCATATTTTAAAAATATGTTTTTGACAGCAAGCTATGTTTGTAAATTTTTCGATAGAAAAATGTCTCCAGAAAAGCCGGATTTCTCCATACAATGCTGGCTCGCTGTTGTTCGCCAGGAAGAAATTGACACCAAGATGAGGATAAACGTCTTAAAACAGTAGGCTGAATGGGGCCGAATGGATACAAGCCAGAGAATAGGAGAGTCAAAAGCAGGTCACCCCCCTTAATAATAAACACATTACACACACCTGGTATATGTTGTTTCCCTGCTCTATCTTCCAAGAGTGGTATAATTCCTGCTTCATCTTCTTCACCAGCCACAGTGTTGAGGAGTTATGGCACTTTATCATCCTCTCTCTCTCTCTCTCTCTCTGTATTATGTAATACCATGTATTACAATTGTCTTTATTTATATAATTATTTGAGGTGAACAAATTGGAAAGATATTGAAGTTAATACTAACAATATTATTATATTATTATTACAATAATGATTAGTATCATTAATAATAATATTAGTATTAGTATTACTATTACTAAATCTACTATTTATAATAGTGCTACTACTACTACTACTACTACTACAACTACTACTACTAATGCCACTACTATTACACCACTACCCGACCCACTACACCACCGTCAGTACAGCAGTAGCAGCCAGGGTGGTGAGAGGGCTCTGCCTGTCTTGTTGTTGTGCTGGCTACCCCTTGTATTCCCGCCATTACCTCACCACTACCCGACCCACTACACCACCGTCAGTACAGCAGTAGCAGCCAGGGTGGTGAGAGGGCTCTGCCTGTCTTGTTGTTGTGCTGGCTACCCCTTGTATTCCCGCCATTACCTCACCACTACCCGACCAACTACACCACCGTCAGTACAGCAGTAGCAGCCAGGGTGGTGAGAGGGCTCTGCCTGTCTTGTTGTTGTGCTGGCTACCCCTTGTGTTCCCGCCATTACCACACCACTACCCGACCAACTACACCACCGTCAGTACAGCAGTAGCAGCCAGGGTGGTGAGAGGGCTCTGCCTGTCTTGTTGTTGTGCTGGCTACCCCTTGTGTTCCCGCCATTACCACACCACTACCCGACCAACTACACCACCGTCAGTACAGCAGTAGCAGCCAGGGTGGTGAGAGGGCTCTGCCTGTCTTGTTGTTGTGCTGGCTACCCCTTGTGTTCCCGCCATTACCACACCACTACCCGACCCACTACACCACCGTCAGTACAGCAGTAGCAGCCAGGGTGGTGAGAGGGCTCTGTCTGTCTTGTTGTTGTGCTGGCTACCCCTTGTGTTCCCGCCATTACCACACCACTACCCGACCCACTATGGTGTCGATGAAACAATGGTCAAATACACCTGTACAAATGTAAAACCAGGGCATACATAGTGTATTTACTCCTAAGTAGCGCCCTCTATCGTCAAAATGGTGAACCCTGACCCAATAATAAACAGTGTGCTGTGCTTCATGAGTTCGGCCAGTTCGGACTACTCAGGTAAAGAACTGGAAGATGTTTTATATTTCTTTTATGCACATGAGGAAATTAAACAAGCTAAAGAGATTTTATGCAATCTTTTAAATGATGACCTAGTATGGAGAAGAGGCCCTGATATGAAAAGAAAAGACTTGTGTGACTTGCTGAAGTTTCATGACAAAATACATGAATCTAAAGATAAGTACGTATTCGTAACTAACAGCCATAAAAAGATGCCTCCTATATTTTTGGAAAAGTTTGCTCCAATAATAATTAATCTTTCTGATGAAATCGCGAAGCTAAACGAAATGATCCCTAAGATTGTGGACATAAAAACAGAAGTGTTCAACACAGCAGATACAGTTCGTCAAATGAAACTTGACCTAAATGAAGTGAAACAAAAAAAATCGTGTGCTATATCGGGCATAGAAGAGGCAGCAAGAGACGCCACTACTCAAGAAATAAGCAATATTGAAACAATTCAAGATTTTAGACAATCGACGACTTCAGAAGAGTTTGATAATAATATTGTGCCTGATCGCGACAATACTTTGGTGGATGAAGCAAGGGAGGAAGCCTCCGGCGGTGGTGGTGGAGTGACCAGCAGCCCAGCTCCCCGGAGAGATGACCCAGGCGGGCGCCAGGCCGGCAAGGGTAGTTCGGCTCGGGGGGAGAGGCCCCACCATCACCATCAGCGGGACCCTAATATTGTGCGTGATCATGACAATGTTTTGACAAATGAATTGAGGCGGGAGGCCTCCGGCGGTGGTGGTGGAGTGACTAGCAGCTCGGCCCCTCAGAGAGGCGACCCAGGCAGGCGGCAGCCCGACAGGGTTCGTTCACTGCGGGAGGGGGGGGGCCCGACTATCACCATCGACAGGACCCTGATACCTTCGCTCAAGTGGTTGTTAGAGGTGGAGATGAACCAGGAAATAATGCTGCCTCTCGTGGCGTGGTCGACCCTCGTACCGGTGCTGTCAGCAAGAGACAGCTACACCGTACTGTGGCTGAGGCTGGTGCTCGACCTGGCGACTCTAGGGGAGATTCTGCACAGCGTAGACATGATAACTCTAACTCGGAAGATGGATGGGTTAAAGTCAAATCTCGGAATCAGAAAATGTTAGACTTTAAAGCCAAGCGAAACTTCAGCGGTGTAACTGGACTAAAAAAGGGTTTCGATGGTAGTTTAAAGCTGTTAGGAAATTGGTGGATGTTTTTATTGGTCGTGTGGATAAAGATGCCACAATGAGAGTATTACAGATTATATTCGAAGCAACTTTGAAGTCGATATAACAAACATTAGTAGGTTAGAGATTAAATCTGATAAATTTACGACCTTTAAAGTGACAGTGAACCTGGCTGACCGAGATAAATTGTTCGAACCAGAGCTATGGCCTGAATATATTGTGGTGAATAAATATTATAATAGGCAAAAAGGTTCAGATAGGGATCAGAATCCTCAAAATTCAATGAACAATAAATAAGACTTCAATTGTGTTTGCCTTATTTTAGTTGTGTATATATAGATAGATAGATATTTTTTTTTGTATTCTTTTAACTATGTATTTTTCCGATTTTACCGTTGCTTCTTACAACTGTTGTTCTCTACGTAAAAATATTGACTTGGTTAGGGAGTTAACAAAATATAAGTATGACATGGTATTTCTTCAGGAAACTTTCATTACTCAGGATAAAGTTGGGATCTTGGATTATATTGATGAGCATTATGAGTGTGTTAGTGTGAGTGCCACGTATTCTGAACGTGCTTTAGCTGCCATGGCAGGACGCCCAGAGGGAGGGATGGCAGTACTTTGGAGAAAAAAAACCCACTCTTTAAGATAAATAAGATAGTTACTGAAACAAATTTAATGATATTCAGCCTTAATATAAATAATTTGGATATTGTTTTAGTTAACGTATATATCAATAGTGATCTTTGGGAAGTGGCAACGTTAAATAAATATTTAGAAACCCTGTCATTATTGGAAGATATAATTGTTGAGTATAAATTTGATGCAATTTTCTTCATAGATTTTAACGCAGACCCTCTCTCTGGGCGTGCATGGACAAACTTAACTGATTTTATGCAAAATAATGATCTTCAGTGTTTTGATGTGAATGTTTTCAATGGGGATACTTGCACATTTATAGGATATGGGAACTCTGCAAGTAGATGGATTGATCGCATTGTGGGAAGGCAGCACAAACTTGTAACAGTTAACAATATAAATGTTTTAGATCATATAATTGGATCTGATCATATTCCAATTGTATGTAAGCTCGGAATAACCTCTGCAGATAATTCGATAAATCGTAACAAAAGTTATGTAAGATTGATAGATGTTGATAACCATGATAAATCTTATATCAACTTGGGTGCGCGTACAAAAGATGAATTTGATAATATTAATGAGTTGGTGTGTTTAAAGTTGTCTTCTCTCATTGATCATCCAGTATTGCAATGTTCCGTACTTGGCTGTCATCATCAACAACATTTAGAATGGATAGATTGCTTGTATGAATCAATACGTATTGCAATTGCTGATTCGTCTGAGGCTTATAGGACAAAATTTATCATTACAAATAAATTTAAAATAATCCCAGGTTGGAACCGCGAAATTAAAAACCATCATACAATAGCTAGAAATTGCTTTTTGAAATGGATAGCTAAAGGTAAATCTCGAGATAGTCCTGAGTATACAGAAATGGTTGAATCAAGAAGTAAGTTTAAGCAAGCACTAAACAAATGTAAGCAAAATGAAAATAAAGAAATATGGAAGTCTATTATTGATAAGTTTCGCTTGAAAAATAAGGAACAGTTTTGGAAGGAAGTAAAGATCAAAAGAGGTAAAGAAAAAACTACAAATATCATTGATTGTCATTCGGATCCTAATGAAATTATTCTAATATGTATTTAGTGCATAGCGATGATCCTGAATTAATCGGTAAATATGATTTTATGAATAAGTTTAAAAGGAAGTGGAAAGAAGATAGGAAAATGAATGTTGTAACCTCGCATATATCATTGAAGCGAGCCATTTGTAAATTAAATCTTGGCGTTGGGCATGATGGATTACACTTGCTTTTTCTGAAGAATGCATCAGATAACGTTCTCGCGATTCTGTCATATTTTTTCAATGTATGCTTCAGTCATTGTTATCTACCAACTCATATACTAAAAGGAAATATAACACCAATAGTTAAAGATAAAAAGGGTAATGTTACTTTATCTAATAATCACAGACCTGTTATGCAGTCTTCCTGCTTGTTGAAACTCTTCGAAATTCATATACTGGATATACTTGAGGAAAAAGTTTGTTTAAACCATAAACAATTTGGCTTTAAAACAGGAGTGTCGACAACTGATGCATGTTTTGTTTTAAAATAATTGATGTTCAATTACTCTCATAAAAATGACTCTGGATTCATAACATTTATTGATCTGTCCAAGGCATATGATTATATAAATCATTTTCTATTGGGTGAAAAATTATTGAATAAGGGAGTCCCAGTGGACTTAGTGTATTTTCTTATGCATAACCTCAGAAATCAATTAGCTAATGTGACATGGAAGGGGCACCAGGGATCCTTTTATTATGTGGAGAGGGGAGTAAGGCAGGGAGGAATACTATCCCCCTTTTTATTTAAACTATATATAGATAATATTTTAGAAGAACTGTCTAGTATGAATCAAGGGTGTCAACTGGGAATAACAAAAAGTAATATTTTGGCCTATGGCGACGATATAGCTCTTATTGCTCACGAACATGATGATATGGAAAAATTGTATATTAAATTGAAAATTGAATTAGAAACACATGGTTTGATTATTAATAAAAACAAGACAAAATGCATGAAATTCAAAAGGAAAGGAAACCAATCTTCGGGTAATACTATAAAATTACATCATGATGAACTAAACCTAGTAAAATAGTTTAAATATCTGGGCCATGTGATCTCTTCTTCTCTACATGACAATGATGATGTTGATTTAAGGCTGAAAACATTGTATTCAAGTTTTAATACAGTAATTAGAAATTGTTCATATGTTGATAAGAAAACACTTTTATTGTTATACAATGCGTATTGTAAGCCAGACTTTGGACTTCCACTCTGGAACAATTGTAAGACTTTTTCTACAGGTATCTTCAAAACTTTTGCCTTTGCTATCAAAAAGTCAATGAAGCGGATCCTTGGTGTACCTTTCTATACCAGTAACCATGAGGTGGCAGAGTCATGTGAACAATTACTGCCGAAGCATCACGTTGCTCTTATTCAGGCAAGATATTTTCACAGAATAGCCAAGTCTAATAATCTTATAATTAATACTAATTGGCAATACTTGCAGTCTGGACTTTTTATAAACAATGTTGAAAATCTATTTCATAAGACATATAATATTGATGTATGGAAGTATGATCTTAACACAATCTACTCTAGAATCCTATGGGTTCAGCGACATGAAGAACGACGGGCTCCCGTGTCTTATGATCCAAATACAAGGTGATGCTTCCTCGGTCTATCTAGGATGTTATATAATTATTCATAATTAAATGCGGTTGCTAAAGATGATATAATAAAATATATATTTGATTATAGGCTATACTGTAAATAAACAAGAGTTGTAGCAATTCATGTGTATACCTTTTCAGCTATTTTACTTTTATAAATTATTTTAATGGATATGTAATATGTACATGAATGTAAATTTTGTATATATTATGAAATAAAGACAATTGAATTGAATTGAATTGAACTATTGCCACTGTTACTACTATTTCTGTTATTTTAATACCATTATTTATATATTATGACTCAAATATTGTCATCATTGTTATTTGTTTTCCTTCTCGTACTCGTCTTTCATTTCACCTCCAACTTCTTCTCCTTGTTGTCTCTTCTAACACATCATATTTCCGAATCCTATGGTTTGTGTGTGTAGGTGTGTAGCATGTGTGTGTGTGTGTTTGTTTGTGGGTGTAGTGTGTGTGTGTTTGTGTGTGTGACATATTGTGAGTTTATGTTTGTTAATTAAGGTGTGATGTGTGTGTGTGTCGCTAAATTTCGTGCGTGTGTGTGTGTGCGCGCGCGTGTGTGTGTGGGTGCGTAGCGTGTGCGTGTGTGTGTGTTTGAGGTACCATGTGCTATAGAGGTGTTGTGAAGGGTAGGAGGAACCAGTTGCCTAGACCACCATCACTACTTTAAGGTTACCAAGTCACGTCTGTACCTCTTAACTCAATAAGACGTCTAGCTCACAAACATTACTTAACATATCGTCTGGTTATATGTATGTTTGCTAGTTTGAAATAATATGATAATACAGGTTGTGATTGCATGTGTGACTTTTACTTCACTATATCAAATTGGTTACATTATTTTTCGGTGTTTCTCTCTCTATCAATATTAAATTAGTAGATTACCATACGATCCACATAACAATATGTATGTAGAACTACTGATAGGGCCTATCGTCATCTTCATCGGTTGCACAATTCATATTATGTATCTAGAAGCTTTGGGAAGTGTCTCTATATTTGATTAATCTTACAGAACACAGCCCACCAGGGGTTTCTCAGGCTTGATAATGCAGTTTTTATTATCAAGTTGTGCACGGCGTTCGTAGGGGCATATATAATTACCTTCACATTTCCAGTTATATATTTCAAAACATATGGAGAACATTCAGAATTGTTTTTAGTAAGGGGAGGCAGACCGTTTGTCTGGACCCCCCTTCTCCCTAATGTTTAGCCCCACTATTTTTGAGATTATAAGACGTTCGGCCCATTAGTTTGGTGATTTTAACACATTTCGCCCCATTTCGTTGTCAATTGTAAGACCTTTCGTGCCATTTAGGTGTCGATTATTTCCTGGCAAGCGATAGCGAGCCTGCAATTTTAAGAGCAACCGGTCTATGGCCGGGACATTTTTCTACCGAATAATGTACAAATTTATCTTGAAACGGGTCTAGGGGGGGGGGGGGGGGTTTCTAAGCTTGATGGAGGTCTAGGGAGGAAACTAAACAAAATATATGAATAAATGAATTAATAGACCAAACAAACGGCCAGCCTCCCCTTAACGGGCCACTTTGATAATTTTCAATAATAAAAACAAATCAAAAGTCACTTCTAAAGCAACACCAACATCAACCACTCGATATTTTAGTTTGTTTCTAATTTCCTATTTTGGGGAAATACTGTGCAGGAAGTACTATACCCTATTCTAAGTAGTTAAGACCAGACAAACTCTTAAACATTAACCTCTATAACTCACAAACCAATAGAGTAATCCAGCATATATTTCTACCATTTGGGAAGGGTCAGTCAGGGAATGTGTGTGGAAATTAACAACCTATTTGCTCTGACCCTTTTTGAGTTACAGAGGTTAGGGTTCGCGATTTCTGGACTGCTAATTTGGAACAGGGTACAGCCCTAGGTTTGCGCAAATTATGATTGGCTAAATATAATTCAATGTAATTCGCCTAAGCTTGTTATAAGAGAATCAGATAGTAACTTTGATTTGTCTTGATAGAGTGTAACAAGAGAAGATTCTTAGGTTAACCCCTTCAGTAACGGTGACGTTCTTTTACTTTTATGCTAGTCTTTTTTAGAGGATATTGTGCAGCTTAGGAAGGATCTGTGGCACTAAAAGGGTTAATTGAGATAGTTCGAAGCATATTAATTACTGAGGGCCTTTTAAAACTGAATAATATCTGTTAATAGTAGCCAGAATGAAGTTAAAAAGATGTCGCCGGTACAGAAAGGGTTAAGCGTCAGTGGTATACAATAGTGTATTTCTCAACTTCCTTCTTTGCTATAAATTTCCCCGTAACGTTCTCATTATGCTGGTGGGCCTTGTTTCCCCAACTAAATTTCATGCAGACCCAAGGAGGGAGGCTTCTGCTTTGTTATCTTTACCTTCCACTTAGTAGTAAATTCTATGTTAGCATAAAGGGGGGTCACCGTTTTTTGTTTTATCTTTCTCTTCTCTTCTCTCTTTCCCTGGCTTGTATCCATTCGGCCCCATTCATACAACTGTTTTAAGACGTTTATCCCCATCCAGGTGTCAATATCTTCCTGGCGAGCGATAGCGAGCCAGCGTTGTATGGAGAAATCCGGCTTCGCCGGTGAAATGTTTCTATCGAAAAATGTACACATTTAGCTTGCTGTCAAAGCAAAACAATATATATGCTGGCTCGCTCCAATCGACAGGAAAATATTGAGACCTGGATAGGGGTAAACGTCTTAAAACAGTAGGCTGAATGGGGCCAAATGGATACAGGCCAAAGAGAAAGGGAGAGAAAGAGAAAAAAAGCGAGGTGGGGTCCCTTAAGTACGGACTGTCTAGTAGGGACCGCAATGTAACTCTCTCTCCAGCCACCTATTTGTGTATTCATGATATCTTAATTGATGTCGTTGTTTGTTTATTTCCTTCGAGAACTCTCGTGCGAAACTAACATTGAAAAGCAATTTAAAGCAATAGATGAAATGGTTGTGTCTATTAGTGGTGATACAAATATTGTCTTATGGGGGGATGATTCACGTTTTGGAAGATTTTTTCATTTTTGTTTTTTTTAGTTTCCTCCCTAGACCTCCATCAAACTTAATAAAACTTAACAAAACTATCAGATCCCCTTTCTAGATTAATGTGTAAATTTTTCGGTAGACTAATTTCCCGGCTGAAGGCCGGTTTCTCTTAAGATTACATGCTCGCTATCGCTCGCCAGGAAGAAATCGACACCTAAATGGCACGAAAGGTCTTAACATTGACAACGAAATGGGGCAAAAGGTATTAAAATCGCCAAACTAAATAAGAAAACTATGTCCCCTTAAAGCAATAGATGAAATGGTTATATCTATTAGTGGTGATTAAAATATTGTCTTAAAGTCATACTAATAAAACTAAATAAATATACTAAATAAATATACTCTTCCGTAGTCATATAAGAACGCAAGACGTAGGTTATATAATACTCATAACCTGGAACACAAGGCTGTTGATAAGAGCCAGACTTCCACTGGGTCGTGTACAGATAGTGACTGCACAAGTTCTCCCTCACACTCCAGTGGTTTACCTTATATATTACCAGGAGTTGCAATTGCTGGAACATCGGAAAACAGTATTTATTAGTATTAACTTATTGAGTAATAGTTGTTGGAATAAAAATATATGTCTTACTAAATTACTGAAAATGTTTAATCATTTGAGGATATTGACGCGTTTTAACAGTTTATTCTGGCTTTCATTAGACAACTTTGTGCAGCCTATGAAGGATCTGTTGGAATTAAAAGGGTAAATACTATCCCAATCAACACTCTGACTTTCATATAACCTACCTAAATATATACATTTGTATTATAGTAACCAGTTAAGTATTGCATCCAAAAATACTGAGAGGGTTATAGGGTTTAAGCGCCCTGAAAATCATCAAGATAAATATATGATATTCCAACAGGATAAATGTATGTCATGGTTAGTAAACAGCTCTTATGTGATCATTTTTTGTTGAAACTCGAAAAAGTTGAAAGTAAAATTATCAAAAAAATTACCTTGTTATATTTAATATACAATAGGAGTAACCTTCATAAATTGGAGCATAGACACACAATCAACCATACTGTCTCTTTTCCTGTACTGCTTTTCCTTCTAGGTACTGGCAAGATCGCCCGATTGGGTGGCACTACGGTGTGGGCATTGGCCCACGGGTGCAAGCCCGTGGGCTGATGATCTACTCTCCCACTACCATCTCAGAGACACATCCATCTCACCCTGTCCCCTTCTTGAATGGTAGTAGAGTAATATCTTCTATTTTATTATATTTTATTTTTCCCCAATAGCATTCAGGTAAGGATATTGTGTGAATATGTGTATGTGGTTCTTTGTGTATAATATGTTTGTATGAATAATTATATAAGTGTGTTATTTGCGAGGTCGGTCCTTTGAAATTTGTGCCCCATAAATTGTTGTTTCCTCTCACATAAGCATTACGCTATGCTTAGTGTAGATGAGTCTTGTACACGATTAGAATGATATCCAGTATTCGATAAATGCATATTAATCGTGGTCATGTGCTGAACCTTTGGGGGTAATTAGTTTTAAGAATATTTGAATGATAGTAAGTGTACTGTGTTTTTGTTTTTTTATTAATATTATTAGTTTAATATTTATGGTATGGTAAGGCAATTATGCGAGTCTGTGTATGTGTGGTTGTTTCTGTATGTAATATTGTTGTGTTTAATTATGCATATTTGTGTGGTAAAGCGTGTTTGTGGTAGTGCGTGCGCAAGGGTAATATTGAGATATTGAATTTGACATGTTATGTGCGAGCGATGCTTAGATGATTAATTTGAATGTTTTTGGTGCCGATACTTTCAAATAATTCCAAAGTTATTTTTCTTAATTAACTACATCCTACATTGCTTGGATATTGATGATGCCTCTACAGTCCCCTATGTAGGAAACACGTGCGTGGCGAATACATTTGCTCACAAAAACAATTATGTTTTACATTTGGTGAATATATATACCGTATATATATATATATGTATATATATATATATATATATATATATATATATATATATATATATATATATATACATATATATATATATATATATATATATATAGTATACAGTATATACTGGAGGTGTGGTGAAGTGGTCTTGCCACTGGACTGGTAATTCAATGGACCCAGGTTCGAATCCCGATATGTCAATTGGAAGATATTATTGGGATGGAATTGTTGCTGTAACTGGTATCAGTGCATTACCACAAAGCCCAACGAAACAACAAACAAATACCTTCATTGTTGCCCATATTCAAACAACAAACAAATACCTTCATTGTTGCCCATATTCAAAATATGCTACAGGGGATCAATGACTAGTGAGTTAATTGCTCAATAGGTGGCGTTCTGAGAGTGAGGGTCCGAGGCTGAGGGGGGTGAGACAGTGAAGCGCAGAGGCGAAGTAGTTTCAGAGATGGGGCTGCTTCGAGCCGTGATAGGGTGCTTCACACGTCTCACTGCCTAGACTGGAACGAGACCTCATGGGCTTCACCGTGTTCAGTGGTAGAATGTACAGGCTCTCGGCCTATGCCGAGAAGGAGTAGGTGGAATATAGGATATATATATATATATATATACATAAGTGTGTGTGTTAATATCTATCCTCACCAACACTGGGGTGTCTAATATGTCTTTATATACACAAGTGAGATTGATTATCATATAATTTCTCCAGTACATGGAGGCAGCTTTGAACATTAGAATCTCGGCAAACATCCAGATAATGACGAACACAATTGTGAAGAAAAAAATATTTTCTCTTTTATGAACTCATGGTGACAATGTTTTCATTTTGAATCAAATGTTCTTACTGTCAAGTGTCTTTACGTATTTTTGACAATTCTGGAACTATTTCAAGCTTAGACAGTCTTCTGGTTGTTGTTGTTGTTCCCCAAGCTGCCTGGCCGAACAGCCCCAAGGCCCCGAGCAAGGCCAAGGCCATAACCGAGCGCCCCCACAGAACCCTCCCTGCCGACCACAATAAAGCCTGGGTGACCGAAGCCACTCCATGGCGGGGAGCTGAGGAGGGCGACAGAAACGCCCGGGAAACCAAAGCCCCACCCAGGGCCCTGTGCCCCTCAGCAATTATGAAGAGAAAGCTGAGGGGCAAATGAAAAAATGTGACGCTTTGGCTTCCAATCTTGGTAGATTGGGAGGTCAATCCACGGAAGAGACGCGTCACTTGAGATCTAGAAAATATATAAGTAAAAGGAACAGTCAGAGTAAGCTTTGGGTATGGCAGAGATCGCTCAGTTCTCACTCTGATAGACCAGCCCATCACCACAGTCTTCTGGTTATACCCGTTGTTTTTTAAACAAATATATATATATTTGCATCGAATGGGTGAGAGTTGGATTATTTTCTTGGTCGTTGTATGTGATTGGATGACGGTGTTGACCACGATGTGATCAAGAAACCTACTACCTAAAAAGGTTTATGTGGACAAAATGTTCCCTTCATCCTGAAAAACTATGGTGGTGATGAGGCAGTGGGGGTTATAGATTGTCATGTTTATTGTGGTGGTAGTGAATTGTGACAAATAGAACCAGGACACAAAGTTACATATTGCAAATATTGGGGATAAGATTATGCTCTGTATATAGAATATATAAGTAGAAACGTTAATGCTATTTATAAGTGACTAATATTATTAGGAGGCAGATAATATAAGATATATATATATATATATATATATATATATATATATATATAGAGAGAGAGAGAGAGAGAGAGAGAGCTGATATACTGACAGTAAATAATATGTTACGTCGAAATTAAATAAAACAAATTACGAAGAGCTCTGCAATACTTTGTGGTTGGTAGTGATAAAAGGATAATAGGTTTGGGATATTTATTATATATTCAGAAATCCCCCCCACCCCAACCCCACACTCTCTCTCTCTCTCTCTCTCTCGATTATAATTGGTAATATTAATGCAAATATCTGCTCCCCTTCCTAAGCCTCCCAGGAATTGTGCAAATGGAGAAGTAGGCAGGGGAGGGAAGGAACATGGAAAAGGGATTAGAAAGTCAAATGAAGTAAATGTAAGAGTTCGCACATTTAGGGAAAACAAATATTCATAGATAATTGTTTAAGGGGGTCACCAGCTTTTTTTGTATATCTCTCTCCTTTTCTCTCTTTCCCAAGTTTGTATCCATTCGGCCTCATTCAGCCAACTGTTTTAAGACGTTTATCCCCATTCAGATGTCAAATTATTCCTGGCGAGCGATAGCGAGCCAGCAATGTATGGATAAATCCTGCTTCGCCGGTGACATTTTTTTTCTCGAAAAATTTACAAATTTAGCTTGCTGTCAAAACAAAAATATATATATGCTGGCTCGCTACCGCTCGGCAGAAAAATATTGACACCTGGATGGGGGTAATCATCTTAAAACAGTTGGTTGAATGGGGCCGAATGGATACAAGCCAAATAGAGAGGGAGAGAAAGAGAGAAAACAAATGCGCGGTGGGCTCCCTTAACGCATTCAGTACCGGTGATGGGTTATGGAAAAGGGATTAGGAAATCGAATGAAGTAAAGTTAAGAGTATGCAAATTTTGTAAAAGAATAATCATAGAATATATTTTAACCCGTTCAGCACCGGTGACTTCCTTTTCATTACATTTAAACAATTATTAAGCAATTTTATTCAGCTGAGGAAGGACTTTTACCCATGAAAAGGTTACAGCCTATCTCAACTAATCCTTTTAGCTACCATATTTCTTTCCTTGCTTCATAAATGTTTCAAAATGTAGCTGAAATCAAATGTAAAATACGTCATCGGTGCTAAGAGGGTTAATATCTTCTGAAGAACATGACATACGGAAGGCGTTGGTGAAAGATACGTAAACCAATATATATACTCCTTGTGTATCACTAAACTATTCCACTAACATAATAAAAAAGACGCTTCGATGTCCAAAAATGACTAAGACCGACACAACATGGATTAATTGTCGTACCTCGATATTTGTATGTGGACCAGAATGACGGAACACACTACCATCAGCACACACACACACACACACACACACACACACACACACACAAAGACATACACTAATACAAATACACACTAGGGCCATATCCACATTTCCGGCATCATAATATTGACACAATATAATTTATATAACACGTCGCGGAATAAAAATCTTTGTCTCTTAAAGTTGTGTAGGAAGCGAAGTTAATTAACCCCGTTTTACCTGGTCATGTGTGCAAAAGAGAGAGAGAGAGAGAGAGAGAGAGGGAGAGGGAGATTTTTAATATGTTGTAAATGCCAGCACCTGCGCAATATTTGATCATAATATCTGAGAGTAGGCTGCCGGTACCGTATTTTCTTATTTCTCAACTTAATTTCCCTCTAACTAAATTACTCTACTCTCTTACTTTCCTCCAGCCATCAAGTCAAGTCAGGGTACCGTACACAGACGAATACATTGAGATCAATATTTCTCAGTGTGAGCATATGTGGTGGAAACTTTCAAGAGCAAGTGCTCGAATTCAAATTTAAATAATTCAAATTTGTCACAAATAGTGGAAGTGAGTGATAATATAATGAAACATTGCTTCCATGCAACATTCCAAAATAGAAAATTATAGTATTCCTTACATTGTTATTTGTGAGAAGATTTACCTTCCACACAACGTAATTATCTTACGCCTATTACAAATCATTGGTGATATATTAACAAATATGCTAAACATGTTCTATTATTCATATTGGCCCTTCTTATTCACAGGTCGATATATATTCATATAACGTTTCATAAATATGTTTCTTTTATATACGTATTTCTTTTCAGATCGCAACAACCGTTAAGATGAGACTGGCCGTTTGTTTGGCCTATTAATTAATTTATTCATGTATTTTTCTTTAGTTTCCTCCCTAGATCTCCATCAAGCTTAGAAAAACACCTCCTAGACCCCCCTTCAAGATAGATGTGTACATTTTTCGGTAGAAAAATTTGCCGGCCGAAGGCCGGTTCCTCTTAAAATTGCAGGCTCGATATCGCTCGCCTGGAGATATTCGACACCTAAATGGCACGAAAGGTTTTAAAATTGACAATGAATGACAATAGGGCGAAAGGTGTTAAAATCGCCAAACTAATGGACGTTCGGTCCATTAATTAATGGGGCTAAACATTAGGGAGAAGGGGGTCCAGAAAAACTATCTGCCTCCCCGTAAATGCTCTCCTGAACTCTCCTAATCCTCCAACGATAACACTAATCCTGACTCCAATCATTCCCAGCCCAGTAGCCTACCTCTCTTGGTTATTCCCGGGTAAATCTGTACAGTCGCGCTAAAAAGTGAAGGCTCGGCACCAAGAATGTTGTGATCAATAATTGGTATCAGGAATAGCTAAGCTTCATTTCTTCATATTGAGTGAAATATACAAACATGTTCCTACACTTACCCACCCTATTCAACATCTGACAGATAATAATACAGCACAGAGCAAGCCAAACGTAATGACAGCTGGGACATCAATTATTAGCGCACCCGGACAAGCCTCTGTAATACTTCATCTCTTGTTATCCTCCAACCTCTCATAGCTCTTCTTAAGGGAGCCCACCTCGCTCTGTTTATCTTTCTCTCCCTCTCTCTCTTTGGCTTGTATCCATTCAGCCCCATTCAGCCTACTGTTTTAAGACGTTTACCCCCATCCAGGTGTTAACATTTCCCTGGCGAGCGGTAGCGTGCCAGCATATACTGTATATATTTTTGTTTAATAGCAAACTAAACTTATACATTTTTAGATAGAAACATTTCTCAAAGCCGGATTTCTCCATACAATGCTGGCTCGCTATCGCTCGCCAGGAAAAAATCGACACCTGGATGGGGATAAACGTTGACTGAATGGGGCCAAATGGATAACAATCTGAGAAAGAGAGAAAAGGAGAGAAAGATAAAACAATACAGCCACCCACTTTCACCTATTGACAGCCAGCGGACCTCAACAGATATATCAGGATTATTATATTGTGTTCATAGCTTTGTCCATCGTTTCGTTTGTGCTCTTAAGTTTGTTTTGTTACACTATATTAAGTTTAGTTTGGTTACAATTAGTTCCCTTACGTTAGGCACAGACACAGTGTTATGTTTGAGTATGTTGTGTTGCAATTTTATTTGTTTAGTCGGCAACATTTTAGGATAATTCAGTTTGACTAGGTAGATTTAGATTAATATAGATTGTGATAGTTTACATTTCGTTAAGTTAAAGCTAAGATTAATGATTGAGTGGGTCATATTGGTTTATTATTAATGTTCTCTCCACCAACCAACTTTACTCCTAAACTCGATTAATGAAATTAACGAACACATGTGGCAGTCCGGGGATTCGAACCCAGGACGCTCACACCAAAAATCAACACACTTATGCATTGCCCCACGAAGAAGCTTAGAAGGAACGTTAGGGCATAATCAAATAGTCTAGGTATAATCAATACATAATATGCTCAGGTAAATGTTATCAATTTAGTTTACAATTAAGATTATTGTTTCGTTTATAGCTAAGTTCAGTTATATTAGATCATGGTATTAATGGCAAGGTTAGGTTAGGCTAGATAAATATAGATTAGGTTGGGCTACGTCAAGTGAGAGTAAATCTACACTTAATTTTAGCCAAGTGACTGGGTAGGTATTTGTTTTATGACATTGCATCCCTACCTCGTGTGTATTTAACCCTTTGAAGATCGTGACGCATTTTGACAGTTTATTCTGGCTCTCATTAGACGAGTTTATACAGCCTAGGAAGGATCTGTGGGAATGATAGGGGTACAGACCGTTTCAATCCACCTTCCGACTTCCACACACCCTTCCTAATCTTCATAAAAACTTCCAATATTAGCCAGAAAACAAAAACAGAAATGCGTATTGGAGCTCGAAAGGGTTAAGATGTCGTCCAAAGTAGTGTCAAAGGTCAAGCTAAAATTTGGGTATGGAAGGGTATGTTGTCGGTCCTTGCAGCGTTCAGTGTTTGTACATAATTATACTCTAATAATCCATCTAGTTAAAAATGTTTGTTATGTATCAAGAACTAAGCTTATAAATCACGTTATTAAGGAGTCACTACCAATATTAATTTAGATATTTTATTATTATAGGCAATTTAATTAACCTTACCATACCCATTATGTTGTACAAGGTATGCAATAATTATAAACTGTTAGGCAAATTAAGCGGAAGTCTTCTTGGCACCAAAGATTTTATAACTATTACACAGACCGACACCATTGTCAACCAAGATCAATACTCCTCACCCAGACGTCACTCATACCTGGTGATACTGGCTGGAGCTGAAGTGGGGCAGGTGAAGTGTGTGTGAGAGAGAGAGAGAGGGGGGGGGGGAGAGAATGGATATATAGAAAGATAGATAGATAGATAGATAGATAAACAGATAGAGAGAGAGAGAACAAAGGCGAGATATATTGACGTTGAAGACATACACATTCTCTCTCTCTCTATCTATCTATCTATCCATCTACCTATCTTTCTATATATCCATTCTCTCCCCTTCGGTTTACATCTTTAGTGATCGTATTGCAGGTCACAGCCCTGTTGATGCGGGTGTTGGTTAAAATGGAGCAATTTGTCTTTTAGTAGAGTTAGCGATGATATAGCCTAAATCAATCTTAAGCTTATACTTCTGGCAAGTATTTGGGAAACATTTTATTCGCAAAGATATTAAATATTTGTACAAAATCACGTATAGAACCCCTGACGAGTCTGATATTATGGTATGTACGTAATGTTCTAGATGTAAAGTATATGTATGATATACTGTATATATACTAGCAACCCCGTACAAATAATGGCCATAGTTTCTTACTCCAAACTTTCTTCTCTTGCATGTTCCATTGCTTCTCCATTATGGAGTATTCCACTTTTTAATTAATCTTATTACAGCTATGGTGTTGGACATACATTTTTGGATATCGATTTCCATATATTTTATTATGTAGTTTGCCATTATCCTCTTCATAATTGTGACTATGCCACAACACACAACTCGGTACGTATTGAATCAGCCAACATCAAGTACTCATTACTTAAACCTCGATATATTTTACCAAATGGGTTTTCAAATACACAAATCTATACCGACGTCTATAAGCCTTTGTATTTTCTGTTCATACACCAATGTATTCCTTCCACCGTCATGTATACCAGTTAATACTTTCTTGAACCTGATGCAACCTTTCTTTTCAAAGCCATCAACCCGTATATCATATTTTATATAATAGCAATATGATGGAATATACCTAAGTCGGCATATAAATTTGCTTAACATTTTTGCCATAGTACGATATGTTCTATACTCGAACGGTGGTCATGATGAGCCGAAACTCCTGTGTATTATAATGAACACCCTCCTTACATAATGTGAGGTTTTGTTCTCCAGCCTTGTATTCAAAACACTGCATATAATGATCATAGTTGCCAATGCTTTCGGGCAGAATCACTAAATGTAATCACAATATACACTCACAAAAAGTAGAATATGAAACACATAATAAACAGCATTAATACAATAACCCAGGCAGCATTGCAGACATTAGCCACTTATATTTTAACTAGTATAGGACTACAAACTTCTGCCACTTTTAAAATAACTAGAATAATACCACATACATCTAACATATATAAAATAATGCGAACAGTGTAATACATATTTGCAACTCACACAGTAAACAAAACAGCGTAACAAATATCGACACCTTATAAAGCAGCCACCACACCACTAGAAACAGTATCACCTAAAAAATATCCCGAATAGTTGGAGAAACAGCAGTAACCCCCCTATATAGAAACGACTACATATTTTAACATAATAGTACATCAGAATGGAACCAACACCAGCAGACACACTAGTTACCCGTCAAATCGCTGATGCCATTTTCTAAACTAGAGTATCATAAATTACAGAAAACCTTCATATAGTAGCAGCAACTTTATTAATTAAGTGTCCCCTACATTTTGAGAACCTGTCATATATACTTCAATACAACATAAAAAGCGCCTTATAAAGTCTACACCATAAAACTACATAGACAATTGCAACTCATAAAAGTACCCAAGCAATACCAGCTACAGCAACAACTGTTCTCCGTCACGTTGGACCAATAACAACAGTAGCTTATCAAACAGCTCCTACACAACCATTAGTGTGACAATTCATTAAATTGTAGCCATCACATTATCAGAATCAACATGAACTCTTTAAATAATCTCCGTTCTCTTTTAAGTAACCCGAACAACCCCAGTAACAACAAAGAAAGCCTGGAAGAGAAACAGTAACCCTTCAAAGAACAAAATATACTGTACAATAGAACGAGAAGCAACAATACATACTCACAACATAAAATTGCCTCCTCCAATAGTAACAGCAAGAGAACCAATACCAGGTCCCACTGTAGTACACCCCCACAACACCGCCGCGCCACGATAAACATCACAGAGTATCCAAATAAACTTGCCAAACTCCGGCCTCTCTCAATCCCACAGTGTGTAAACTAGGCTGTGTGGGGCCGATCTACAAGTGTATCCTAGGAGAAAGGAAGAAATATTAAGCAACTGTAAAATAATAGCACCATAAACATGTGCTGTAGGTACTGAAGCTCTTAAGGGGAGGCGGACCGTTATTCTGGACCCCCTTCTCCCTAATGGTTAGCCCCACTAGTTTTGAGATTATAAGACGTTCGGCCAATTAGTTTGTCGATTTTAACACCTTTCGCCCCATTTCGTTGTCAATTTTAGGACCTTTCATGCCATTTAGGTGTCGATTATTTCTTGGCGAGCGATAGCGAGCCTGTATTTTTACGTGGAACCGGCCTTGGGCCGGGAAATATTTCTACCGAAAAATTTACAAATTAATCTTGAAGGGGAGGTCTAGGGGGTGTTTTTCTAATCATGATGAAGTTCTAGGGAGGAAACTAAAAACATATATGAATAAATTAATTGATAGACCAAACAAACGGTCAGCCTCCCCTTAATGCTTCAGCTAGCGCCTGACCCCCACTCTCTACGACCGCATCATCACTCATCTATTTACAATCATTCTCCAATCATTCCTATTCATCAACACTTCTCTTGCCTCTTCTTCAGTCATCTCTCTAGCTTGCAACACTTTTTTCACACAATCTCTCCATCTCCTCCGAGGTCTTCCTCTCAATCTATTTCTCCTTGTTTCTGACTCATATATTCTCTTTGTAAGTCTTTCATCTCCCATTCGATTAATATGTCCATACCAGCATAGCACCCTTCTTTCCACGCTGGCCGATAAGGGTTCCTGTTATCCCACTCTATACACATTTCATAGTAACAATAAAATGGTACGATAAAGGTAAATACATTAAAGGTATACTGATTATGATTTACCTTTCATTATTTCATAGACCTCACTACGCTTACGCTAAGTGAGTTATATCACTACCAATATACCTTTTAATAGTTTATTCTTACAGGCAGTTAATTATTTTGTGCAAGGTGCATTATGAACTGGTAGGCAAAACAAGCAGAAGTCATCCTGGCATCAAAGATGATATAACTATTATACAGATCGACACCATTGTCAACCAAGTTCAATACTCCTCACCCAGACGTCACTCACACCTAATGATACTGGCTGACGCTCAGGTGAAGTGTGGCAGGTGAAGTGTGGGAGAGCGAGAGAGAGAGAGTGTGTGTGTGTCTGTGTGTGAGAGAACGATAGTGAGATGCATTGGTGTTGAAGATACATACACACATACTCACTAGCTCTCTCTCTCTCTCTCACTCACCCATACACACTCTCACTCTCTCTCTCTCTCTATATATATATATATATATATATATAGTGAAAGTTTGGATGTTTATGATTTAGGTTTATTGATATCAATATCATTATTGCGTATACTATCTGTGGACATTAGGTGAATGTATGATATCCGAAGAATGATATGCATAAACCTGTATATCATGTTAATGGAAGTTTGGTAGATTTGTGTTTTGAGGCAAGTAACTAATGGATGAGATACAAATGTTAGTCCTTGGTAAATTATCATGATGGAGAGGACGCACTAAAGTTTGCAAGAACGTCGATGTTATTAAAGGAACATCCAACGAAACATCATACTACTACTCGGCTTTAGTTCCTTGAATGTTGCCATGCCTCTCTTACTCGAAATTCTTAAAGAAAGTTTTGTTTTTTATATGACTTACCTCTCCCTAATGCTTAGCCCCATTACTATTGAGATTTTAAGACGTTCGCTTAGTTTGGCGATGTTTTACCTTTTGTGTCATTTAGGTGTAGATTTGTTTCCTGACGAGCTATAATAAGTCTGTACTTTAGGATGAATCGGCCTTCGGCCGCGAAGTTTGTCTACCCAAAAATGTACAAAATTATCTCGACTGGGGGTCTTGGAAGTGGGGGGGGGGGTATTTTTAAGCGTGATGGAAGTCTTGGGAGGAAACTAAAGAAAATAATATATAAATAAATTAATGAAGAAATATATACAAATAGCCCCTTACTGGCCATTACTATAAATTACCTGGAGTATGTAAGAGAATACCGCAGGAGATGCGTATGTTAATTCAGACCTAGATATTCACTGGACTAATTCCTTTTGTGTGTACTCCTACTAAAATGTTAAATATATATTCAAAGTATGCCTTTGTTCTTGTTAACTCATAACATGCAGACACCCACACTCACCCACATGCAGACACACACACATACATACACACACACACATATATATATATATATATATATACAGGGTGACCCAAAACGACCTCCCACATTTCAGGTAAATGAAACAAAAATGGTTAAAGATAATCATAATATTATTTGCATACATGAAACTTCATTCAATACAGTTTTTATTCATAATGTTTTAAAGATGACATCCTCCAAATGGTGGCCGTCATTGTCTATACACGCTTGGAGGCGATTTCTGAAGGCTGCCATGGCTCGACGGGTCATGTCGGGTGGAAAAGCGGCTGAATAGAAACCTTAAGGACTTCAAGAGTTTGGGGTCGATGAGTATACACTGAGTATACATTTCCCTAAGCACTTACAATGATCGTCGAGCTGTGTGTGCCGTAGCTCCATCTTGCTGAAACCACACATCGATCATTGCAAATGCTTAGGGAAATGTTTCCGGATCGGGTGATATCGTTGCGTGGCGATGTTGGGTGGCCGGCCCGTTCCCCTGACCTCGTCCCTTGTGATTTTGTTTTCTGTGGGGCTACCTTAAATCACGAGTGTATACTTATCGACACCCAAACTCTTGAAGTCCTTAAGGTTGCTATTCAGAAGGAGATAGCCGCTGTTTCACCCGACATGACCCGTCGAGCCATGGCAGCCTTCAGTAATCGCCTCCAAGCGTGTATAGACAATGACGGCCACCATTTGGAGGATGTCATCTTTGAAACATGATAAATAAAAACTGTATTGAATGAAGTTTCATGTGTGCAAATAATATTTTGATTATCCTTAACCATTTTTGTTTCATTTACCTTTGACATGTGGGAGGTTTTTATGGGTCACCCTGTATATATATATATATTCACGAGCAATCCCTTACAGATAATGGCCAAAGTTTCTTACTCAGAACTTTCTTCTCTTGCCGGTTCCATAGCTTATCTGGCATGGAGTATTTAACTTTGTATTTATCTTATTACAATTATAGTTTTCTGCAGCCATCTTTGCTTATCGATCTCCATATATTTCGTATGTATTTTGCCATTATCCTTTTGATACATGTGACCATGTCACTGCACACAGTTCTGTGGGGATTGAACCAACCTACATAAAGTGCTCTTTGCTTTAACCTTGATATTTTATACCAAATGTGTTTTTAAGAACACAAGTCTATGCTGAATTCTATAAGCCTTTGCATCTTTCTGTTCATACACTAATATATTCCTTGCACCTTAATAAAAAAACATTTAATACTTTAACCTGATTCAACCTTTATTTTCAAAACTATGAACCCGAAATCACCTTTTATATATTGGCAAAATTAAGGAAAAACCCTAGGCCATCATATGAATTTGCTCAGCATTTTGGTCAAAATACAATAATTTCTATACCCGCACGGAACTCTAGATGACCCAAAACTCCCGTGTCTTATTATTAACACACGTTTTTTGATAATGTTGGGTTCTGTTCCCCAGTCTTGTATTAAAACAATGCATATACCGCTCATAGTTCCCAATGCTCTCTTATAGAATCATAATATAAAATCTCAATATATAATCGCATAAAGTAGAATGTACAACACAAACTTAACAGCACCTAATACAATAACCCGGACATAATTACAGGCATCAGACACTCCTATATTCACTACTACAACATTACAATTCTATGCCACTTTTAAGATAACTAGAACAACATTACAAACATCGGTTTGTATGTATATTCTCAGCCATGTATCCCATAGCATAGGTGGGGGTGGCCGACTCGAATCAGAGCTGAAACAGAAACAACAAAATTAAGTGTATGCATGTATGTATGTTCCACATGTTCCATTGCTTGGGGGTGGCCGACTCGAAAAAATAGATACAAATACAATTAAAATAGAACATTCACACACATCTAGGTCGCCTAGGAGAGATATATACATTAGTAACACAAACAACATCATACATATTTGCCATTTACACAGTATATCAAACACATTTACAAGTATCCTCACCTAATAAAATAGGTGACCGGATACTCAACCAGTAGCTATCAACTAGTACCAAATCAACCAAAACGGTTAGGTTAGGTTAGTACTATATTTTGGCACTGGTTTGGTTGGTCTTGGTTGATTTGGCACTGGTTGAGAGCTACTGGTTGAAATGGTCTACTGGTTGACATGTCCGGGTACTAATAAAATAGTCACCACACCACCGAGTGAAAAACAGCATCACCTATAAATATCCCGAATAGTTTGAGAACAACAGTAACCCCTCTTGCAATAGCGACTACAGTAAGTAAATTATTAGTACTTCCGAAATGAGTCCAAGATCATCATAAACACTAGTTACCCGTCAAATCTCTGATGCCATTTTAGAATGTTGAGTATCATACATTACAAGAAACCCTCAAATAGCGCCAACCACCTCGTAAAGAATTCCCTACAATATGAGAAAGAAATACAACCTGTCAAATATACTTCAATGCAACAATAAAAACAACGCCCCATAAAGTTGACACCATACCAACATAAACAATTGCAACTAATAAAAGCACCCGAACAATACCAGCTACAGCAACAAATAATTAAGTAACACAGTTTTTCTCCCTCACGTTGCAGCACCACTAACAGCAGTAGCTCAACAAATAGCTCCTACACAACCATTAGTGCAGCAATTCATTAAATTGTACCGATCACAACAATAAACATGACATGTTCAAATAATCCCCGCTCTCTCTCATGTAACCCCAGTAACAACACAGACAGCCTGGGAGAGAAACAGCAACTGTTCAAAGGACAATATCTACTATTGCAAGAGAAGCAACAGAACTTCCTCAGTTACATACACCAACAAATTGACTCTTCCAATAGTAACAGCAAGAGAACCAATAACAGGTCCCCCTGTAGTACACCCCCACAAGACCGCCGCGCCACGATAAACATCACAGAGTATCCAAATATACATGCCAAACTCCGGCCTCTCTCACTTCCATGGCGTGTAAACCTGGCTGCCTGTGGCCGATCTACAAGTGTATATATACAAGGAGAGAGGGAAAGAAATTAATGGAATGTAAAATGATAGTACAATTAACATGATGTAGAGTAGAAGCTGAAGCTTAAGGAGAGAATTTCACTTAAATGTTTGTTTTTGTCTGGACCCCTTCTCCCTTATGCTTAGCCCCATTAATTTTTGAGATTATACGACGTTCACTCCATTAGTTTGGCGATTTTAAGACCTATCACTCATTTGTTGTCAATGTTAAGGCCTCCTGTTGATTAACAATTAAACTACTGCATTTGCAGTTAATTGTAAACTTGCTTAGATATTCATAGATCTCTCATAATATATATATATATTTTATAATAAGTAAGATCGAGTTATATATAATAATGTCCAACCATTGATGTTGCAGTTAGTACCATAATCTTCGTCGTGCGCCTGTCTGTTCGTGAATTCTTTAGCAGGATTACTCATGAATTTTGAACCTTCACACACATAAAACAAAATAGTATTCTATTAATTTTTGCTCCGTCGGGAACTGACGTGACCATTATTAACATTCCTTTCATCTTGGTATTGCTGTTGTTGTTCTTGTTATATCGGAATGGTTCAGCTGAGAGATATGTCAGGGGGGTAACCATAGAGGAATAAGAAGGGTTTGGAGCAGATGAGTGAGTTACAGCGTTCGGTGGAGGCCTTCAGAGCTTTGTAGCGCTTGTTTTATAATGCATTGTAATTTTACCTATCAATTTGGTTCTTGGAAAAATATCAATTTATATAATGGTTTCTGCATACCATTTATTCATGGAATAACATGTAATATTTTACTACAGTCATTGGGTACCTACCTACAATTAAATATTTAATAGTTATTTCATTAGGCAAAGGATTGTTATAAGTGTTCTTTCTCTCAAACGTCGCACTGTGTAATAAGACACTATATAGTTAGTTTAAATAAAACCCAGCATATATTAGGGTGACATAAAGTTATACCCAACACGTGTTAAACTCATTCAGTGCTTGGGACGAATTACATACAATTCCGATGAGAATAATTTGCTTCATAGAAAGTAATGTGTTCGAAGTATGTATTAGCATTTTGCAAATCCTTGCCCAAAATACTTCACGATGATTGTATTTATGGTATGTATTTCGCTCATGGGTTATGTTTTCCGTTGTGACAGAATATACATAATTACAGTTGCACAGTAGTACAATATTATAATATTATTTCATATATATTTCCGGTATATACTGTATATAATTATTATCTGCGTTTGGAATAACTTAGCCTTTTGCTCTCATTACCTTCTACTTCTTCAATCTTCTCTTTCACTAACGTATATTTTCTCTAGGGTTTCTATATATTTCGGTATACCTACCATTCTTTATGATGTCATTATATAATTTCTACCGTTTCCATTGTTTTTGTAATATGTTTTTCTTTTCACGACCTATCACATTTGATCTTCATTTTACTTTACGTAGTTCTGCAAAATATTATTAACATTTTCATTATACCAATTACAGAATGTTTGTATCTAAATTGGTATGCACTGTATATATAATTATGAATATACACATACCGGTGTATATATACAGTATATACATATATATATATATAGTTGTTCATCATTCAATGTAAGTATTTGTTTCTATTTGTATTTCAATTTCATGTTTTCAGATATACCGAATGTATCCTTCCTTCTGATCTTCCATTTCCTAACTTGCTCCACGCTCTGGTTCTCCTTCACCTCTCTTACGTCTGTGATCCGTCATGCATTGATTTATCTCACCCTCATGAATATATTCCTAGTCTATGCTACCTGGGGAATGGTGGTGGTGAAGAGTGAGAGAGAGTGAGTGAATGAGTGTAAGAGAGAGAGGGCGTGAGAGTGAGTGAGTGAGTAAGTGAGTGAGCGAGAGAGAAAGTGAGAGTGAAAGCGAGAGAGTGAGTGAGTTAGAGAGAGAGAGAGAATACATAACTATATAGGTAGATGGATTGAGATATTCTGTAGATAGAGTTGCATAGACAGATAGATATATAAATATATCAGATATAGAACATATATTAAAGAACAAGAATGTAAACATTTATTAATCTTAGTTATCAATTAAGCCAATACCCTGAGATGAATCCAAAACATGTTAATTGCATTGTATTCATGATCGGGCTTTTATTGAACACTTAAGTCCTCTCGCTGGTCCGGTGAGACGGTAATCCTGGTCACTGTCTTGATCTTGTATGCCCTTTTGAATTCGGGGTAGGAGGTACAGGTGATATGAAGGGCAGGATTGCAGGTTGGACCAGGTTATGGTTTCCTGGGGAGGATGGGGGTAGAGTTTGGTCATGGCTTAATGACGTAGCAAGTCACGACACTGATGCTATTTGTCTTGAGGTTGCAGATGTTGAGGAATCGTGGGACCGTAGTTTTATTAAGAATATATTGAATACAAGCAAAGAATAGGTAATAGCATAGTCACAGCCTATGTTATTTTGGTGTTTTTTGCTTGCATTCAAAGCAAATGAATGCACAATCAGGTTGTCAAATAAGGACAATTTGGCTTTAATACTAAATTAATTATGACTGTGAAAGAAGACAGGAAACTGTACATGACTTTGCAGTGTTTTGGCCCTGTTATCACTTACAAGCATATCATACGAACTGGGATGCATAAACTTAACAGTGTATATCTGGTTAGGATGCATATATAGAAGGGAATAGGTCTCTCGTTTGGTACCCTGCGCACAATAACAAATACAAAAAACTATAATTACACACACTTCAGAAACATAAAGATGGAGTGATATTTAATGCCATCATGTAAGAGACTTTATACAAGGTGAGGCAAGTACGCCGCAATGTCATGTATGTCATTGTTTGCCGCAGGTGAGAGTATGTGAAGCTTAATGCATTCGATAATAAAAGTGTTGCACGATACAACAAAAGAGAAGGAAGGAGAAATATGAAGGAAGACTACAAAAACGTAGGAAATAAGCGCTATAAAAGCATCAAAATAGGACTGAAATTCATCAATATTTTCATATACAGAAATATCAAGAACAAATAGAGAAAAACATAATTAATATACTTACTGAAAACTAAATACGAGTGATTTCCTGTAGGCATATGGTATATATATATAAACACCTTGGAACACTAGACCTATATTGCTTCAACAGCACCACTGCAAAACATCATTGTTGGATGTACACAAATGTGAAATGTATGTAGCGTAGGCTGGTGAAACTGTAGCGATGGAACTCCATAAATAAAATGTGTATAGAGTAAATGCATATCAATGTCAATCTATGAAAATTAAAGTTGCAAATAGCATATATCAGAAACATGGATGTAAGAATACGTCGTATATTTATATGATATAGCATCACAAGTCAAATCAGAAAAATAGACTGAGAGGAACGAACATGAATTTAGCAAAACGTAAGTTATAATTTAGTTATTGTTAACATATCAGCATAGACGACATCTATCGTTATATCTTGTGTCAAGGTGACTGTTTTTAGTTCAGGTAAATTATTTAATTTATGTAAATGCTTAAACTAAAAACCTATAAATTAATGATGCTAAGTTTAATCGAACAATTATTGAAAATGGTTATGCTAACCACGAATAAACATCTTATGTTGCTAGTGTGCGTTCAACATCAACATTGACATTATATTGGAGGACATACAATTCAAAACTGCGTGATCTTAAAATGCATGGGGAAAAAATAAAGAAAGAGCCTATTAACGAAAATTGAACAAATGGACTGGGGGAAAGATTTGGTAGAGGTCTGGGAATTAGGATTAGGGAAAACAAAAATCATATTTTTCCATGATGAAGTAAGGTGTGAAAAGGGGGGAACAGAGGGAGAAAAATTGAGAAATGTGTACAAGGACGGTACATAAGTTGTTTAAATTTTGCAGAAACATGCATTGTCTGAAAAACCACCTGGTTTACAACAATACTGACAGTATAGGTAGGCAAGGGGGTTGTATAGATAGATGAGAAAGTGTTCTCAGAGGGGGGGGGGGGTATAACACGAAAGAAGTGTAAGAGTAAAATGTGAATGGCTGTCCGCTTTGCTATTTTGAAAGAGACAAAAAAAAATACTTTCATCTCCCAAATAAATGGGAGGATGGAGCAGTCACACTCATTCTAACATATTTTAGGCACAGGTATTTGTGAGTGTGGGTTAAAAACATATTCAAAAGGATTCAAAAAATATAATTAACTACATGACCCCTTTCAGGGTACGATAAAGCATTACCTCAATCATTAAGTAAAGTTGTATGAGTAGTGGTTACAAACTTAAAAGTAAGCATACAAATAACACACAATATACGTATATTTTGTTTCAGCACACCTCTGATCATACTTGTTCTGTTTTGTTTTGTTTTTGTTATGGACAAATGTAACGTGGGATTATGTTATGAAAGCACCTAAAAGATGCAGCAAAAAAATTTAAGGATTAACTAGTTAATGTACAATGTAGACGATTAATGGGGTGAAGTGGATTAAGAAGGTTCGGTGAATAAGAGTGGTAAGGGGTGGGTGGTGGCAATGACTATAGGGTCATCTTGGTTGTACATAACCTATAACTATTACATTATTGTTTTAGAAAACTTAGCTAGATTTGACAGTTGTTTTATGCTAGTCACATTAAGTAGCTGATACATTTTAATTGTGTTAAGACTATTTCAGCTAAATGTGCTTTGATTTTTCAGATGTTAAAGAAGGATACACTTATGTATAGTGGTACTCATTACCCACAACATTAAGATCACACAAATTACAGTATCTTGGTGTATTAGCTCCGAGATAGTGACCTGTACTGACTGGCAGTTTGTGGTTCCCACAGCGAAATTAAATAAGGGAATTTCGGTCTAAAGGGTTGGGCATTGATACCAAAAATTCCATGATTAAGTTACTCGCAGTTTCCTTTTTTAAAACGTCGTTTACTACTATTCACTTCACTTTGCTAGTGTTGAAGGTCGATATCAGTGAGCCGTTGTTGGATGGTGTGTTTTATCCATACACTGTTTATGCCATCATTATTGTCGCAGAAGGACGAGTATCCACAATGGTCAAGTATGCTTTTATTTGTTGTAATCCATTTATATTCATAATAGCCTGTGTCATGTAGTTGCTCAGTCAGCTTAAATACAACATAGGAAATGTCATTTGTGTATTACCTTTAATTATACGTAGCCAAAGGTTAATCATTCTGTTATAAAGTTTATTACTCAAGCTGAGCCATCCGAGTTCACCATACACCATGCAATTGTCAGTACTTCTATTTACTCGTAATACATTTTTTAGAACTTGTTATGGACCATTTCAAATGAGTCACGTTTTGTTGTCCCCATATCTCACAACCGTACAGTACCACTGGCACTACCAATTGATCAAAAAATGCACATTGAATATCAATTGGCAATTGAAGTGTTTCTAGTTGACATATTAATCAACCTGCCTATAGACTGTTATATTAAAATATCCATTATAATTAAATGTCGTACATATCTATACATAAGCTAGCGTAACATCAATTTCCGAAAACAAACTCTGGAAAAAACTAACTATACCTCTGAAATATATAACTATTTTAATTGTAATAGTATTCACAGTTAAGTGCCAGGTTCTGCAATAATCATGAACAGATATAAAGCTGCTTATATAGTTCCTCTGCAAACAAACAAGTATTGATTAATTCAAAAGTGTTTACTCAAACCATTATGTCTTTCCCCATGCTAGAAACCATGTAACAATAAAAGTTGGCGAACAGACGTGGAAATGAGTGGAAGTATGTGGAAATGTGAGGAAGTGTGTGGAAATGTGAGGAAATGAGTGGAAGTATGTGGAAATGTGAGGAAATGTGTGGAAATTAGTGGAAATATGTAGAAATGAGAGGACATAAGTGAAAAAGTGTGGAAATGATGTTTATCAGACCCAAGCCTGTGGTGTGACGGGTGGAGGCAGTGGTGAAGGATGGAGACATATGGTGTAGGAGGTCTGGGAGAAGGGGAGGAGGAAAATAATGAAGATATACCTCCCAGACCGTGGATATTTGCATTCACCTTGAAGTTTATGATATACACGGTAATACCAAGCGTGATGAAATTGGCTTGGTCGGTGGAAATACACACACACAACACACACGCACACGCACACATCCAGAAACGTGCATATATAAACGCACTTTAGTTCTTCTTTTTTAACACCCAAGCACCGATGGCAGTGTCCGTTCAAGTGTATGCAAATGCCTAGTAAAACTGCAGCCACATAATAAAATCCCTCAATTCTAAACAGAGTATCACAATGTGTTAACAGTGTCTTTGATGAATTACATAATTATAGAGTGCTTCATTCATTATTCTATCACAATGCACATTCAAGGTCATTAACCTATTCATTACCGCTGAATGGGGCTGAATAGATACAAGCCAGGGAAAGAGAGAAAAGGAGGGAAAGATAAAATAACAGGTGACCCCACTTACGCTCCTGGTGCTCCCCTTGCGTCTTGATCCAATATTAACTTGCCCATCCGAGACCATTCCAAAATTGTGTGGGTAGCGTTCTGTAGGCTACTATAAAGTTAGTGTCACATAATTGGGCTAAACCAATGTTAAATGGACTTTATTGTAAAACCTGATGAATGCACAAATATTAATCATAAACTATTGTTATAAATTAAATATAAAATATCCCGCATTTCGCCTACAGCAGTTGTGCATGTCTATGATTTGGGCAATCTCCTATCACATGATGCCAATTCTAACCTATCACCTACTCAACATTTAGGATGAATTTTTTATTGTTGCTTGTCTGTCCACTACTCGAAACAAATTTCATGCAGGTAGTGAAACTCTTCCTAAAACTAATTTCCTCACATCCTACAATTATCTCTATCTGGCCTCACATAATTATCGATATTTGCTATTGAATCAAAATATTTTAGTCTTGGACAAGCAACTTGGTTATTTCAGAAACAAAATAAATCCTTTTATAATTATACAAAATAATACACTATCAAAAAAATACTTGCCAATCTTGACAAACACATGAACAACCACGGTCAAACGATACGTTCTACCTCCATAATTTCAGATCCGACTTTATTTCTAAAGTGAAAATATCCCGAAAAGACTTAATTAAAAATACACCAATAATATTTATGGCTTGTTCCGTTTGATTTAGAAGAATCTGTTGTCTTAAGCAAAAAGAGGACACATTATTTGAATTGATGAAGGTGAGACACTAATTTTGCAGTGTCGTTTACCTAGATCAAGCAATATTAAATTTATCTTGAATTTTGATCAATGAGCACCACGCACACAACGCAATATCCGTGTGCCTCTGTTCGTATGTGACTTGCTGAAAATATAAAAACGAAACTATGTCCTTCCCAATAAAAGGTTGTCGTGTTCACAGTAGGTTCATCACATGTTGTGTCTGGTCTGCTGGACCTGGCAACTGACAGACATGACAAATCTAGTTATATTGACAATTTCAGTAAACTGCTGTGGGTAGTGGGATCTCCAGTTACAACTCCATACTTTATTTAAATACATTAATATATCTAGAATTACAGCATCTCTGAACCTTAAATTAAAAAAAAAATATGTAATAGCACACAGACGCGAATGTCAACATTTAGGAGACATTGGCTCGTAAAATAAATATTGTTCTATAACTTTTCCTTGATAGTCCTCATGTGTTTCTAATATATTTGACTAGTGCTATTTGTTTGACACCCTAGAAGTGTCGAGGTATGTCCCCTTCTATGCATTCCATTTTTACTATAATTTTGTTTCCTGCGAACTACTGATTTTTGTTGTTAACCCCTTTTTACCGGCAATATCTTTTATATTTTCTTCCCGCTAAATTTAGACGGTTTTGTGCAGTTTAGGAAGGATCTGTGGTAGTCAAAAGGATAAGGTGAGATAGTTCTAAGCCTGTTAATTGCCTAATATCGGCTAACAAAGGAGTACAAAGCAGTACAAAGGAGTACAAAGGAAATCAAGCAACAACAAATCTAGTGACCCTTCTAGGCTGCTTGTCCTCCAAAACACTGAGGATCAAGTGTCCAAACAGTGGTTTAGAGTGGGTAAGGGAACATTGGAAAGGGAACTACTGCCCTGCCACTAACGTTGCAGGACTAGAAAGTTAGTAGGGGACATATGGGTTGGTAACTGAGGGGAGGATAAAATAAAGTTATTCATTTACAAACGCAGTCAGTCGCGGGTTTGATGCGAGATATTTGTCTAGGCGGAATTTAAATGAATCAACGGTGCTGCAGTTCTATAACGTCTCGGGGAAGCCCATTCCACAAGTTGACAACTCGATTGAAGAAGAAATTCTTAGATTCGTGTGAGTTAAAAGATTTACCAATAATTTTGCAACCGTTTCCCCGCGTGTAATTAGATTGGTCGATAGTGAAGTACTTACTACAGTTCATATTGTCGATGCCTTTGATGATTTTGAACACTTGAATTACGTCACCTCTTAATCTGCGCTGGGTTAAAGGAAATAGATTTAATTCTCTAAGACGCTCTTCGTATGGTTTGTTCTTTAGGCTAGGTATCATTTTGGTAACTCTACATTGAACTCGTTCTAGCTTGTTTATGTCTTTTTGGTAATAAGGGCACCAGCATTGAACGCAGTATTCCAGAAGAGGGCGGACTAAGGAATTGTAAAGGGTTAGGATTACGTCTTTGGATTTATGCTCAAATGATCTGCCTATAAAGTCAATTATTTTGTTTGCCTTCTTAACAACTTCTGAACATTGTTGACTTGGTTTTAGGTTACTCGATATTGTTACTCCCAGATCGGTTTCTCTGTTTACATTCTTAAGCTGAGTGCCATTCATCGAATAGTTTGCTTTCTCATTTAGGTATCCGATATGTAGTACTTTACATTTATCCACATTGAAAATCATTTGCCAAATTTGGGCCCAATGTGACAATTTATCTAGATTGTGTTGCATATCGTCAACTTGATCTTTTGAGAGTACGCTATTTGCAATTTTTGTATCGTCAGCAAATTTTGAGATTGTACAGGTGAGACCCTCATCTATGTCGTTGATGTAAATTAGAAAGAGAATTGGTCCTAGTACCGATCCCTGGGGTACCCCGCTACTTACATTGGTCCATTTAGATGCCTTACCGTTTATGACTACTCTTTGCTTTCTGTCGCTGAGCCAATTTTCTATCCATTTCAACACACCGTCTTGTATTCCATGCGCTTTTAGTTTTAGCAGTAAACGTTTGTGGGGAACTTTGTCAAAGGCCTTTTGAAAATCAAGGTATATAATATCTACAGCTTTACTCTCATCGTAGAGGTTGAGGATATCGTGGAAGAAGTCCAAGAGGTTTGTTAAACAGGAACTTTTTTTACGAAAGCCGTGTTGAGTATCTTTAAGTATGTTATTTTCCTCTAAGTGATTTACGAGTCTGTCTCTTATGACCGTTTCTAGCATTATACATACAACTGAGGTTAAGCTAATTGGACGATAGTTACTGGGTAGGGATTTGCTGCCTTTTTTGAATATCGGTGTTACGTTGGCTATCTTCCACTGATCAGGCATAGTTCCAGACTGCAAGGATTTATTGAATAGTAATGTCAGTGGTTTGGAGAGCTCATCCTTAGCTTCCTTTAGAACTCTAGGCGAGATTGTATCAGGTCCAGGCGTTTTATTTACCTTGAGTTTATCTAAACAATTCAATACTTCTCTCTCTGTAACGGTGATATTGCTTAGAACATCTGAATTATCAATCTGAATCGGCGATGGTGTAGAGATATCACTGAGGTCTTCTGTTGTAAAAACTGATGCAAAGAAGGTATTGAGGGCATTACTCATTTGTACTTCGTCTTTGGTGTATTCTCCATTTTCATCGACTAACGGTCCAACAGTTGAAGTAACTACTTTTTTCTTTCTGATATAACTATAAAATTCTTTCGGGTTTGTTTTACTTTGATTCGCAATATGTAACTCTAGGGTCTTTTTACTTTGTTTAATTAACTTTTTGGCTTTGCATCGTAGCTCTACAAATTTCACCCGTTCTTCGTCATTTTGTGAGGATTTTAATCTATCATTAGCAAAAATTTTAGCAAGCAGGCAGTTTGAAATATCTTTATTCCACCATTTGGGCTTATTATTATGGCCTGGACGCCGTATTTTCGATGGTATGCAGTCTTGCACTGCTTTTAGGTAAGTGGTTTCGAATAACTTCCAAGATGTATTTATGTCGTTATTGTTAATTAAAAAGCTCCAGTCAGTTTCTTTAAACATAGCTTTAAGTTTATGAAAGTTTGCTTTCTTGAAATTAGGGACTTTTTCGATGCTGCTATTTGGTTCGTTACTAGTAAAGTTTAAAGTGAAAGTTATCGTACGATGGTCGCTGTTACTGAATTCATCACCAACATTCAAATTCTCTATTAATTCTTCTTTTGTTGCAAGTACAATGTCAAGAACGTTATTTGTACCCATAATAGAGTTAACAGGACGACATCGATAATGAAGCAGTTTTTATTAGCTTCGTGAGAATGTATCCTACTTAACTTCAATTAACATTCAGACATTCACTCAAAGCAACATGTCATTTAAAGTTCAAAGGAAACACGTATTCAGACAGAAAATACAATCATCTAGAGATAGCCGCATACAACATAACAAAGCTAAGAATATATTCCCAAACAGAAGAATAGTTTGTCTGGCTCCATCAATCACGACCGTCACGCCGTGGCACCAAAACTAAGTGGACAATTTTTTTTTAGACATTTTAGAAATGTTGTCATTCATATAATATTACTGTATATGGTGTAATCCTAAGATGTGTTTCCAGAGCAACTGACGAAAATATTAAGTCCCCTATGCTCACCTTGTATCCTGATCCAAAACATATTTTCCCATCCGAGACAAATGTGAAATTCTGTGGCACTAGGTTTAATCTAGGGAAGCGTTCTGTACTAATGTTAGTGCCAAAGCGTTTGATAATTGGGCTAAACAAGTTTTCATGGACTTAATTTTCAAACCTGATGGATGCCCATATGTATTAATCATAGACCATTGTATTTAACATCCTGCATTTCGCATACAGTAGTAATTGTGCCTATCTATGAGTTGGACATCTCCAATCACTTGATGCCCATTTCACCTATCACCCACAGTGTATAGTGTTGCTTGTCTGTCCATTATTCCACGATTTTTCTCTCAAAATTGTCTTAAGCAGGTAGAACTACACACACATAATGTCCTCACACATTATATGGAGATAGGACGCATACAACATAACAAAGATAAACATAAAATATTCCCAAACAGAAGAATGAGAGTGTTGACTTGTCCGGTTCTGTTACCAATAAAGAACGTCGCGCCGCGCCGCCAAAACCAGGTGGAAAGAAACTGTTGCACACATTTAAAAAATATCATTATTGCATCAAGTACCACAAATATAATATTAACAACATGAATCATACAACACAATGAATGCCACTGTTTATGGGGGTACGTGATTGTGCGTGTGTGGGGGGTGGAGGTGGGGGTTAATATTAACTAGAAGGGTACTGGAAAGGAGCATACCTCCGCCTACACTATCGGAGATATGCACTGTACATATCGCCTTCTAAATGGAAGCACTTTCGTAGCGCATATCCTATCTGCCCATCACATTTCGTGAACATCGGTTCATAAATGTGTGTGACTCCTACGCTGGCGGGAGTTTGCACTCTACCGATCACCTCCTTAATGGAAATGTTTTCTTCCTTATCGCATATAATATCTGTCCACCATTTTTTCTGAAAATCGCTTTAAATATTTGTTAGTATCTTGTTAACAGACAAACAGACAGTCACACGGTGGCAAAAGCATAGCCTACGTCTAACCTTGTTGGGCCGTTGGCGGATTATATTATTTACAAACCAATATGATGAATAAACACTTCAAATATCTTACCATGGTAAGATAGCCTACGGTATGCAAACACGTTTGTATTATGGTTACATTAGGGAATCGATTACAACAGTAACGATGAAAGTGCGTTTAACACTTCTACTGACATTACAGACGAGAAAGAGAGACAATGAGAGAACAAAGTGCGTTCGTGTGTGGTAGGAAGATTAAGGGTGGTAGGAGGGAGGATTACCAACCCCACCGCTACCACCAGTCCGGGTGAGACCGACTGTCCGACAGTCACCGACTCTCTAGCTCAGTGCTGCTCTGGTGTCCGAAGAGGAAGGGCACGCTCCTTCCACCTCACACTTTTCTCGTTCTCTGTATATCGTTTTAGGGAGCTTTCAGACACGTGATTAACACCTATTTTGACTTTATATCGTACATTATAGGTACATATATTGTTCGCAGTGCATATAAGGGAAAATGTAATACTATGAGAAATTAATTGATAATATGTAACATTTGAATAGAAACTATATTTCAGGAACATATATTAACATTACAAAACTCCGGATGCACTAAACCTCGTTAGTTGGAAAAATAATTTGTGATTGGCGTTATCAATATGACCAAGATGATGAGGGATGGTTTTAAGTGTAATGTATTAGTGATGGTGGTGGTGACTGTGTTAAGTGGTGGTGGTGGTGTGCGGTGTAGTGGTGAACACACACAAGTCATCACACAACTACAAGACAATCAACTACCAGAAGGGGAGATTGTTGAGAAGGTCCCGCTCAATTATTACCCTGGTCAGAATGGTTATATGGGTGAGTACAATGATTGAACATCTATCTATCTATAAATTTATCTATCTATATCTATCTATCTATATTTACTGTATGGCGATTTAGTTTTTTTACATTTTTCATCTTGTTTACAATTCACAATCACGGTCAAAAGTAATTTATTACCTACACAATTTGGTAAAATTCTAGTTTCACTTACACAGCGACAAAAGGGAGGCGCCGTTGTAAAGGCATACCTTCCCGACCAACTATGAAGATCAGGGAAATTGCTGGGTAAAACACGTAATATAATGATAATAAACTACATTAACGACATTAGCCTAACCTAACAACCTTACCTAACCTAACCTAGTATTATGTAATAGCTATGGTGCCGCATATGGGGAGATTTTTTTTTTTTTTTTACAGTAGCTATAATTCCTTATAGGCTAATGCATTTCCGCCGCTTTGGACATATATAGGAATTAAGTATGGTATATGACAACTCTAAAGTAGCCATAGAAATTGATGAGTATGCTGTGAAAGCGAAACTAGATTTAAACCCAAAATTTAAACTCTGGTTATCTCTCTAGCTGTATTGGAAATAACATCGTTGACACACTCAAGAACGCCTTTAACCTACATTCAAAGTGTGGCTCTGGACTATACTGTACAGTATATGCATCAAGCCAATAAAGAAACATTAATTTCAACATATGGAGTTGGATGCCGGTTGTAACTGTGAGTTTAGATCCACATCATCCCATTTGTGAATTTCAATTATTCCAGTGGTAGTACCTATATTTTATAGATTCACTAAATGCGAACAATTTGTTATGTACATTTATGTACGGCACTTTAATATATGAACAATTTATCTAACGTATTTACTGATTATGGGCACCATAGTCGTATGTGTAAACTATTGAGTAATTAATTGATAATAACCTTTTAACCCCTTCTGTACCGGCGACGTTTCTGTATTATATTCTAGCTAAATGTGTACGTTTTTTTGCAGTGTAAGAAGGATCGGTGGTAGTATAAAGGGTTAAGTAAGATGGTAGGATGCATGTTAGTTGCTGGAGGCCCTTTTTAAACTGGATAAAATCGTCTAATAGTTGCCAGAATACAGACAGGTAAAAGGACGGTACCGGTAATGAAGGGGTTAACAGGCACATTTACGCTGCTGGTGCAGATAGTACCGGTATCTGTTAGCGGCCACAGTCTTATTAAGGGGAGTTGTTAATTTGTGTTTATATGTTTACGGTACCGGGTATGTTTAGAATTAATTTATTTATCTAGGATTGTTTTTATTTATTATAATTTTTGTTATTTTTTTTTGGGAGGGGGGGTAAATGTTTACCATGTGACAGCCAAGAGTATTAGCATTAATGTTTATTTTTCTTTGTTTTCATTTTTTGTTTATGTACAGTGTTGTTTTATAGCAAGAACTGCAGTAAATTAGTATTCACCCATTATCCAACAATGCATAGGCTAAACACTGCCCACTAGTGGGGAATGCTAAGATCAGGGGAAATGGGATAAAGAGGATATAAAGGAAAAATACCGGTTAGCGTGGGATACAAATTGGTTGGTAGTCCCCTTAGGACTTGTTGACATTCTCATATATTTTAACAATAGGGGTAAAAAACTCCCTTATAATGCATTTCCGACAGTACAATCGCGCTAAGAAGTCATGACTTGCTTTTTCTAAGGATCGGACAATAGTTCCCAAATCTGGCTACCGCTGGCAACTCTCCACTGCCCCCCGGAGCCCGTTCGTTTCCAAATTTTAAACTATAGGTCTTTGGATATTCCCAATAATTGGCCTACTTAGAAAATTAACCTATTTATGCCCTCCAATTTTGATTTATGTTGAAGTTTGAATAAATATAAGTAATGTTTGTTTACAATTTCTTTATAGAATAATGAGAGTAATTAATTTACATGCGCTATCTAGCATGTTGCACTCCCACGCCCTTAGGAACGTTCAACGGTAGGATATTCAGCGACCGAGTCATTCATTGTCAGGATATGAGGGGGAGTATATCTCTTTGCGTTTATATTCACCTTTGTCCTTTTACACTTGCCTTTCCATCTTCCGTTTTTATATGGGTCTCCCTATGGGTTATTATATATTCTAAAAGTGAACATTCATCGTTTGTCTATACAAATTACAAGCTGTTCTCGAGTATTCAAGCTTTCTTCCAAAATATACTGGAGACCGCTTGTTTTTCAGGCAGACTGTTGTCCCACATAGAGAATAAAATGTGGAAAAAACAATCTGTTATATGATTATTTACGTGATTTATTGACACTTATGGTTTGAATATTAGTTTTATCTGTTGGTTTTAATTTTATGAGATAAGTTTCTCCCAGTATTGTTGGTTTAAAAAGTAATACAAGCATTAAGAAACTTGCTCCACATTTTAATCCTGAATCTAGTGAGCGAAATACTACGAGTTTCAATTTTTTTCGTTCGGGTTAGTCTAAACTTTCGTATTATTTGGTTTGCTCGCACATAATGAGATCAATATATTGCAACAATACTTGTATATCGTGTTTTTGGTATTGTTTCCTTCAATACAGTTCTCCCCGGTGTGTAATATATGAATATAGTAGAGCCTCAATAGTTGCCAGATAGCACTTTCTGAACAAAAGGTACTGGGAATCGAGTCATGACTTCTTAGCGCGATTGTACTATCATACAAAAAAAGTATCCTTACTCTCGTGAACTCTGAGTTTCATAAAGTGGGGTACGATTCGAGCAGTTTCGGTATACTTGGCAAGCCTGGATGTCACAAAACATCTGTTCCTTATCATATTGTATAAATCAATGCTATACATCGTAATATCAGGAATAATTCCATCAGTGGTATTCTCGTATTTATTTTCACAAAGGCATCACGTGTCACCATTTGATAATACACTTATATCTAGAGCACCGCTTAGCCCTATAATCCAGGGGGCGGAGCCCCAAAACTTTACGACGTCGGTAAGCTAAGATTTCGTTCGGAAACGTTTCTTCATGGCAAGGAATAAGACTTGGCACTGCTGCGAAATCTCAATACAGGTTCATATTTCAGGAGGAAGAAAATGTTCCACTGCGCTCGAGAAGAGCTTGATACACTTAGGCGAGGTCAGTAATGCAAAGATACGACAAGGTCGAAATCGTTAAATGCTTTGTGGATCCGCCCCCTGGGCTACCAACCCATCCTACGCTCAAACAATATTTTCCATATTACTTCGTCCATTGAGTCTAAATGGTGCGCGTCATTTTAGTAAGGATACTTTTTTGTACGATAGTACATACATATATAGGCTACCAATGTATTATGTGATATGACAATTCCGTAGGCCACACACAAATCGATGGGTCTTGCGGCTGTCACACCGTAATATCTTACTTTTTTCATATTTTATTTATATATTTATTTTTATTTATTTTTTATTTTTATTTTTTATTTTTTTTGTAGGGTCCTCCTTTGACTTCCATCAAACTTAAAAAATACCCCCAAAGACCCCCCTTCGAGATTAATCTGTGCATTTTTTAGTAGGAAAGAGCCTCGGCCGCAGGCCGATTCCTGCTAGATTGCATTTTCGCTATCGCCCGCCACAAAAAAAAAAAAAAAAAAAAAAAAAAATGACATGAAATGCCTTAAAATTGCCAAACTAATTGGGATAATTGGGTCTAGAATACGACCATTTAGTGTTCGAACATAATTATTCAGCAGAGAGCAAACTCACCAAATCATACTGGATTTTAGAATTAGTAATATGTTCAAAATGGCTCTTCACTATAGTTAGAACATGAAATAGTAGGCATTTGGTTTGCTATCCCAAAACTGGAATGTTATCATAATTTGTCATCATTTCCGATGACATCCTTCCCTTTACAGTAGGAATCCCCGCCAAAGGACGGCTATGGCAGAAACGTCTTCAGACATGCTCCTTTTTTCCTGTGTCACAATGCTCCTTGCAGTACGTGGAAGTTCCCATTCTATAAATGTTTCCACTTACTATCCAATACCATAGAGGGTCTTTCAATGGCACATATGCCTTTCAATTACGGTAACTTTCATGTATCATTATTCTCATTCAGTGTTTGAACATGGCCGATCCACCTCAAATTACTTATCTTTATCCATTTCAGCAGTCCACCTACAAAGACCAGAGCTTGCTCTTTCATTACAAGAAACCTATATAATTCTTGATTACGTAGCCCACCTATTGTATAAACACCAGCTGTCACTGCAGTTTGGAGAAGATCACATCACTTGTTGTCAGTGTCCCAAGTGCATTATACTTATGTTTTATCTTTTGCATCCTTAGAGTACCGTACTCATTATTGCATATTGTATTATAACGCATTTTTATAGTTTATTCTGGGTATAATTTTACAATACCATGTGACTTAGGGATTATCTGTGGGAAATAGGGATATAAATAAGTTGGTGTTCACCACTTTCATTTCTACAGGCCCTTCTTAAACTGCATAAAAGCGTCTAATGTTTGTTTTGTTTTGTTTTGGTTTTATTCTTTGTTGATTGTTTTTTTTTTTTTTTTTTTTTTCTTGTTTGTTTTGTTAAATGATATAAGGGTAAACCTGACTTTTTGGACCGACCGCAATTTCAGTAAATGTTAGTTTGTATTTTTTAATTTTTCCTTCAGATATAGTGTTGTTTTATACTGAAGAGGAGCTGAAATGAGTATTTACCCATTATCCAACAATCTAAAAACACGCCCCCCACTAGTGGGGAGGGCTATGAAGTTCAGGGAAAATGAGGGGTTAAAAGCGTAAAAATACAATAATATAGCGTTTTGTATCAAAACTTGGCTCGGGTTTTCCCAAATTGCAAACTCATAAAACCCAATTTTGTGAATACCCGAGCCAAATTTTGACGAAAGCTGGCTCGGATTTCACGGGGTGGAGTGGGTAGCCTAATATCTTATGTTATAAAAATAGTCAACTTTGGGAAGACATTAGCCTAACCTAACAACCTTACCTAACCTATCCTAGTATTATGGGTGGGGGCTGCCGCCCGCACACCCCAGCTGGTTGGGTTAGGCTATTTTTTTTTTTATTTTTATTTTTTTTAATGTGCTAGGCTATTAGCCTAACCTAACAACCTTACCTAACCTAACCTAGTATACTGTATGGGTGGGGGCTGCCGCCCCCACACCCCTGCTGGTTGGGTACTGGCTGAAAAACCTATTGTTTTACAGTAGGCCTAGCCTATACTGTATTTTAGCGTTTTGTTTTTTTCTCCCTTATAATACATTTCAGCTCTTAATGACATATATAGCAATGATGTATATGCCCTACCGGACCTATTAGGCCTAAAAAGATCGATGGGCTAACTGTCGGTCCAAAACATCAGTATAACCGATATAAGGATGGAATGCGACCCCGAATACCGAAAGGTTTAACGTGCTGTGTGTTGAATATTTTGGCTACGTCAAAACAGCAGACATTACGTAGACGATTGGAAATATGTTTCTTGTTTCAAGTCATTGCCCACTCATTAGGAAGCAGGAAAGGATAAATCATGTACAATTGCCTACGGTGAAAGGTGAACATAATTTTATTTTAACTATACTGAAGACATATTTTGAAATGTACCCTAGCAACACATGACTTGTTAGTGTTTTCTCTCAGTCAATGTTCACTGTCTCCAGTTTATCATACAGTGCTGTGCCAAATATGTGTGTAGGCTATTGTACAATCGCCTGGGCAGGTAGCTGGTATATATAGTATATCTATATGTAAGAGACAATTAATATAGGATATTTTGTAAAATATTATTTGTTAGGAAGACACTCGCGGCGTTATTACTGATTATGGTCAGCCCAAACTTTCAGAAAAGTTATATATCAATAATACATAAAAACACTGACAGAACATTAAATACACATATTTAACCTTTCCTAAATACTCTCCTAACTTCTCAGTATATATATATGTTGTATATATACAGCATATATATACCGGGTATATATATATATATATATATATATATATATAGAGAGAGAGAGAGGGAGGAGGGAGGGGAGAGATGACTAAGTTTTTCGTTATTCTAAAGCTAGAACTTAGACAAATATATTCTGAAAAACAAATTTTAAACAACTTTCTACCACGGCATTTTAATTGTGTGCGCATTGTAGTAGATAAACAGCAGAAGATAGTTTCCGAATGTCTATATATCTACCATATTAACTTTTGTTTTTACCTGATCTTACCTTACTCAGAAAACAGGTATGCTAACATTTGTATTTATTTGTATTTGGTGTATTGCCACCTGTAGAAGTACTCGGGTTTGTGTAAGTGTGTACGTTCGTCTCGCCGATTTCGTAGTCTAACAGTTACTTACTAAGATAAATAATGCATTTAATGTCCGCGTATGCTATTTAATAATTTACTTTATAAATTTCAAGCAAAAGGAATGAAAACGAACATTTAGTAGCAACCTATATTGAGCCATGAGCAGCAGTGACTGAAACAGTTATTGAGGGATTATGTCAGACTATTTGACTGGCCCGTAAATTTCACGAGCGAGGCGTGACTCGACCCCACACAGGGATATAGTGTCGTACTCCATGGATCAAACACGAATCAGTAACATGGAAGTGAATCTATATAACTGCCTAGACACCAATAGATCGCTTTGGTACTTAATGCTAGAGATAGGTCTACCCATAACCGAAAGTCATCTATCAACAAATATATTCTCCAACAAAAAGAAAAAGAAAAAAAAAAAAAAAACATTAAGTGAATCACTATTACAATAATTAAAAATTATTACAATAATTCAGTGTTACTCTATGAGAGACAGATCCTGCCCAGTACGACCTTTCGAATACTGTGAATTAACTTCCGACATGCATACAGTATGTAAGGTATATAATAGAAAAGCTCCGATTTACTTCGTGAACACTTCCAAAATATGCTTCGATTTATGACTACCGGTACTGGTCTTTTAATGGGATATTTAATTATATTTATTTATTTATTCATTAATATTATTTTCTTGTTAATGTAATATTTATGACTACCGGTACTGGTCTTTTAATGGGAGATTTTAATGTGTTTATATATTTATTATTTAATTATTTATATATGATTTAGTTTCCTCCCAAGATTTCCATCAAACTGAAACAAATAGCTGCAAGACCTCCTTTCGAGATAAATTAGTGCATTTTTTTGATAGAAAATTGCCAAGGCGGAAGTCCAGTTCCTCCTAAATTGTACGCTCGGCAGTGAAGAAAATGACATCTAAATGGCACGAAAGGCCATAACATTGAAAAACTAATCGGTTAAAACAGGAGGGAGAATAGGGTCTTGAAAACCCCCCTTAACACACCTTTGCTCAGCTGCCCTGCCTTAGTTTAACAGGTATGTATTTGAGTGTGCCCTAGCCTCGCTTTGTAATATGGAAGCCTCAAATTTGCTGGCGAACTATGATATTTAGCATGACACATTAACATAAAATTATTGCCGTAGTTGATATTTACTCTCTTGTTTTTATGCTTATGAAGTGTTTAATTATTAATGACTACGCCAATTGCAGTCGGTTCCAGATCGGCCTGGTACAGTCATGAACCGTAATACCTGCACATCCATTTGAATCTGTTTCGAATCCAAGCGAGACAATCCAATATTGTGTTATGACCCAAAACCTTCACAACTTGGCTTCAAAGATTTATATTTTATTTGTTTTTATTGGCGGAAGGTTAAGTTCATCTGTATTCACCCATATGCTTTTATTGGTAACGTCATGTAATGCAAAAGTGGAGCCGTCACTGCTATGGCTCACTGCATTTTTCTGCAATACATTTATATTTGTTCATATTTCATAATATTTCTTCATTTGATATTATCCTTTTACACTAAATATGTGTTTTGTTTGCATTCGATACTGTTTCAAATGGGTGCTTTGCGATTTATACTCTCGTAGGGTTTGGGTAAATTCGTGGTGTAGTTTGTTTGCTCTGAATATAGTAAGATCTGGCACTCTCCTCAGGTTTTTTATGTTTTACATACATGCGATATGCAGTACCGGTATATGCTATTAGTGAACATTCCCCGACAGTTGTTTCGGTGTTGATGACGTTTTATAACATGCAGTGACGAATGATAAACTTATTTACTTCTACTTGTTCATAAATAATGTTCACGAAACTAATTCGTAATGGGCAGTAGATTCCCTCTTTTAGTACGGTAACTGAAACGTCTCCCTCTCTCTCTCCACCTACTGTATTGGTATGCATAAAGTAATAGTATCCAGGTCATTATATAAAGTATATATAACATACAGCTTATGTTAGCAAACCACAAATTAGCGACAAATTCGATTAACAGAAGTAGTAAGATATAATTTAGATAAATTAGGCTACCTTTGTAGTGTGAAATGATGTCGATCTGAGGATGACTTCCCTCAAGCATGAGAGTCACAGTTAATACTGAGTTGGTGGTATATTTATTAAATTTATCACAATTAATTAAGTTTGGTAATATCAATTGCAGATAGGGAAGACAAATATAGGTTTATCATAATTCTAAATTATCTGTAGCCAGAAAGAAAACATTGCATATGATCGTATTAATACATTAAGCCAAATGGTAGAGGTATGGCATGTCTGATTTATATATTAAACAATACATTTACATCGAGGCAAATTTGTTGATAAAGCATTTCCCTCAAGAATATTAGTATATTTAGAGTAGCTGGCAACAGCGTTTAAACTTAGATACTAAATTCCTCTCTGCATAGTTTGAGTCTCGTTTCGCCTTTATTGCTCTCTGACATTAGGTTCAAATTAGTATGGATCTTCATAAAGAGCTCCTTACCAAAACTTTTCCTACTGCTAACAATACCCGATACACATTTCTTACATATAAGGCCTACCAACATGTTTCAGGGTTGTTTCTATGACAATAACTATTCAGATTCAGTACCGGTACCAATCAAATTGTTTCTGATTAACTTGCACTATAGACGAATGCTAATATCAGATGTATGCTAACATATAAACAATAAAAAACAATACAAACAATAATTTAAAAAATATGTGAAAACTCGGTTGGTATCACGAAGGAGCCAAGTCTGGTCTCTCAAAAAAAAGAGAGAGAGAGAGAGAGAGAGAGAAAAAACAGTTGCATTGTGTTACTCGATTTATGTAGTAAATATTGTATCAATAAATAATTTCTGCATTGCCTTGGTACCGTACTGGTAACAGTGAAACTATGAGTAACTACATGTAAACTCGGGATATTACAGCTAGACCAGGATATACACAGATATTATTCCACACATAGAACTGTTTTATACTGATATGTTATACTCTTTACATGTGGATTGTTACATATTGCCAAGTCTGATAGGCTAATATAAGATTATATGATCCAAGGGGAAGTATTCATGGTTTGTTGTGAAAGCAACCTCTTTTACCTAGAGTAAATTACCCCCAAGAATTGCACTGCATTATTTCCCCAACACATTATTCCCATGATCTGCTTACTATACTAGGACTGTCTAATAAATATCAATTAAATCATTATAATTCCTGGAGCTAATCGAGCATACCTTTATCAATTGCTCACATTATCGTAAACATAATGTTATTTACAGGATACCGTACTTAATATTAAGCATATGAAGGTGATACTTTTACGTCTACCTCCTCTCGGGGGTTAGGGTTGTCTGGCAATAGATAGATAGATAGATAGTTATATAAATCAGATTAGCGAGTTCACGAAATATGCTGAATGATCGTGCACAACTAATACAAAGTAAAGAATAAGTCAGGACATGTCAGTATGAAAAGAGATGCAGCAAGAAGACATGGAATACATAGGACATAAATATATTTAGCTTTATAATTTTCCACCCGTCCACAAAACCTATATGCATTCGTGTCCCGATCGCCCTTTAAGCGCGCGCGCGCGCACACACACACACACACACACACACACACACACACACACACAGAGAGAGAGAGACGTTTCAGCTACTGAAGGAGGGAATCTACTGCTCCTTACACAATTGTTTCAGGTTCAGGAGCATTATTGATGAACACTTAGAAGTAAAATAATAAGCTTATCATTCTTCACTGCATGTTATAAAACGTCATCAACACCGTGTTAACTGTCAGGGAATGCTCACTAACAGCATTTAATCCCCCCCCCCCCCCCCTCCAAGCTGCACCTCCTTTTCCTTTAAGCTGCGCCATCTATAGAACAAAATCATTGATGATTCAGGGAGGGGAGTATGAGATTTTACTGTATTCAGAGAGAACAAACTACACAGAATATTTACTCAAATCCTACGACTAGGTGGCCCAAGCGGAATTACTGTCGAGTGTACACCACCTACCGGTACCTTTATGTAGCAAGCAACATTTTACCCAGCTTACATCCCCACGCCAAGAAGGGACTGGAGTTCTCGCAGAGAGGCTCCAGTCATGACATTATCCTTGACTTACAGTGAGCTGGCTTCATAATCCAATAGGGTTGATAGCCTCTGAAGTCCTATTTTAACGAACTAACCCATGTCAAACTTTGGTTAGTTACTGCGGCACATTACTGAATATCGACGAATTGTGTAGAGCATAATGCTAAGCACTTTATGCCGTGGCGTTCATCTGTATGCCTTTACTTCTTAGAACCACGTATCACACGTATCTTTCGCCGGTCAGTAATCTAGCATCAGAGACTTCCTAAGTGGAGTCCCGCAAGGATCCGTCCTGTCGCCCGCACTCTTCAATCTGTACATGCATGACATAACTACACCCCACGCACCCCGAATAAACATGGCCTCCTATGCAGACGACTTAGCACTCGCATTCACACACCAAAACCCAGACAGAGCAACACTTGTCCTTCAGTCCTGTCTCAGCGCACTGCGTGACTGGTGAGCTGCGGGCGGACTCGGGTGGCACTGGCCATATCCACCGTGGCCCTCCTCACAAGCTGTGCAGCCGAACGCAAATTCACCCCGCAACTCGCCATGAACAACGTACCCCTAACAGACGCACACTCCCCCAGAATCCTGGGAGTGACATGTGATACTCTGGTGACATTCAAGCAACATACCACAAACATAGGAAGTGAACTGACACCCAGACTTGGCGCCCTCAGGTCACTTGCCCACACAGAGTTTGGACACAACAGGGAGACCGCCACTGCAGCTTACAAGCAATACATGGGATCAGTAATGGAATGTGCAAGCCTTGCACTGCATGGCGGCACACCCACAGACGCCAAGAAGTGTCAGGGCGGCGCCGAGCACACGGTATCACACACAGGTGCTGTCTTCTTTCCCCCCCCAGCCCGCCCCAGGCCGGCTTCCAGAAGCGCATCCGTACTCATGTCTACCATGGCTTACCTGTGAGAACCACCAAACCATTATTGCTCCTCCATCAAACAAGGTAGTTATCAGCAACCACCCTACTATTGCCTTTAAATTCAAGTTATCTGTCAATATCAAAATATAAATATACAGATATACATACTTTTTTGTATATTTATACATGATATTGACAGATAACTTGAATTTAAAGGCGATAGTAGTGTTGAGTGGTGGCTGATAACTACCGTGTTTGATGGAGGAGCAATAATGGTTTGGTGGTTCTCATAGGTAAGCCACGGTAGCCTTGTTCGTTTCTTAGTCATTAATGTGTGACTTTAACCTCATGCCACAGAGACAAGTGGCTTAATTCTACACTTATGGTGATGCACTACATTGACGAAAATTCGGGCACGGTGTGAATAAAATTGTGTCAAAATATCATACTGATCCAACTGTTTGTTAATAAGTTATTCCCGAAAAAGGATGTAACACGGCCTCTGAAACCCATAGTAGTACACTGGATACAAGACTAACCCTCACCTAACACCTACAATGTGTCAGTAGCACCTTGTACAGTTCCGAGCACATGAAACAGAGACGCCGCCTCAGCCCGTCAGCTCAGTCGCGGAGAACCTCTGTTGTGTCCTTTCTGGCTGGAGAGTTATGATGGAGGAGAAGGGGAGTGGAAGTAGGCGATGGTGGGAGGGTGATGGTTTGCATAGTGGAAAAAGAAGGAGGGTGTGATTGGGGGGCAGTCAGAGTTAAAGGTGGGAGCAGGGAGGTATTGGAATTCGTTGATAAGTGGCAAATATCATATATGCACCGGTAATGTGCTTTGAAAAATAGTAATTATATAAGCATGATTTATGCTCTGCAAATATGTAGCAATTATTAAATAATCGTCATACATTTCAGTTGATATTCATATTGCCGTGATATATAACTATAATTTGATTATTTTCAGCCAATGGTATATTGTCATGTCCTCATCTTCATTAATCAACTATTAAGTACATTAAATAGCGAAATACGTTGTTAATTATGAGGACTTGGCATAGATGTGTAGTAGTTTCATATTTCACAATTAAGTCTCGAGGAATCAGTTACTAAGGGATTAAATTTACCGTCAGCTGAAATAAAACCGACTATAGGATAAATTACACCCAGCTTTAGCATTTTGTTTGTACTATTAATATTATTATTATTATTTGGTATTTATTTTGTTTCGTTTAATGCCAACACATTTTCGGGCTTCCTTTAAACCCTTAAGGGCGTGTATTTCTGTATGTTTGTATTTTGCTTGATAAACATATATATACCCATCCAAAATTAACTGGCATTTGTTATAATACACCATTTAAGTTAAACAGTAGTGGCAGCAATGGTCGTTTTGCAATAGGAGGCTTCACCAATTCCGGTAACTACTAGTTGTTTTAATTAACTGCGCCAATATTTGCAACCTGTGATATGTCTTCATTAAAAGTGAACACATTACATGAATCGTAGTCTTAACCCTTTCACTACCATTACATAAATTTCATGATACTCTGGTTATTAGACGATTTTCTTTAGTTTATAATATAACTATGCGAGTCAAATGGGTAAATACCACTTCAATAAACCTTCTTAGTAACATAGGTCCTTCTTAGGTTGCAGAGAATCATCTAATTTTAGCCAGAATCAAAGGTAAAAGGTAACATGGTGCTGAAGGGGTTAAGGGGCTATCACACTGGCGTTTTCTCAGTTGTCCTTCATCGAATCCATGATGTGCGTGGTCCTTCATCTCAACTGAATTCCGAACTCATTATATAAAGACGGAATATATGACTAAATGGTCATGTAATTAAGCAGCTATATACTCTGATTTCATTGCATTTATCTACAATGATGGAATTTGGTGGCTTATTGCGGCAGGCACCGGCTGTAATATTTATAACCGGGGATCGAGTCTCTCATGGCAGCGTTATTTTTGTATTTATTATATTATTTTTGTTTGTTTTAGTTTTTACTTAGAATGGCATTATACCGGTACGCAGTGAAATAATATAATTTGTAGATATTGTGTTATTTTCATGTAAATTACGTGTTGATTGTTTTGAGTTATTAAATGCAATAATGCTTTAGTTTAAGTTAGGATATGGCAGTCTAGGTTAGGTTATATGATTAATTTAGGGCAGTTAGTGTAATAACATTAGATTCAAAAATATAAGCTAGTCTAGTGTAACCAAGACATATGTATTTTTATGAACTCGATATACTTTTACCTATTTTAAACATGATAGGCTACCATACATTACTTTAAAATTATCTGAATTAGAAATACAAACATTATAAGTCGTCGTCCGAGGGATTCGAACTCTTACACTGAGTATATGCCTATTACGGTTATCACTGCGCTACTGACAATGGTTGATGTATATTCGTTCATAATTATCTTACACGTGAGTTGCAACCTTCAATTCGTGTCGACTTATTTCATTGTATTGTAGGTAAAAATTATCATAATTGCGTTAATATGGTATAAACTCGACTTTTTATTAGCGGTTGCGAATCATTAATAATACACAGGGGACCTATTAAGGCTAAAGTTGGAGTAAATACAGCCAAGGAGCGAGTTCAGCCGCTATTGGTAGATACGACAGGATGAACAATAAATGGCATACCGGTAACAATATTTGCTTTAGTTAGCAGGTGTAGTCAATTTAATTCTGACTGATCCTCAAGCTAATTTGTTCTACCCCTTGCATATGACAGCAACGGCACATGACAGTGGGGTCTACTTCTTAAGGTGTATTGAGTAATTAAAGAGGTAGAAAGTTTCATTATATAATTATGACTAATAAATACAAAAAAGTCTTCTGTGATTACGGTATCACTTCGATACTTTGTTTTAACATTCCTGCCAACCACAAATTGTCAAACCCGTATATTTGGTGACCCTGTTCTCCTTCGCACCAATTCGCGTGAGTCTTGAAACAATTGTTTGAACAATTTCCTCCGATTATTTATGATAATGCTGCATATTTAATTAACAGCTCTAGCTTATCAGATAATACAGAACGGAACACTTGAAGTTTAACTCCTAAATCATGAATTTGAGGTAAAGTGTGTTGACATTATGTAACTCCCTCCCCCCTCCTCCTCTTTCCACTTTATACATAACCTGCTACCCTACCTCTCCTAGCCCAGCCACTCTCCTCTGCCTCTCTTCCTATCAAGGGACTGAGGTTCTCGAGAAGGGGCTCCAGTCCTGACGATATTATTGACTTACAGTGTGCTGGCTTAATTAATCCAATAGGGTTGATACCCTCTGAAGTCCTATTTAAACTAACTAACCCTTCCTATCACTTCTACCCCCCACCCGTCAAACTATTACCCCCCACCAACATCGCCTCCATCCCTCCCCTTCTGCCCCATCGTAACTCATCAGCCAGAAAGTATACACCGGGGATTCTCCGTGGCTGACGAGACGGGTTGGTACAGCATCTCTGTTTCATATGCTTGGAATTTTACGTGGGATACAACGCTAACCCTTACCTATCTGGTAATAAGTGTTCCTAGTGCTATTCCTAGGTATTCCATTCCATGGTGGTACCATCCCTTGTCATTAATCTAACCTAACCTAACCTAGACCCAGTACGTGGGATACAAAGGTATCCCTCAACTTACACCTAATATACAGTGTGTCCCTATACTCATCCAGTACGTGGGATAGAAAACTAACCCTAACCTAACACTTAGTATATGTCCCTAGTACCCATTACATGGGATACAAAACCAACCCTCACGTAACACTTAGTATATGTCCCTAGTACCCATTACATGGGATACAAAACTAACCCTCACGTAACACCTAGTATATGTCCCTAGTACCTAGTACATGGGATACAAAACTAACCCTCACGTAACACCTAGTATATGTCCCTAGTACCTAGTACGTGGGATACAAAACTAACCCTCACGTAACACCTAGTATATGTCCCTAGTACCTAGTACGTGGGATGCAAAACTAACCCTCACGTAACACCTAGTATATGTCCCTAGTACCTAGTACGTGGGATGCAAAACTAACCCTCACTTAACACCTAGTATATGTCCCTAGTACCCATTACATGGGATACAAAACTAACCCTCACGTAACACCTAGTATATGTCCCTAGTACATGGGATACAAAACTAACCCTCACGTAACACCTAGTATATGTCCCTAGTACCTAGTACGTGGGATACAAAACTAACCCTCACGTAACACCTAGTATATGTCCCTAGTACCTAGTACGTGGGATACAAAACTAACCCTCACGTAACACCTAGTATATGTCCCTAGTACCTAGTACGTGGGATGCAAAACTAACCCTAACTTAACACCTAGTATATGTCCCTAGTATGTGGGATACAAAACTAACCCTCACCTAGTATATGTCCCTAGTACGTGGGATACAAAACTATCCCTCACGTAACCCCTAGTATATGTCGTTCCTAATACCTAGGGAGACTAAAGAAAATGGCGAGTATACAAATCGGTACAATCAATAGGAGAGTAGTAACAACCTTGTTACGTAAAATACATATTAGTACGGTACCATATTTCTTTATTAGGGTTTACCGAGGGTTAAAACACATTTCCATGTGATCTTTAAAGCATAATATTATAGACTCCATATTTGTCTTCAAATATTTAAAACAAATTCGTGACAACAATAGTAAGTCAAACTCGATTTTGTCGCAAGTTGTATACAAAGTCTACGTGCAATATAATCTATGCAAATGTGATAGTACAAATGTGATAGTAGTGAACTGAGTAAGTCCATGTAAGTATGTTGGGCTGTGACGAAAAGTGGAGTCCCTCCTCCCCTCTGTCCATCAATTCCAATTCCCTGGTGTAATGTCAGAGGACCTGTGCTAATCAACCGAGTCGGGGCATCAGCCACCATTGAACGCACTCCACCGGATCAACATATTCTGTATTATCCCGTGCAGTACCAAGGGCATCTTTCTTATCATATTCTGGCTACTATTAGACAATTCATTTCAGCTTAGGAAGGACCTCAAGCAATAATATGGCTTCAAACTATCTCCACCAACCCTTTTAACTACCGCAGATCCTTCCAAAGCTGCATCATATCGTTAACATACTGCTAGAGTAAAATATAGCACACGTAGCTGGTATTCAAAGGGTTAAACGATTAGAAATTGGAAGATAATGCTCCCGGCAATTAGGAAAATCTTGCCCATGCTTAGGTATTTGTCAATATAGAATGTAATTGAACCCGAGAAAATTTTTAGCTAAAATAATCAATATTATGTGTTACCGGTATATAATATTACTGGTAATTAAAGGTATTATCCTTACAAATACAGTAAGATGTATGTCGTTATCATTATAATTGTTATATAAACATTGACATTGACGTTAAGAGAACATATATTTGATTACGTAGCAAGTACAACATTTATAACCTATACTGTACAATTTTAAGACACTTACTAACCATCACATATCATAAATGAGCATACAATATTCTTATAGCATGTAAATAACTACGGTAATTACGAAATTGATTCAATACATTCAGGACACAGATGATGATTACAATAAGTCCTGAGGGGGGGGGGGGGTTGAAAATTCCCCCTCCCCCTCCCCCTCAACCCATCGTGTATCCATTCGGATCCCTAGTTAATCCCCATTGAAACATACGATAACCCGAGTCAAATTTTACCTCGATTTCGTGCGTTTTTGCTTACTTTTGGAATTTTGGGTTTAACTGGTCGATCAATTGCTCTACGTTATGTTTGGGTAGTTTTAGGTATATGTAGCGGTCTGCCTGGAGTCGTGTGTTTATATTGATGAACAGGTGACGCTCGAGTCGGGATCGACCCGCATATAATGTATGTTATGTCTTTATTACATCGCGTAAGTACAAAACTTGGCTCGAGTTTACGTATTTATGTACCGGTACTATTAAAGGTGTGGACATTTTTGTTTTACCATATTCACTCGTTAAACGTCTTAACCCCTAATTTTTTTTGAGCTTCAAAGCTCTTCTAAATGTGTGTTGTTATGTTTTAATATTCTATGGGTAATGGGGTGGTATATAGTACTGCTTTATAGGGTTCAGACATGGGGTCAATTACTGGGTTCCTTTTACTATTACCGGTACTTTTATTTGTTGTCCATTATATTACTATTACAATGACTTTAGTTATCATCTGTTACTATTACTTGGTCATCTATTACTATTACAAAGATTCATACAATGAAGACTCCTCTACAAGTGGGTTGGTCAGTCTTTTTGTTCGCCTTTTAGCGGCATCTCTCCTGTTATGTCCTTTCGTTACAAGATCAGTTTGCATAACCAAATTGTGTTTGTACCGGTAATAGGAAAGTAATATGCTACTATCTATTACTTTTCCTTCTATTAATATTACTATTAAAGCAAAAACATTCTGATCAATTACTAATACCGGTAGCCTACTATTACTTTCAAACCCTGTAATTATCTATTACTATTACCCCATGTCTGATTATTAGAGCTTACTATAATATTATTCTAGAAAATAATACAGAAGCACTAGTTTTTTAGGCAAAACCCCAAAAACACGCCTCTAAACCTGCTTAAACATCCTAGATTTTTACCATATATTTTTTCCCTAATACCCTAGCGTGCGACCCCTGAGTACCCCAGCCAATTCCCATCTCCAAAGTCCCAAGGGATTGGGGCCGAGGTGGTTATAAGAAGACAATCAATCATACTCTATTACCATATATACTGCACATTAATTATGTTAGGTACATATATCATGGCAATAATTGTTCAAAGCTATCCCGAATGTTATCGAATATTGTAAATGATTGATTACCAACTAATTAAGATACATTTCAGGGGTTTCTTTTGTTGTTGAAGGGTTCATAGTGTACCAGGATTCCGGTATATGTTTCAGAGTGTACACTCGCCTACAGTGACAGGTGGTACAGCTTTATTGAACAATTCTGAATCATTCATAACACTTTTTGAAACGTTTCTGTAAGCATAATACCCAAGTCGGTGATTCCCTTTACTGTATGCCCACTGTATCAAGTTCATCATACTGTATAGCCTAGTTAGAAACAGTTACATGTGCAAGCAATTCATTTGCATTCTCTTCAAACGCTTTCTTTATAAGTGTTTTTCTAAAATGCTATAGTTTATTCATTAATCGCTCAAAATTAAAATGAACCATGTGATGAGAGCCATATTTAACGACATCAATAGCCATTCCTGGCCATGATAATTCGTAAGCTGATTACATTACTCAATAATTGCCTGCATATAATAATTCATTCTTAATCGTGTTGAAACGATTAATGATAAGCGACTCATCACAAAGGTTCCGCCACCATGAATAATAGGGTTCTGTAATAATCGAGTCTAACGTTCACCCCCCGGAAGCGCTTTGGGTCTAACCGATTCGGATATAAGGGGGGATGGGCCGATTTTCTGGACCACTTTCTTTCTCATGTTTAGCCCCATTAGTTTTCAGATGCAAAGATTTTTGGCCCATTAGTTAGTCGATTTTAAGACCTTTCACCCCATTTTTTCGTCAATATTTAGACCTTTCGTGCAGCTATTTAAGTATCGATTGTTTTCCCTGGCGAACGATAGTGAGCCTGCAATGTTGGGATAACCGGCCATCGGCCGGGACATTTTTCTACCGAAAAATGTACAGATTAATCTAGAAGGGAGATCTAATGGATGTTTGTTTTTAAATTTGACGGAGGTCTAGGGAGGAAACTAGAAAATAATGAATACATGCAAAAATCGCCCAAACAGTGAACCATCCCCCCTTAACGCACAGATAAGCCTACTGCTGTGGTCAAATATTCTGACACATGTTGAGCCCTCGGTCGGATTAATGCCAATATCAGGAAAATATAAAGAATGGATTATATGGATTCGAATATATAATGGCAACATGAATATACTTTAATATAAACACCATATGAGGAGGAACACTTTCTTGACAACGTTTCGCAGATAGCTTCTTCAGGTCACTAACAAGCGCTAGGTCCTGAAGAAGCTATCTGCGAAACGTTGTCAATATAGTGCTCCTCCTTATATGGTGCTTATATTAATTCTGTCAACTTTTCCTAGTTATCTCAACATAAATATACTTGCCTGCTCTGTTAAAGGTTACTCTTAGACTCTAATGATACACTATTTGTTTTAAGTTACCATTTGTCATTAATTGTTTACTACTAATTTACATTTAGGAGATTCATTTGTGGCGATCGAGGCATCATAGTATACCAAAATTGCTGCCTTAGAGTGTGGTATCTAAAACATATTTTCTGGCCCACTCTGAAACCTCAATATATTCCAAAATGTCAATACTATTTTCCAGTAAGACAGTATTAAGGTGATTCTTCATTAATTTCGGAGGAGCTCCCAAAATGTATGGCGCAATTAGTCTGGGAGCACGGCGGTCGAGTTGGACACGTCATGCTGTAAAAGGTTTCCCTATTGTGTTCTAAACTTGAGTCCATCCTGAATAATATTCCAGAGGGCAGCCTTCTGAATTCAGTGTATGGTACAGTCGCGCTAATAAGTGATGTCCCAGCTGTCTTTACGTTTGGGTTGCTCTGTGCCGTATTAATGTCTGCCAAATGTTGAATAGGGTGGGTAAGAGTAGGAACATGTTTGTATATTTCACTCGATATGAAGAAATCAAGCTTTGATATTGCTGATACCAATTACTGATCAAAACATACTTGGTGCCGGGGAATGACTTATTAGCGCGACTGTACCTCACTGAAAAAAATGCATTTCAAATAATACTTATGAAGGTTCCAGCGAAAAAATCGACGATATAGTGTTTTCGTCAATTTCAACCACCTAATATAGAACTGTACATAATATTATGGCACCAAAATTACTGGGAAGGTAATCTGCTCCATGTATTATCACAATAAATTAATTAAATTATAGTTTGTGAGGGGAAAACACTGTACAATGGATATTTATGCTCGAAAAACGCCTTCAGTTTCATACGTGAATATGTGTGTATATCATGATATCTGCATAAATACTAGCAGCACACTTACAATATATATGTCAAATTAACTTGCTAATTAAGCTGAATACTGTATTTCGTTTTGTTGTTTGAAATGTGTGATCCACAATTTTTTTCATTTTCAGCACTACCATCCTCATTGGTTCCTTGATGCCACTCATCCTTGTTTTTCTCGTAACCATATACGTTTGTATTTACGGAAAGGCGGACCGTTTTTCTGGACCCCCTTCTCCATAATGTTTAGCCCCACTAGTTTTGAGATTATAAGACGTTCGGCCCATTAGTTAGGCGATTTTAACATCTTTCGCCCCATTTCGTTGTAAATTTTAAGACCTTTTGTGCCATTTAGGTGTCGATTATTTCCTGGCTAGCGATAGCGAGCCTGCAATTTTAAGAGAAATCGGCCTTTGGCCGAGATATTTTTCTACCGAAAAATTTACAAATTCATCGTCTAGGGGGTGTTTTCTAAACTTGATGGAGGTCTAGGGAGGAAACTAAAAAAATATATGAACAAATTAATTAATAGACCAAACAAACGGCCAGCCTCCCCTTACGGCATGGAAAGTTGTTCCATCTGGTGGGGTTTTTTCGTGCCAGTCAGCATTGTCGATGTTAAAATGCAGGAATCGACAACCATCTAAGGCTGGGGGTGTAAAGATGCCTTCCTCTTGTTCAGTTATATAATGTTCTCACAAATGGTATGGACTATGGTATTATTATGTTTTTTCCACCACCAACTTAACCTCTAAACTCAATTAGTGAAATCAACAAATACATGTGGCACTCCAAGGATTCGAACCTAGGATACTCACATCGAAACTACAAACACTTATGCACTACGCTATCAAGACAGTACGGGCATACATCGTAGCCCTAAATGGTTGATGCTCTCCCGTACCGTACTGAATTGAATATCCATATTAACTCTTTACCTAATAGTTACATATAGGAGGTTGTTTTTCGCTGTCTGAGTGTTCATAATAAACCGGAATTTGTGTCTTAGAGTGTACAAGAACACACACACATGCACACGTAGTCATAGCTTGCAATAAAACCGAGTATGCCAACATTAAGAGATTAGAGAGACTTGAGGAAGTAAAGTTTCTTGAAAGACCAACATGAAGAAGAAACGACCAACAAGGACAAAGATAAAGGACTGCGGAGAGAGAGAGAGAGAGCGAGAGAGCGCGAGAGAGAGAGAGAGAGAGAATAATACCGGAGTAGGCCTATTCTAGTGAGACCTTTGATGAATTAATTGCATATTGCAACTTTCAATCCACGACATACAGAAATTCTCTCTTCGGTTATTTGGTTGTTGATATGAAGAAATATCATGACTTAAGAAGAACGTTTTTCAGGTTATAATAAATCTGTTTCACATGCAGTACTAGCAATTCCCTAATCTTGACTTTCCAGCCGCTAAATTGAAATTGACAATTATACCACACTAAATACCGGTACTTAAATGTTTAAGAAACTGGTTTTATAAAGTGTTGACCTTGTAGTTTATGGGGTTCCAACCAAAACACCCAAATATATAAAGTCAGGTGACGTCGTCTCTGTTTCTCACACATTAGCGATCTTACGGCATTTCACATCGTCAGTTTAGTTATTATAAGAAGTTTCGCTTCATGCAGTTGTCTATTTTTCTGGGTGATCGAAAGCGAGCTTGCAAATAAAGAAAATCCGGCACTAACTGGGACATTTTTCAACCGAAAATGTAATATATATATTATTTTGTTATTGAAAATGTGTGCCCTATTACAAATCGGACGAGCTAGTGTTAACGACATGAATAAGACGCAGCAACTTCCGCAATGTTTGCATTTCTTTTAGCTGGTATTAAAGTAATTTGCTAAAAAAAATACCGCAAATACATATTCCAAAGAAGCAACATAACACGAAAGCACGGGGAAAATTTAATATTTGGAAGCCAGCAGGAAAAATAAAGTTAACATGAAACGATGAAAGGACACGCAAAACAAAATCAGAGCGAAATAGAGAATATGAAAGACAAGAAGAGGGTTGAATTCATGAGAGACACAGGAGGTAAAAAAAAGTGGTGGCAAGACTAGGAGAAGTGGCTATAAAAGGTGGGATATGTGGAGGGAAGAAACCTTGAGAGAGAATGAGTTATAAGAGGAGCGTGTGTAGAGCATAAAAACAACTACAACAACACACACACACACACACACACTATATATATATATATATATATATATATATATATTTCTAGTCTCTCAGTGGGGATCGAACCATCGACCATCAGGATGATAGCCGACGCTTTAATCAATTACACCACGGCAGTCCGATGGTTCGATCCCCACTGAGAGACTAGAAACATTTAGTGGCTCACGTGTATTTGTGACATATTCTCAATATATATATATATACACCGCTATGCATTATAATAATAATAATAATGATACAGGGTGCTATTTATAATATCATGCAGTTAAAAAGCTGTTCAAGAGGGACTCGTGGTGCAATGGTAATGGGTTATCATCCAACCAAAAGTTCCCATGTTTGATTCCCATACATGCTACACAGATGAACACTGTTGAACGGTGTCCTCACATCCGATGCGTCTGTTCATCTACCAGTAAATGGGAACCTGAAGTTAAGGGTTGGGGGTTGGAGGAGTTCTCAGACTTTTTCACCCCATCTCTTTGTCAATATTAAAACCTTTCGTGTCATTTAGTTGTCAAAAAAAAAAATCCTGACGAGCGATAACAAGCAACCGGCCTTCAGCCGGGAAATTCTTCTACCGAAAAAAGTACAAATGTATCTAGAAGGAGGATATTGGGGATTTTTTTTTTTTTTTTCTTAAGGGGACCGACCGGTTATTTACCTAACTTCCAGGTCTTACTTTCAATCTAAATGCAATTTGGCACAGGTGTATGTGACTATAAAAAGTATTATTTGTTTTTATTTTTTTTGCTTTTTTTTCAATTTAGGTAAAAAAAACGTTTAAAACTATAGCACTACTAAAACGCATATAACTCCTACAGAAATCCCTATGGCACCTGTTGTATGTGATCAAACAACTCACAAAAGGTGTGTCTGTAGTGTCTATAAATAACTTGTTATACATATATGTTGTGTGTTTTTGGATTTAGGTGATTATGAATTAAGGTGATTTTTTTTTGTAGAATATTACGACTTAGACAACATGTTAAATCGAATTTACAGATATTGTAGAGTTTCCTATGTACTTTTAAGGGGAGGTGTGGCGGAGTGGTCTTGCCACTGGACTGGTAATCCAATGGACCCGGTTTCGAATTCCAATATCTCAATAGGAAGATATTATTGGGATGGAATTTGTGCTGTACCTAGTATCAGTGGGCGGGTGCCCAACCCCGAAAGGGGTTGAAATAGGGGAGCGATCCCCCCGCCAAAGGCGGCTTTCTAGGGCCTTTCCTAGCTGATGCTGAGAGGATTGGGTTCTAGTCATGTGGTGAAGGGCTGGCCTATCAGAGTGAGAACTGAGCGATCTCTGCCATACCCATAGCTTACTCTGACTGTTACTTTTACTTATATATTCTCTAAATCTCACGTGATGGCGTCTCTTCCATGGATTGACCTCCCAATCTACCAAGATTGGAAGCCAAAGCGTCACATTTTCCCTTTGTCCCTCAACTTTCTCTTCATAATTGCTGAGGGGCACAGGGCCCTGGGTGGGGCTTTGGTTTCCCGGGTACGTGTTTCTGCACCCTCCTCAGCTCCCCGCCGTGGAGTGGCTTCGGTCACCCAGGCTTTATTGTGGTAGGCAGGGGGGGGGGTTCTGCTGGGGCGCTCGGTTATGGCCTTGGCCTTGCTCGGGGCCTTGGGGCTGTTCGGCCAGGCAGCCTGAGGAAAAACAACAACAACAACAACCACAGCACACCGATATGCCAAATAAATACCATCATTGTTACCTGATTAAATAGCATTGAATGAATATTCCCATATTCAAAAATATGCTACAGGGGGGCAATGCCTAGTGAGTTAATTGCTCAATAGGTGGCGTTCTGGGAGAGAGGGTCCGAGCCTGGGGGATGAGACTGTGAAGCACAGAGGCGGAGCAGTTTCAGAGACGGAGTTGCTTCGAGCCGTGAAGCTTCGCATGTCTCGCTCCCTAGACTGGAACAAGACCTCACGGGCCTCACCGTGTTCAGTGGTAGAGTGTAAAGGCTATCAGCCTATGCCCGAGAGAAAGTAGTTGGAATATGGACAAAATAAATACAAAATTTACAAAGGTATATCAAACATTCCTGGAGGCCCAATAATAACAGACTTATTATCTCCAAGTTGCCAAATTACTTTCTGAGAAAAACCTGTGAAAGTATTAAGGTAATTAGGTGGAATCTTTTTTATTTTTTTATTTTTGTTTTTACAATATTTTATGCAGGAACACGGCAGAGTAGAAGATAAAACTTTTGGGAGGTTGTAGAGTATTGTACGCTCTTTCCATTTATATATGTACGATCCTCGTACGACTAGTTGTTACTGAGCCTGTAAATTTCAAAGTTGGCTATATAACGTGTTTAGAAATACGGGAAAAGTTTGGAAAACATAAAACAAAAAACACACAATTTCCAATGGGTTTTCACTAATAACATTTCACTGGCTTATGAAGGGATGTTTTGTAAACACTTAATGATACTTTCAGGATTTTGAGCTTTTAACCCTGCTGAGGCATATTGGCCCCATATGGGCCAAAAAATATGCGTAAAACAGGTTTTTTACGAATATTTCACGGCCGGAGGCCGATGGCAAGACATTTTGAAGACGAGCAGTCAGTCCGCATCGTCCTACAACTGGGAGAGGGTGTGAGCCGCCGCTCTCTCTCCTCCCCTTTCCTGTACCAACCTGTCCGGTCACCATATGGGGTCCATAATACCAAATGTGTACTACAAATTTCCCCTTCCTATCGAACTTTTTTTTAGCCCCAGAGTTCTGCCTTGTTGTCACCCTAGACCCTCAGCCATACCCTCCACAGCCCTGCAACCAAATTAATCCAGCTTATGTAATGTATGAGATATGCCTCACTTTTGTTGACCCTTTTTTTCACTATTTTTTTTTTTTTTTTTTATATATATATGACTTAACCTTTAATTAGCGGCTCACCACATAAGTCGAGTTAAATAAAGCTGGACTATGTGGCGGCGCTCGACATAGGTCGAGTGGCAATTTCAGCACGTAATGTTGCTGAGAGAGAGAGACAAGTGGTGGCAGGAGACTAGCGAGCGTATGACTGCTCCAGACCACCGCGGCGAACCTACTGACACGAATCTCATCTCCCTCCTCCCTCTCTCACTCGCTACATACTGAATTATATGGGGAAAGTACCGAATTACATGCTTTTTGCACTCGCGTTGCACGGTTATTGCAAGAAAACTAGCCATCATAAAAGGATCGTTATGGTGTCATTCGAAAGCTCTGTTTATGCCCTTTCAGGGATAGGTACTTGTTTTACGTTCTGGGTCTTATTTAGGCATGAAAATGATCACGTAAACAGCCCTATTTTGGCTAAAAACACCCCGCTGGGCGGTACATATAAATAAACCGCATAGGCCGCTCGTAAGGTGTTAATATTTACAGTAGTGTAATTTGCTCTTAACATAATATTAACACCTTACGAGCGGCCTAGGCGGTATATAATATGTAGCCACCAGCGGGGTGTTTTTAGCCAAAATAGGGCTGTTTACGTGATCATTTTCATGCCTAAATAAGACCCAGAGCGTAAAACAAGTATCTATCCCTGAAAGGGCATAAACAGAGCTTTCCAATGACACCATAACGATCCTTTTATGATGGCTAGTTTTTTTGCAACAACCGCGCAACGCGAGTGCAAAAAGCATGTAATTCGGCACTTTCCCCATACAATTCCATATATAGCGAGTGAGAGAGGGAGGGAGGAGGTGGGATTCGTGTCAGTAGGTTCGCCGCGGTGGTCTGGAGCAGTTATACGCTCGCTACTCTCCTGCCACCACTTGTCTCTCTCAGCAACATTACGTGCTGAAATTGCCACACGACCTATGTCGAGCGCCGCCAGATAGTCCAGATTTATTATACTCGACTTATGTTGCGCCCCGACAGTTATGGGTTAAGCATTAATTGTAGTTTCTATTGGTAACAAGAAATCCAATAATCAGTTTTCTGGTGAGAGTTGTTTAAAGTGCCGGTCCCCATATGGGGCCACATTGCCAATTTCGTTACACTTCTGGAACATTACCTGAGCAGGGTTAAAGCCTAAAACTGGTCGGTCCCCTTAAAGCTTGATGGAGGATTAGGGAGGAAATTAAGAAAATAGTAAATAAATAAATCGACCAATAAATATAGCCTCCCCCCTTAAACAATATTTTCGGCGCTCCATGTCTCGTCAGCTTAAGCAGGCGTCACACCATGCCGACTTGAGCCAAGACTGACCACGACCTTTAGTCGTGGTCAGGAGTGCCGACCTTCGGCGGAGAGCTTAAGGATTTGGGGAGTTGAGTTTTGGACGGGACGCAGTATGGATGGCCACGCCGCCTGACGGCATAGAGCGGCGCCCATGCAGGACTGAAGGTGAGACCTAGGTCGCCGCTGGAGTGCCGATCTGCGGCGTAGCGCGTTGACAACAACCCGACGAACGGCATCGACAGGAGGTAGGGCGGCGTCAATATGCATTACTGTGCCGATGGACGGCGACCCCTTCAGTATGGACGGCTGATTATTAACTGATTATTTCAGTTAATTCTGTTATTTTATTATTATTATTAATTTAATTATATATTGAATGTTGTTATTTTTCATTTTTTCTGTAATTAATATACCTAATCTTATATTTTGATGGTTATTGATAATATATTTATTATTTAATTATTTAATTATGTTGTTTATTTATATATTGACCGTTAGGGCATCGTTGGGTCGCCGCAAGCCGCCGCTGATCCCCGCAGGTTGTTATGGTGACACCGCCTGACGCAGACCTCATTTATGGTGCCGTGTGCCGCCGCACTGACGCCTACCTTTTCCCGTCAAGCACCGTCAAGCGCCGTCACACGCCATCAGCCTCCCGTCCCCTTCACGTCCCATTTTTTTACCTCACTCCACGCCGACTTGATTTTCAAAGTTCTTCATGTTGAACTTTTGAGGGGGTATGTGAAGACCCATCCCGACCTCTTTGTTATGTTGGCGACGGCCCATTATGCGCGGCGACGTAGACCAAGACTGTCCACGACCCTTAGGTTGCGGACAGTCTTGGCCTAAAATCGGCTAGGTGTGACGCCTGCTTTAGGGCCCTCACCCAGCCCAGGCCCCAAAGAGCAGCTGCCTGGACGTGAGGGCCGCATTAGAGCACACTCTTTTGAACACCCCTTTAATGGGCCGGTTTTCTGGACCACTTTCTACCTCATGTTTAGTACCTCATGCCCCATGAGGTACTCATGCCCTGGACCACTTTCTACCTCATGCCCCATTAGTTTTCAGATGTTAAGGTGTTTGCCCCATTAGTTAGTCGATAATAAGACCTTTCGCCCCATTTCTTCGTCAATAATTAGACCTTTCTTGCTATTTAGGTGTCGATTTTTTCCCTGGCGAACGATAGTGAGCCTATAATGTTGGAAGAACCGGCCTTCGGCCCGGACATTTTTCTACCGAAAAATGTACAAACTAATATAGAAGGGGGATCTAATGGATGTTTTTTTAAATTTGATGGAGGGTCTAGGGAGGAAACTAGAAAATATATGAATCAAGGAATTAATAGACCAAAAAACAAGCCTATCTCCCCTTAAACCTTTGATGATCATGACACGTTCGACAGTTTTTCTGGCTATCATGAGACGATTTTATGCAGCTTAGGAACGATCTGTAGGAGGTAAAAGGGTAAAGACGGTCTCCATCAACCCTCTAACTTCCGTAAACCCTTCCCAATCGGCATGAAATCGTTTAAATATACCCAGAATAAACTGCCAAAATGCGTCTTAGATCCTCAAAGATGTAATGGCTAAGCTTAAGGGGAGGTTTTTAGTTTGTTCCCTAGACCTTCATCAAGCTTAAAATTTCACCCCCCAGACCCCCTTTCAAGATGAATTTGTACATTTTTCGGTAGAAAAATGTCCCGGCCGAAGGCCGATTACTCTTAAATTACAGGCTCGGTATCGCTCGCCAGGATAAAATCGACACCTAAATGGCATGAAAGATCTTAAAATTGACAAAATGGGGCGTAAATTCTTAAAATCGCCAAATTAAAATCTTAAAAGCAACGGGGCTAGACATGAGGGAGAAAGGGGTCAAGAAAAAAGTCCCTCAAGTGGATATCTCCCCTTAATTATACACCATGTTCTTAGCAGTTAATAGCTAGTTTGAAAATAATGTGGTGTGCAGTCAACTTATAGTTTATTACAGATTCTAGTTACTGAATATAGTACGGTACAGTGTATAAAAAATATACATTTAAATACAAACACAGCTGTACGTGGTAATGTAAACAAGAAACGAAAACACGAAAAACCCCCAAAAGACATAACTTTTAGAGCAAATAATGTTATAAGAAGTCAGGACTGAAAGAAGCCGAGTGTGAAAATGGTGGTGAGTTCTGAGAGAGATGTTAGAGACTTAAGGGGGGTAGTGGCTATTTGTTGGTCTGTTTATTCATTTATTTATTTATTTTATAGTAACCTCGCTAAACCTCCATCAAGCTTTAAAAAAAACCACGCTTTGCCCCCCTTCAAGATAAATTTGTATTTGTTTTCGATAGGAAAACATTTATGGCTGAAGGCCGGTTTCTTCTAATATTACAGACTCGCTATCACTCGCCAAGAACAAAATCATCACCTAAATGGCACGAAAGGTCTTTATATTGACAAGAAAATGGGGTGGAAGGTCTTAAAATCACCAAAATAATGGAACGAACGTCTTAGACTCTCAAAGATAGTGAGACTAAGCATGAAGGAGAAAAAGCAGCTACCTCCCGCTTAATTGTGGGACGTAGTGGCAGTTACCGAACCATTATGTTAAGATTAGAACATTCGGAGGAAAATACAACAACCGAGAGAGGCCAGAAAAGGCTTGCATTGACCATTTACGAGTTTCTGGCTATAAGGAAGTTGGAGTTTTTTTTATATTGATATTTAGCAGAATTACCAGCTAAAATTCGGTTGTAGTACATTTATAAATACATACAACTAAAATCAACATACGTTTTATCCATTAGACATCTACTTTATTATTGTATTTCTGTTTAATACCAATGTTTACGGCACCAACTTCCTTATAGCCAGAAACTCGCAAGTGGTGAATTCAGCAGTGGTACGAGATGTAAGAGTGGTGGTGAGACAAGGCCGAGGAAGGAAGAGACAAGTGGAAAGTCCGGGGAGTATAAAGCTGCTGTCACACGAGCGCTTTTTCCGTCAATTTTCCATGACCAAGTTGTTTTCTGGTATTATTTCGGGACATTTTCACACTGGTATCGGTAACTAGAGTGAAGGTAGATTATTTTAGGCGGCTGAACTCTGAAAAGGTGTATTTTTTTAGCTGCCAGACCATAATTGCCCGTAAAAATTGTTCGAAAAAGGGCTCGTGTGACTCCGGCTTTAACAACGAGAGGGATGGAGGGATTTGGAGAAGTGAGAGTAAAGAGACTGGACAGTATTTATTGAGAAGGAAAATATTGAGATTGTGAATAATGTAAGTCAGTGTAAAAGTAGTAATTAAGGATGAACAGTAAAGGTCTTGAAAAGGGATAATTGGAAACATACTGAGCACAAGACAATGATAGTATAGATATTCATAATTAACAGATCTTGCATAGAACTTAACTTGCAATACAGTTAATTATGGAAAATGGGTTGTGTGTAAGAAACATGCTGATATTAAGATAATAGAGATAAGGGAAATTTAAGTTAATGAACTTTCAAAAACAACACAAAAACTCATCGTAAAATGTTGCAGCACAAAATTGAATATACCGTACATTAAGAAGGTAATGAATTGATTGACGTGATGATTATCCTCATTTTGATTACTCAGCTACCGGTAATACGAACATTTTATATCGAAATATGTTCGTTAATTATGAAAACTTTGTATGTGTATGATGTAGAAATAAAACACCTCCATTAAGGGGGGTGACCTGCTTTTTGTTATTTTTGTCCTTTTCTCTTTCTCTCTCCCATTCAACCAACTATTTTAAGACGTGTATCCCCATCTAGGTGTCGATTTATTCCTGGCGAGCGATAGCGAGCCAGCATTATATGATGAAATCCGGCTTCGCCGGAGACATTTTTCGATAAAAAAATGTACAAATTTAGCCTGCTGTCAAACAAAAATAAAAAATATGCTGGCTCGCTACCGCTCACCAGTAAAAAATTTACAACTGGATGGGGATAAACGTCTGAAAAACAGTAGGCTGATTGGGGCCAAATGGATACAAGCCAGAGAAAGATAGAAAAGGACAGAACAAAAACAGGTCACCTCCCTTAAGTACCGGTAATGACACATCAGTTGCAAAGGGATTCAATGTATCATCTGCTGAAAACCAACCAATTATGGTAGCAAGCAAAATATAAACAGGTAGTACAGTGTATACACTTATTTGAAAAGTTTTTAAAAATACCAACCACATTGGGTTTAGTACATTATACGAAAATTAATTAACTACTTTAAATTACGTGTATTTGCTTATAAATATATTTCACCTTACAGCTACCATAACTAAAACATCCCACAAGTGTATTGAACATACAATGAATTTCAAAACCACATACAAAGTTACAAACGTGGAAGACAGGACGAATATTTCATAAATACAAGGGATTTTGCAAACATATATACACACAAGGAAAACTGTAAAAATAACATATGCAAACCAAAGAAAAAACTGGTGAAAGGATCAACACCAAAGGGAGGGAAGATAAAGATGGAGGGCAGAGGGAAAGTTAGAATGAGAGAGACAGGAGAAGGGTTGCATGGGTCAGAGGCACGGGCGAGAAAAGAGAGAGGGAGGGAGAGAGAGAGAGAGAGAGAGAGAGAGAGAGAGAGAGGGAGTATATACAGTTTGGAACGAGAGCTATGAATGAAAATTAGTGATGCAAGACGGAAATAATAGGGAACACTTCTGGGCATAGATTGCCAGGCGACTTGATCCTCAAGGACGTGACGTAGAATGAATCTCGTCCATGCTCTTACATCATCCATCAGCTGGTGCTTCTCCTCCAGCCCAACAACCCTTTCACTAATATACTTTTAATCTCCATCCCTCCATCTGACTCTCGGTTAGCCCTTCCCTCATTTAGTCATTATCTCGCTTTCCATACGTTCCATGTGAGCAAATCACCTCAATAAGCTCCTCTTTACAACCTCCGGCACATGTACTGTACATCCACACCACAGTGCGGTCACACTTCCTCACCCTCGGTCTATTTTGCCGTGTCCTTGTACATACACTTCTCAAGTAACTAATTACCACCTCTTTATCATTTGATTTGTGCTTCTCCTATATGACAATGTAGGATTTTCTCTCAATACAGACTAATGCAGTTAATTTTCACCCAAATTCGTTGAATAAATAGCTAGCATACATATTTCCCCAGAAGAGTTGAAGTGCAAATTCACACACCAGTAAATACACTCACGTTTAGTGGTACTCGGCGAGAAACACATGAATTTACATTTCCCAGCGTTGCAGGCATTGTTCTTAATTATTTACATTTAGTTTACACCACCACGCTCAGCACTCAAATAATCCGCACACATCCAAGACAACCATTAAAGTACACAAGCAAAAATATAGACAACCAATGGGGGAACTTGGGAAAGAGAAAAATTAGTAAAACCCAGACATGATAAACGGGACGAGTGCGAAGGGAGAGACAGACAGAGGCGGAGGGCAGATGGGAAAGAGAATGAGAGAGGCACGAGAATGGTTGAATGCATCAGAGGCACGAGCGGAAAAAAAAGAGTGATGGCGAGACGAAAAGAGAGAGGGTGGGAATCTGGGAGCGAGTTGGAATTGAGAGAGAAAGAATGCGAGGCGAGGAGAGGGAGGAACCATGGGAGTAAGGAAATAATATTATAAAAGAGAGAGGGAGGGAAGGGTGGGAATCTGGGAGAGAGTTGGAATTGGGAGAGAAAGAATGAGAGGCGAGGAGAGGGAGAAGTCATAGGAGTAAGTGAACAGTAAACATAGAGAGTTACGGAAGTAAGGCACAGACAGATAACTCTTATTGAAAGTGAAAGGTTGACAGCCTAGAAGAAGAAGGAGTCATCAGAGGCAAACATTTCAGTCGAAATTGAGATGGAACGATAGCCAGTTGGTGAGAGCAAGGAACACGGTAATACCAACAGTTGAGAGAGCAAGAGAGAAAATAGAGATGAACGGCAAACACAAATAATAATAATGACAAATAAATAAACATTTAGGCTTGTTAATCACAAAGATGAATAAATAATGATAAAATAAACGTCAGACGGATAGAGGTACGAAGTGAAACGGGGATATCACATAAATTGAAATGAAATTACCTAAAATTGTGGAGAATACACAAGAATCGAGAGTAAACATTGGCGCAATAGAGAGTGAGGTTTTATTGGAAACAGGGGGAAAGTTGTACAGTCTCGGTAACAGTTTGTGGTACACTGCCTGATGGCATACGTAGACCAGAGAGATTTAGTTATGGGAGCCCACCTCGCTTTTGTTTCTCTTTCCCTCCCTCTCTCTTTGGGTTGTATCCATTCGGCCCCATTCAGCCTACTGTTTTAAGACGTTTACGCCCATCCAGGTGTCAATATTTTCCTGGCGAGCGGTAGCGAGCCATCATATATCTTTGTGTTTTGACAGCAAGATAATTTTGCACATTTTTCGATAGAAACATTTCTCCGGCGAAGCCGGATTTCTCCATACAATGCTGGCTGGCTATCGCTCGCCAGGTAGAAATCAACACCTGGATGGGGATAAACGTCTTAAAACAGTTGGCTGAATGGGGCCGAATGAATACAAACCAAGGAAAGAGAACACAAAATGAGAGAAAGATTAAAAAAGACGCAATCTATGAGGTCCACTAACATGTCAATACATTTTGCCTTCGTATTGATTTTGTTGGACTCAATGTAATTAACTACCGCTATATGTGGTTTTATCTCAACTACCGCAATACGAATTTATTCAGCTGTTAGTTGACCTAAATTGATAGCAAAGACTATATAATTTGTAATAACTATAGATGTGTATATACATACAGTATATATATATATATATATATATATATATATATATATATATATATATATATATATATACATATATATATATATATATATATATATATATATACCGGTATATATATATATATATATATATATATATATATATTCTATTAATAAGGATTCTGGCAACTATTCAGCTCAATGAATATATCTTAGTACGCACATCATATTTTATATACTCCATTCAGTGTACTTAAATTGGTCAATTTATAATAGGAACAGGAGCATTATTAATATGGATTACAATTGTGTTTTATAATTTATATAAACCAAGGAAATAAGACAATTTCTTCTCTTTAGAAGTTTATAGTTTTGATAAAGTATGTTCATAAGGTTTCAATAAATCTGTTCATATTACCATCAAATTGTCTTATATGTACACTTGACATTTTGATACTAATTCTTACCGTATCTGGCAGAACAAGTGGCACACGAAAACAGAAGCACACAATGCGATCTTCCAAACATTCAGATAGCTGCAAAGAAATAGTAAGGAAAACAAATATATTATTAAGACAACAATGTCAATTACTGTATATGGAATTATACAGAATGTTTTTGGTAAAAGACGATGTAAGTAATAAATAAGAGCAGACGATCTCAAAAGAGAGAACACAGAAACACAAAATTATATAATCAAACACAAATGGTTACCGCTTGGCTGTTGAGGCAGGTAAATGTTTTGTACAATGTTAAGATTAAATAGATAAAGTACGAATCGTTGAATGCAAGCATTTGCTTAGTATTGATACATTGAATATTACCGGTAAATCAATAAAATAAAATTTGATAAAATATTATTCACAAAAATACATATAGTTCAGCAACCCATCCTGGATCGTTTCGGAGATCGGCCCAACATCCTTCATTTATTTATATCCTCTAACCCTTCCGCTTATATTGTCGTTAATTTCGTTCACTTCCTGAAACATCAGTGTTATGTTTCAGGGGTTGTCTCTCTAAATCTTTAATTAAGTTAAACAAATGATTACAGTTTTTATTATGTAAAGTCCATAGGAAACCAACATGTGTTATTATCAGTAGTGTGAGCTCAACCGAAACACGATTCTATGCTGTCAATTTTACGTGGGGATATTATTGAGAGGCTTAGGTGTGAATTGAATGTTGGATAAAAGGTTCCGAGAATTGTTTTTCTTCCTAGTTCGTCCATTTATTTGGAGAAATCCTATATTTAATCAGACAGACAAACAAATAACTACGCAGCAAAAAACAGCCAAAGAGCGACGAGGACCTCCTATATATCGGGGTAACAAAAAAACACATGTTACTAAATGAAAATGCTATAATGTATTAAGAGAGAGGTAAATTGTATGTTTTGGTTGTAATAGTAGTAGTAGTAGTAGTAGTCATTCCCTTGGCTTCCTGGCCAACAACTCCAAGTTCCTAAGAATATCCAAGGCCGAGACCGGGTTCTCCCACAAGGCTCTCAAGGAATACTTAATGTGTTGTTGGAACATAAGTTGGCATGTGTGTTATGTAGTCTGTTATTGTGTTTAATAGTGTGTGGTGTTGTGTTACAGCCTGGACAGGTATCTTGGACGGAGTCATCCAGCCTCTTTTGATAGCTAAGAAGGGCTGGATGGTGCCCACATTGCAGCTTAGCTAGCTGGACTCTGCCCTCACGGTAAAGGAGAGTTTCTGAGGGATGGGCTTCAGGAGGCTGTGCATGTAGCTGAGTGTTGTCTTTGAGTGACTGGATGGATTGGTGGGTTATTTGAGTATAGATATGCTTCTGGAGGCTGTCTAGGGGTGGGCACTAGGGGAGTGTTGACATTGCTTTGTGCATGAGAACGAGTGCTAAGTGTTGTTTTGATGTTTCTTGGTGTGTGTGGTTATTCTGGCATGTCTTGTAGTGGGTGGTGTTGGTTGTTGTTGTTGTTGTTCCCCAGGCTGTCTGGCCGAACAGCCCCAAGGTCTCGAGCAAGGCCAAGGCCATAAACGAGCGCCCCCACAAAATCCTCCCTGCTTACCACTAACAAAGCCCGGGTGACCGAAGCCACTCCAAGGCAGGGAGCTGAGGAGGGTGCGGAAATGCCCGGGAAACCAAAGCCCCACCCAAGGCCCTGTGCCCCTCAGCAATTATGAAGGGAAAGTTGAGGGGTAAGGGAAAAATGTGACACTTTGGCTCCCAATCTGCCAACTTCTAGGTTGGCAGTAGGGAGGTCAATCCACGGAAAAGACGCCACCACTTGAGATCTAGAAGATATATAAGTAAAAGGAACAGTCAGAGTAAGCTATGGGTATGGCAGAGATCGCTCAATTCTCACTCGGATAGACCAGCCCATCACCACATGGTGATGTTGGTTTGTGGATGTTGCAGCAAAGAATTGTGTGCCTCTCATATCAAGGTGATCCTTGTTTTAGAGGACTTTGTTTTCCTGATGTAGGTTGTATGTAGGTGTGTAGCCTGTGATTATTTGAGGTATTTAATCTGCATAGTCTGTAGTGTGTTCCGATGTGTTTCAGTGGTTAGGAGCCCAAGCGGGCTAGCATATTCACTGAACATACCAGTATCTATTGTTTGTATACTGAGGAGGTAGTTTCTTTGTCATATCCGAATGTTGTATAAGCAAGTGGCTTGAGGGCGTTTAGTCTTGGTGTCATTTTGTTTTTAATGCTTGGAATATGTTGTTTAAATGGCATTAATGTATTGTATGTTACACCAAGGATTTTGGGTGGTGTGTGTGTTCTGGGGATGTTGGTTTAGGTAAGGTGAAGGAAATGGCGGTGTTCTGCTGTCCAGTTTGTGAGAAGGGTCGCTGTAGATTTGGCTAGGGCTAGTTTGAGCCTGTTATGTCTTGAATCAGTCATGTAGTGTGTTGAGGTACGGTTGAACGAGTTGTGCGGCTAAGTTTGCATCTTGATATGTACATGTGAGTCTTATTTCGTCTGCATAAGAGGCTGTGGAGCAGTGGACCACTGGTTCCTATCTTCAGAAAATTCTTGTGCTTGGTATGCTTCCAGCCAGGGCCCCACTGGGGTAAATACAATAGCAAAACAGTGGTGGAACTGCCATCCGGGTGAGGGACTACTCTGGGTCTGCTCCTTCAGTGTGCATGGTCATAATCCACTTAGTGGAAATGGCACTGTGGAGTGGTTCAGTTGGGGCATGTCTGGGAGCCTGGAGGCAGTTTCTGCCATGGCCATCCCTTTTGGGGTGCTTTCTCTGGAAGCGGGGTGTCAGATTTGATGATGATTGATGATGATGAATAGGCTGTGTAATGTGTATCTGAGGTGAGTGGGGTGTGGGTAGATCGTATATGCATAGGTTAAAGTGTGTTGGTGACAAGAGGGATCCTTGAGGGAGCCTGTTTATAAATTTCTGGTGTTCAAAAACTGAGCGGCATATGTTACATGTACACATCTGCCTGCTAGATAGTTGACCAGCCATCTTTTTGTGTTGTGCATGTTTGTGTTGAGAATTATGTTTGTAAGGGTATGGCAGGTAATTACATCAAATGCTTTTCTAATAACACTTGTAATGACAAGACTAGTGTTCTGTGCTGGGCTAGCTGATTTGATGCCATCAAAAACTTCTTGTGTGAGATCTGTAAGATAGGTGTTTGTGGAGTGTAGTGACCTAAAGCGGTGGTGTGATGTAGCTATGGGAATGTTAGGTTTGGTTAGTTTACATATAAGGCATTCGGTGACTTTTGAGGGGGTGTAGAAGAGAGTGATAGGCGGTGTGAAGAGGGTTCCGTGGTGTCTGTATTGGGTTTGGGGATTGTGATTATGATATTATGCTTCCAGATGTTGAGTATTGTGTTGTGCGACTAGCTGTAGTTTGATATGTTGGTGAGTGCTTGTATGCCTTGTGGCCCCAGGTGTCTATGGTGTATGTTACTAATATTGTATGGGCCACAGGCATATACCGGTAAGTGTTTGATGTTATTGATGATGTGCTTGATCTGACTGTTAATGAGGGGTGTATAGTCCGAGTCTGAGGAGAATTGTCACTTTCGTTGAATGACTCGTCGATTGTCATGGTGGGAGTTTAGGTGGCTGACAAGTGAGAAATGATAGATAAGAATGTTTGCTTGTTGTTTGGTTGAAGATTATGGTGGGTGTAGTTGTGGTGGCAGCATGTGATTGTGCTGTGTTGCTGTTGTTGTTTCCCACAACCATAAGCACCTCCACAGAACCCTTCCAGCTTTACCACAAAGAAAGCCCAGGTGACCGAAGCCAATTCCAGGTGAGGAGCTGAGGGGGGTGCGGAAACGTCCGGAACACCAAAGCCCCACCCAGGGTCCTGTGCACCTCAACAATTATGAAGGGAAAGTTGAGGGGTAAGGGAAAACGTGACGCTTTGGCTCCCAGTTTGCCAACCTCTAGGTTGGTAGAGATGCCAATCTACGGAAGAGACGCCACCATTTGAGATCTAGAAAATATATAAGCAAAAGGAACAGTCGGAGTAAGCTATGGGTATGGCAGAGAATGCTCAACTCTCACTCTGATAGACCAGCCGACACCACACGACTACAACCCAATCCTCTCAGCATCAACTAGGAAAGGCCCTAGAAAGCTGCCTTTGGCGGGGGGATAGCTCCACTATTTCAACCCTCCATTTCGGGTTTAGATACTCGCTGTGTTGCTGTTGGAGAGTGATATGCCGTTTCGTGTTTTGTAGAGTTTGCTGATTTTTATTTTATGATCAAGTGTTTGGAGGTACCGGTAACCATTTGTATTTAATGTTTGTTATTCTAGTAGTATGTTATTAATTTAAGTGTTTAGTGCTTGCATTTGATGTTCAGTGTCCTGTGTGTGGGATGTTGGAGAGTGTTTTATTGTGTTACGTTGTCTGATGAGGTCTTTAATTTCTGGTGTAAATTTGCGGTTGTGTCACTTTCTGATACCTCTGGGGATGTGTTTTTGTTTGCGTTTTATAAAGGTGGTAAAGGTTTGTACGACATTGGTACCGGTAATGTTTGTGATACATGTACTATTTAGATTTGTTCTGTTTCAGTTGTAAAAGATTCCCAGTTGACTCTTTTATAATTAATGTATGTGTCTGTGGCCAGCTGGGGTGATTCTGGTTATGGTGGTGATGATGATTGGGAGATGATCAGAACTTTTGACCACCCTTCAGGATGTCGTTAGGGCAAGGGTGGGGGAGCAGAAGGTGATATATGGTGATGAAGTGAGGTAGAAGACTTGGCGAGGAATATTGGTAAAGGTATGCTGAGGAATTTTATTTGAGATGAAAACGTTACCTATGTGTCTCTTTATTACCAGCTATCTGTTTGTGTCGGAATTGTTGAAGTGCCTGGGAACGACTTGTCGTTGAAATCACCACCCAGGATGATTTGGGGGCTGTTTGTGATGTGTTTTATTTGTTGGGTGTAATAGTTGGGTACTGTAGGGGACGTTTAGGCGGGATGCATCCTATATCTTTACGATTGCTATGTGTGATTTGTTGCCAGTGCATACTTTAATTGATTTTGTTTCTGTAGTAGCGTCATGTGGGGGAAGGAGGGATTTTGTATATGCAGTGGTATCAGAGAAGTGTATTGATGTATGTATATACCAAAGTGATGAGTCCACCGCCGCCGCTGAAGGCCTGGTCTTGTCTGATGGTGGTGAAGTTATGATATGTAGGTGTTGTTTGTGTTCTGTGTAGTTTTGTTTTTTGTATGATGGCAATGTGAATGCCTATATTGTGTTGTTTGATAATGTGTGTGAGTTCTAGTTTTGTGGTGTTTGTGCCATGTATGTTAAAGTGAAGTATTTTAATGTTATGTGTGCGGTGGGGATGAGGGTGGGATAGGAGGGGTGGGGGAAGGATGTGGTGGTGGTAGTGGTGATTGAGGTAAATGGGGTGGGGGATTGGGTTGATTAGGATGGGGTAGGATGGGGAAGAGGGAGTGGGAAGGATTGGTGGGTTTGGAGGAGGTGGGGGTGGGGGTGAGGGGGGGGGGGGGATTTGCTGTTCTGACGACTTGCGGCTCTGGGGGGTAGGTCCGCAATGAAATAGCCGTTACACCAGACCCACTATTGGTTGTTATAGGTCTTGCATTTTTATTTAACAAATGATGGCTGAGTTGAATATTTAGCAAGAATAATTGCGAAAAATTTAGTTACACACACACACACACACGCTACAAGGACCTACGCAACATTGTGATAAGGGAAATCCGTTGGGCGAAGAAGTCCTACTACCCTACAAAGATTCATCATTTAAAACAAACCAATATCAGTCAGTGGTACTCTAAAATTAAGAATCTTTGTGGCTTAAGTAGTGGGACTCCTTCGATCCCCTGTGTTTCCCATGTCCCTCGTGTAGATGCACCTGAACTGATAAATAATCACTTCTCTACCATCTGCCAAACCCTCCCCAAACTAGACCGCACCAACCTCCCTGCCTTCCTCCCATCCCCTTCCCCCCCCCCCCCCCCCCAGTAACTGTTCAAGAATTTGAAGCGGCCAAAAAGCTTTCCAGTTTCAAATCAAAAAGATCAACAACCCCAGTAGACCTACCCATGAAAATATACAAAGAATTTTCGGTGGAATTTGCCACCCCCCTTTGCTCGATAATTAATGCCTCCTTAAGGCAAAGTAAATGCCCTGCAGACTGGAAAACTTCATAAGTCACTCCAATCCCCAAAACCCCCTCCCCACATTCTCTTAATGAACTCAGACCAATTGCCATTACGCCCATCCCTAGTCTAATCTGTGAGGACTTTGTATTCACCTGGGCTTACTCACAAATCCGTCACTTGATAGATCCCCAACAGTTTGGCAACGTAAAAACCTCCTCCACCACTCACTGTCTTATTAGCTTCCTAGATTATATTTACACAAATCTTGAGAAGAGAAAGACTTCCCTCGCCCTTGCCTTTATTGACTTCAGGAAAGCATTTGACCTTGTTGACCACACCATCATCATCAACAAAGCCATAAAGTTGGGGCTACATCCTACCCTGGTTGCGTGGTTGACCGACTTCCTTAGTGACAGACGACAAGCAGTGCGATACCAAGGCTTCATCTCCACCTTCCTAGACATCACATGTGGAGTCCCACAGGGCACAAAGATGGGGCCTCTATTGTTCCTCATCTTGATTAATGATGCCCTAAAGGACACCCCATTCCACTGGAAGTACGTGGACGACTCGACAGTCGGCATTACTGTCGATAACACCTCCCCTAATTATGACCCCCTACAAGACATCCTCGACCGTCTTCAAGCCTGGACCACAGACAATCATGTGACTATCAATCATGACAAGACAGTGGTCATGCACATCAACACTTCCGTTACCGACCTTCCTCCACCCACTGTCACAATTGGTCCTCATCCCCTTCAGCTTGTTGAGTCCACCAAACTCCTCGGAATCACTGTGGACAACAAACTGAACTGGAAGAAACATGTAACTACCACAGTCAGGACTGCCACTTACAAGTTGGTTATGCTAAGGCGGTTGAGATCCCTGGGGGCGCCGGAGAATGAGCTGAAGAGTATATATAACACCTTCATACTCCCTAAGCTCACCTACGCCTCTCCCGCCTGGTCCTCCTCTCTAACCCTAACACAACAACGTCAACTGGAGAGAGTTCAGAGGAGGGCATGCAGGATCATCCTGGGTGGCACATATCCAGGGTACGAGGAAGCTCTCACCACCCTTAGCATACCTGCACTCTCAACCCACCACTACAACACACTCAAACAGTTTGCATCTAAGCTGCTTGTTCACCCACGACGCAGAAACTTACTTCCACCAGACGCCCCTAGACCTACACGTGCAGCTCGTCATTTCAACACACTCCAACCAATAAGAGCAAGAACTGACAGATATAAAAATAGTCCTATCCCAACCATTGTTAATATTATTAATAATGTGTAATAACGGCCTGTCACACCATATATACGCGCCCACCTTTAATAATATATGCATAAGTGTGTGTGCGTGTGTGTATTAGAATATAATTATGTATGTATTTGCTTGAGTTTGTTTATGTATATGTGTATATATGTATCTATGTATGTGCAGTATATGTGTATGTATGTGTGCGTATATGTGTATGTATGTATGCGTTATTTATGTATATATATATGTGTATAGTGTATACTGTTTGTGGTTCGAGCCCGGCTGAGAGTATCAGGTAGGATAAGAGAAGAGCATATATGCATGTAATGTGCATATATTTATGTATATGTATGTCTGTGTGTATGTGCTGTCAATGGTTCGAGCCCGGTTGAGAATATAAGGTATATAATATATATATGTACTGTACGTGTATTTATATTTATATGGTCATATGCACATATGTATGTAAATATACGTACATATGAGCGAGAACATATTGCTCACTAGCGCAACTTCTGATTATAAATCTATGCATAAGCATTATCTATTATTAAGTGTTCGCGTATCTTCATCCATGTATTTCCACCCTTAACAATAGAACGCCCAGCTCTTCCATATTTCGCCTTCTGTCACACACACACACACACACACACACACACACACACACCTACACTACCGAGGATTAACCTCCCATTGTAGTACCTGCACCCTCTTTACCTGACCTTACCAAAACAGTTTCTGTATGTATGTATGTTTGTGTGCATACGTGAGCGTTTGTGTATACGGACATGTGCACACTTACTGCATGTTCTTATGTTCCTATATATGTATGTATATGTATGTGCGCACGTACGTGTATATACGTATGTTCTGTATATGAGTAAGTAAATAAATGTGTATATGTACTGTATATCACTTACTCTCATGGTTATTTTATGATAATTTCTATTCTGCACATGCATCATTATTGTATTTATTTATTTTGTTTGTAAACTAAGCTTACCATCCTCATATCTGTACATCTCATGTTCATCCACTAAATTGTAAAATTTGTATTTTCAGCTCATGAGGCTGCCATTCTTTAATAAACCGTTTATTATTATTATTATTATTATTACATAAATATATCCTATATATATATATATATATATATATATATATATATATATATATAGGCTATATATATACAGTATATATACACGTACACACACCTGAATGCTTTCGGAAATTATGCAAAGAACGTGCTTTGAATAAAATATATTGGTATATAAAATTGGTATATATTCGACATGCGCAATTTTTTATTTAATTTTATATTTTTAAGAGACAATGAACGGAGGAAGGAAAAACACAGATAAAACAAAAAGGTCCATGTGCCTAAAGGCATCCTCCATTCATAAAATGTTTGTAACAACTGGATTTAAACATTTGTAGATTGTAAGTTTGTGGAAAGCAATTCCAGGGAAGTGAATTCCAAAGAGTAGTAGTTCTAGGGATAAATGAATTTTGATAAGCAGAAGTTCTGCATTGTGGAGGAGAAAGTGTAAATTCATGGGCGCTCTCAGCTGCCCTAGTTCTACGGGGAAAGATGTGGAGAGGCGGCACAATTGAAGCAAGTTCCTCGGAACAATTGCTGTGAAAATATCTGTAGAATAATGCAAGGTATGCAACGTTTCTTCGTATGGATAATGTAGGAAGGTCCTGTGTGATTGCAGGGTTATTGATTAATCTAATAGCTTTATTTTGAATTTTGTCCAACTGCCTCAATGCAACCACTCCACTTCCACTCCACAGAGGTGAACAGTAATCCATCTGAGAACGCACATGACTTTTATATATTACGGCCAACTGCTCGTCAGTGAAGAATTCTCGAACTCTGTACAGGAGTCCCAGTTTTTTAGAGGCATTCTTAGCAATGCTTCTAACATAATGTGTCCAGCTCAAGTTAGTAGTTAATGTTACACCGAGAATGTCAATACTAGGGGAAGTGGGAATATTTACATAATAAAAAAATATATGGGAGTCAGTGAGATTCTGTCGGTTAGAAAATTGAATGTACTTGGTTTTCTGTGAATTAAAGGAAACTAGATTCTTTTGTCCCCATTCTTCAATTCTAGAAAGGTCCTGGTTCAGAGAAATTGCAGTGTTTATTTTTGAATTTATAAGATCGGGTTGGTTGAAAGAATTGGTAAATGTGAAGGAACTGTGGAGTGTTGAGTCATCTGCGTAGGAATGTATTGGATTATGAGTGGTAGATATGAGATCATTGATATGAATGAGGAACAGAGTTGGGGCCAAAACTGATCCCTGGGGAACACCAGCATTTATTGAGTGAAATTGAGAATAAAGGCCATCTACCATTACACATATTTTTCTGTTATGAAGATAAGAAGAAATTAGTGGAACTAATGATGCAAGGCCGTAGTGTGACATCTTCGACAATAAGGATTGATGCCAGACTCTATCAAATGCCTTTGAAATATCCAGTGCTATTGTATGTGTTTCACCATGTTGGTCTGTAGCTTGGTTGATTTGATGCGTAAGAAGGCAAAGAATGTCTGCAGTTGATCGACATCGTCTAAATCCATATTGCCTATCACTGATTAATTTATTATTCTCAAGATGCTTAATTATGTGATTATTTAATATAATTTCAAAGACTACCAAGAGTGGAAGTTATAGCTATTGGTCTGTAGTTTGATGGATCTGAAGAGGCACCTTTTTTAGGAACTGGATGGATGTTTGCTTCTTTCCAAGGCACTGGGAAGCATGAGGTATGAGTACATAGACGGAACAAATTTGCCAATACAGGAGCGAGCACCAAGGAGCAATTCTTAAGTACTATTGGAGGAATTTCATCTGGACCAGGAGCCTTATCTACTGAGAGATTCTGCAAAATAGTTTTGACATGTCTGGTGTGGATCTTAAGTGAGGGAATTTCAGGCGAATTAAAATTAAGTACAGGGACATCTTTATTTATTTCATCTAAGGTTGAGTTGGTGGAGAAAATATCCGCAAGAAGGTTAGCTTTACCTCGTGGGTCACTTACAAGATTGCCAGTCGGAGATTTTAATGGTGGAATGGATGAATGTGAAGTTGGATTTGAATGAGTTAAGAGTAGACCAACATATTTTGTTATCATTTGGATTATTTAGAAGTTTATTTGCCTGCTTGTGGAGAAAGTTTGATTTAGTTAGGTTTAATACAGTTTTGGCATGATTTCTGATGTTTCTAAAGTAATTAAACGCTTCATGTGTTTTTGATTTTGTGTATGCATTGTAGGCTATTGCTTTTTGTTCAGTTACTCTAGCACAATTATGGTCAAACCATTTAGGTGAATTAGATCTTTTACTGTACTTTTGATGAGGAATAAAAGTTTCCATTCCAATGTTTACAAAATCTTGTATGTGGCTCAAGGTGGAGTGTGCATCATTAGAAAAGAAAGAGGTTCAGGGAATATCAATAAAGAAACCTTGAAGACCCTCCCAGTCTGCCCTATCGTAATGCCATTTAGTCACCAAAACAGGTTCAGAGTGGGAAGGTGTGGTAGGTGATAGACAGGTGGCCTGTATCAGACAGTGATCAGAAGATCCAAGCGGGGACCTCACTGTAACATCATAATTTTCTGAATTGGTTGTTAAAAATAAGTCCAGTAGGTGGGAATTATGATTAGGATTATCTGGTACACGGGTGGGTTGGTTGACTAGTTGAGTGAGATTAAATGAGTCTGCAAAAAACTCACATTCAAGACCAGCATCATCAGTCCTGGCTGAATGAGTGAGCCATTCAACATTATGGACATTAAAATCACCCAACACAGTGATTTCAGAAGAAGCATTTAAGTTGAGGACACTGAGTTGTGAGGACAGAGAATCAAAAAGACTTTGCTCTGGAGGAGTATTTGGGGAACGGTAGATGCAACATATGTATTTAAATTTACCAGCCGAAATTAATTTGTATATAGGATAATCAAAATAGGGACAATTGAAACTAGTAACCTCCTCCAGGGATGTTTTAGCTATACCCATCTATTATGATTACACATAATGTATTTTAATCACTATTTTTAAACTAAGTCTGAAGGTGAATGTTCGTATCGGTACTATAATTAGGAAGCATATACCGTACAGCATACATTCCATCAATAAATAGAGTTTGTTTTGTGTAATGCAAGTGATCCAAGCCCAATGATGCGAGAAACGTATAGTACAGACAATGTATATTTACGAGAACAATAAATATACTGTACATGTAACGACCAGAATGAACGATGCATGTAAATTTGCTACGATGAAAGAAAGCGGGCTGAAAATTATGCATCAATTCCGCTTAAGGCTGTAAATTTTGCGCTTCACCACAACCAGGGTGAGAAATGGCCGGTTTGGTGGAGAGAGTGTACAGTAAAGTGGGTGAACAAAGAGCTAACAATTTCACGAAGATATTTTACTCAACCAAATACAAATCTGTAATATTAACGCATGCTGCTGGACGTCAGGTGTTGTATTCGTTCTTTGTGCAGGAGTATTATTCCGTTAAATTAATAGAGCTGGTGGAATTTGGGATATTAATGGTGGCTTACTATTTGCTGGAGGATAATAAATTAACAGCCAATACGAGAGAGGGAGAGAGAGAGAGAGAGAGAGAGAGAGAGAGAGAGAGAGAGAGAGAGAGAGAGAGAGAGAGAGAGAGAGAGAGAGAGAGAGAGAGAGAGAGAGAGAGAGAGAGAGAGAGAGAGAGAGAGAGAGGAGAGAGAGAGAGAGAGAGAGAGAGAGAGAGAGAGAGAGAGAGAGAGAGAGAGAGAGAGAGAGAGAGAGAGAGAGAGAGAGAGAGAGAGAACAAGCGAGTGAACAAGCGAGTGAGTGGAAGTTAGAAGGGTGTGTTTCACTTTGCATTGTATTAATGATTCAACTTTTTGTATAGTGTTTCTTCTTTGATATGGCTGTATTAGCTTCTCTTGTTAAGTACGTTGGGTATTTGTTATATTAAATAATACATATTCGTGTTCTCAGTGTTCTCAGATAGCGATATAGAGTGCCTCCAAAGGGATCTAGATACCTTACATGAATGGTCAGTAAATTGGCAGATGAAGTTTAACATTGACAAATGCAAGGTATTAACAAGTAGGAGGGGCGGCGGAATAGCAGTGTTTGTCAGGAGTTCTTTAAAAAGCTGTATTAAATCAGGTATTAGACTAAATACTGATAACGAAAGTGTTTGGGTTGAGGTTAGCGATGATAGTGAGACCATAATTATTGGAGTTATTTATAGACCACCAAATATGAGTAGAAACGAAGGTACAGCTTTATGGCAGGAAGTGAAAATAGCATCAAGGTTTAGCAATGTGTGTATTATAGGGGATTTTAATTTTCCGAATATTGATTGGCAGCATCAAATCGGCGACTCAGATTCAAACGAGTTTATTGAGGCGGTACAGGATAGTTTTTTATTTCAATTCATAGACTCGCCTACTAGAGGTAATAATATCCTCGATTTAGTTCTCAGTAATAATGAACAAATGATAAATAATGTAGAGATAGGAGACCAACTAGGAAATAGTGATCATAAATCAATTTATTTTAACATACAATGGACAGGAAAGGCTAAAGAGAATACGACACTTATCCCAGATTTCAGAAAAGCCAATTATGGTGGATTAAGACGAGCCTTAAGAGACGATCCTATGGTTAAACTATTAAGTGGACCCAGGTGCGCTAATGAACATACTCTCTCTCAGATACCTGTCTTAACTCAGGATAATTTGACAGCTACATATAATAATTTTATTTCTTCACTCCACAATGCGCAAAATAAATATATCCCCAAAAGAAAATTTAGATCAACACAGAACCAACCCAAATGGATGAATAATAGACTATTAGACCTTCTAGGAAAAAAGAGAGGAATATATCGAAAAATTAAAGAAAGGCGAAATTCACCTACTTGCTTACTATCAGAATCTATCAAGAGAGGTTAAAAAATGTATAAGGACAGACAAAAGAAATTATGAAATCAGGATAGCCAATGACTCAAAAAATAACCCTAAGGCTTTTTACCAGCTATATAAATCTAAAGTTAGAGATAAAATAGGCCCCCTTAAAACTTCGATAGGAGAAATGACAGAAAATGATTTAGAAATGTGCAGTACATTAAATAGTCAGTTTCTATCCGTTTTCACTAATGAAAATTTGGCACAGATTCCAGAAGTCCGTAAGGTATATAGAGATAGTATAGAAAATAGGTTAAGTACGGTTTACTATAAGTAGAAATGATGTGCTTAAGGAAATTGACAGACTGAAACCTCAGAAATCGCCTGGTCCCGATGAGGTATATGCCAGAGTATTAAAAGAATGCAGAGATGAGTTAAGTTACCCATTAACATTTCTTTTTAACAATTCATTAGAAACTGGTATAGTTCCAGAAGCTTGGAAGCTTGCAAATGTAGTTCCGATTTTCAAAAAAGGTGATAAATCAATAGCATCCAATTACCGTCCCATTAGTCTCACTTCAATCATAGGAAAGCTACTAGAGTCAATTATTGCTAGGAAAATGAGAAACCACTTAGAAACATTTAACTTAATCAATTCTTCTCAGCATGGATTCACACAGGGACGTTCTTGCCTTACTAATTTGCTTAGTTTTTTCTCAGAGGTATATGAAGCAGTAGATAATGACAAGGCATACGATATTATATATTTAGATTTCAGTAAAGCTTTCGACAGAGTCCCTCATGAGAGATTGATGAGAAAGGTTGAGGCACATGGAATAGGTGGGGCGTTGTTGGGATGGATTAGGTCATGGCTAATTGGTAGGAAACAGAGAGTCAGCATAAATGGTACCAAGTCAGAGTGGGGAGCAGTCAAAAGTGGTGTCCCCCAGGGATCGGTATTAGGTCCCCTGTTGTTTCTTATATACATAAATGACCTAGATTTAGGTATAACTAGTAGGATAAGTAAATTCGCAGACGATACTAAAATGGGGAGATCAATTGATTCAGATAGCGATATAGAGTGCCTCCAAAGGGATCTAGATACCTTACATGAATGGTCAGTAAATTGGCAGATGAAAGTTAACATTGACAAATGCAAGGTATTAAAGATAGGGAAGATGCAAACAAATGTTAAATATAAACTAGCTAATTTAGAATTAGAAAATTCAGACTGCGAGAAAGATCTAGGTGTGTTTGTTAGCAATGATTTGAAGCCTAGAAAACAGTGTATAGGCGTTCGTAATAAGGCAAACAGGATTCTCGGGTTCATCTCTAGGAGTGTGAGTAACAGAACTGCTGATGTTATCTTAAAACTTTACTTGTCATTAGTGAGACCCCATATGGATTATGCTGTCCAATTTTGGTGTCCTTATTACAGAATGGACATAGATTCATTGGAGAGAGTACAGCGTAGAATGACAAAAATGATCCATAATATTAGAAATCTTCCGTATGAAGAAAGGTTGAAGAAATTAGGTTTACATTCGTTAGAGAGATGCAGAGTTAGAGGGGATATGATAGAGGTGTTCAAGTGGGTTAGTGGGATTAACAAAGGGGACATGACAAATGTACTAAAGCTCAGTGATAGCGAAAGAACTCGTACCAATGGTTTCAAATTAGATAAATTTCGTTTCAGAAAAGATATAGGCAAATATTGGTTTGGTAACAGAGTTGTAGATGGGTGGAATGGACTACCAAGTGCTATAGTGGGATCTAAAACTGTAGGGAGCTTTAAGATAAAATTGGATAAGCATATGGACGAGAAGGGTTGGGTGTGAAGGGGGATCAGCCGGGTTGGGCCAATCAGCGCTCTGCAGACCCCCATAATCCTGCATTAATCTCTAACCGTTTTGGTGGGATGATCCTCAGGGTATTAGAGTGTTGAGCCTGTAATTGGGCTTTGTAGTTGATTTGGGGTTGTGTGGGACAGGGATCTGCCTTGCTTGGGCCAATCGGCTTTCTGCAGACTCCCATTTTCTTATGTTCTTATGTTCTTATGTTCTTATGTTCAGTTCTTATTAAAACTATTTATTTTTAATCATGCATATTTAGTACAACACATAATTCTTCTAATTATGAGACCGACATATAAAGCTTATTATCCACAATAATTACTTTAAGTGCAGTGCAAATGTCTTTATATTATCACTTATAATGTAACTGTTTGCTGTGCAGCCAAACACATTGACCTTTAAGTTGCAAACTTTAATTTTCATATTATCTTAAATATGTTTATCTTATATAATTACCACATCTACAAACCGAGTTGGTGAAGTAATGAAGAGGTCCACACGTCTTGAGGGGAGGTATTTAGTTTTTTTCCCTAGGCCTCCATCAAGCTTAAAATGACACCCCCTTGAGTCCCTTTCAAGATAAATGTGTACATTTTTCGGTAGAAAAATGTCCCGGCCGAAGGCCGGTTCCTCTTACATTACAGGCTCGCTATCGCTCGCCAGGATAAAATCGACACCTGAGAGGCACGAAAGGTCTTAATATGGGGTGAAAGTTCTTAAAATCGCAAAACTAATGGGGCAAACGTTTTATAATATCAAAAGCAAGGGGGCTAAACATTAAGGAGAAAGGGGTCAAGAAAAAAATCCCTCAAGTGGAGATCTCCCCTTAACCCGCTACACAATTCACCCTCCTAATTCCCTTAACTTGGGAGGACAGATGCTAATATAATGAATTGCAGCATTAGCCTCCAGGGAACTCGGTCGGCCAGACAGCAACAACTCAACGTTGGGGCTTATCACGTAAATTAAATGCGGCTTGTCACCTCCAATTAAGGGGGGTGACCTGCTTTTTCTCTCGCATTTTCTCTCTTTCTCTGGCTTGTATCCATTCGGCCCCATTCAGCCTACTGGTTTAAGACGTTTATCCCCATCAAGGTGTCGATTTTTTCCTGGCGAGCGGTAGCGAGCCAACATACATATTATAAATGTTATTGATAGCAGGCTAATTTTGTACATTTTTCAATATAAAAATGTCTCCTGCGAAGCCGGATTTCTCCATATAAGCTGGCTCGCTTTCGCTCGACAGGGAAAAATCGACACCTGGATGGAAATAAACGTCTTAAAACAGTAGGCTGAATGGGGCCGCATGGATACAACCCAGAGAAAGAGAGAAAAGGAGATAAGAAAAGCAGGTCACCCCCTTAACCTTTTCCGTACGGTATATAATGATGATCCCGTAATTTTCATGCAGGATTGATAAACTTAATGGCCTCAATCATAATAGTAGTAATCGCGCAATTCTGAAAATTGGCTATCAATGCTATTTTAATATTGGTTTAGTTTTGTTATTCGTATTCACTTAGCATCATACAAACCATAATGTATGTGATAGATAGGTAGTATACGGTGAGGCACTATAGTATATTCGCAGTAAGTAGGCGGAAAATCATGACCTCTATTCTCATTAACGAAAAAACGACTGGAGTAATCGAGCTAATATTTCTACCATTTGGAGAGTGCCAGTCAAGGAATAGATGATTTACAGCCAATTTGCTCTAGCCCTTTTCGAGATACAGAGGCTAGAGGTCATGATTTCTCGCCTACTTACAGCGAATAGACTATAATTCATAACAGGATACTTGTTCCAGCATCATACATAAGATGTGAGTATCCTGGGTTCGAGTCCTCGGAGTGCCACATGTATTTGTTGATTTCATTAATTGAGTTTAGATGTGAAGTTGATTGGTGTAAACAAAAACAAAACATAATAATTGAGCTATAATAATTGCAACAAATATACACATTGAAGAAGTGTAATAAATCACATAAATGTTCCTATTTACATGAGAATACAGTGGATAATAATATATTGCAAGTGTATTCAACCTCATGCACATTGACACGCGGGCGTTCGGAATTAAGCTATTGGAACATGTCTCCCATCTATATACAGGTATACTAATTCATATTTTGTCACCAACCAACTTTACTTCTAAACTCAATTAATGAAATCAACAAATACATGTGGCACTCCAAGGACTCGAACCTAGGATACTCACACCGAAAGTCCGCGCTTATATGCATTACGCTATCAAGATTGCGAAAGGAAAGAATACATGCGATAACGAGATATTATAAATGATAAAGCTGTGAATTACAAATGATTAAATAACGTAACCACACATAATCCTGGGGGTTAGGGAATAGAATATGCCCCACGTGCCTTCTGCGTGTCGTAAGAGGCGACTAAAGAGGTTGGGTCGGTGGGCTTGCGACCCCCACCCGGAAAAAATATCTAAGCAAAGAAAAACGAACGAACAGCCTCGGATGCGGACGGAACCAACGTTGACGAACCACGACCGACTAAGGACATGCCTTCGGACATTCTGAGAATGGCTACGTGGAATGTTAGTGGCATGAATGATGGCACAAAAGAGAGAGAGGTTCTGGAAGTGTTAGTGAATGCCAGGCTGGATGTATGTGGAATGACAGAGACCAAATGGAAAGGTTCAGATGTGCGAGAGTGGGAGTGTGGAATGGGTGTGTGTGCTGGAGTGAGTGAAGGAACAGCGAGAGAAGGTGCATGTTTGTTTGTAAGTAGCAAATGGAAGGAATGTGTAAGAGAGTATGGGTCTGTGGGTTCAAGGATTGTGTGGGTGAGAATGAAAGTAGGAATACAAACGTGGGTGATTGTATGCGTGTATGCCCCGACAGAGGATATACTTGAAAGAAAGAAAGAGGAGTTCTGGATGAATGTGGAGGCGTGCCTGGAGAAGTTTGACAAGAACGAAAGAATATTTCTGATTGGGGATATGAATGGTAAGGTGGGTGATAGGAAAGTTGAGGGAGTGGTGGGAGGGTGGGGGGTACCATCAGAGGTGAATGGGAATGGTAGTGCACTTGTGGACGTATGTGTGGGGAGGAGGCTGTGGATAGCCAACACCTTCTTCCGACACAGAATGATCCACAGGTACACGTGGAAACGGATGTTGACGATGAAGGATAAGACAGTGGTGGAACGAAAGTCATTGATTGATTATGTATGTGTGGATGAACGAATGAAGAAATCTGTGATGGATGCTAGGGTGTATAGGGGTATTGGAGGGGGTCTGTCTGATCATTATGTAGTGGTAGCTAAGGTTAGGATACAAAAGAAGTGGGTGAGGAGAGCGGGAGGGAGGCGAGACGAGGGTGGAATGGTGAGGAGGGTGGAGAGGTTGCAGGAGGAAGTCAGGGAGGAGTACAGGAGAGCAGTGGAAAGACGACTAGGTGGGTTCGACCTGGAAGTTATGGAGGAAGTGGAGGAGATGAGCAAGGTGTTTAAGGATGAGATCTGTGCAGCATGTGAGGAGGTGTGTGGAGTGAGGAGAAGAGGGAGGGGAGTGAAAGGTACAGCATGGTGGACAGAAGAGGTAAGAATAGCTGTGGAAGAAAAGAAGAAAGCATATAGAGAGTGGTTGGGTAGTAGAGGGAATGAAGATTCCGAGAGACAGAAACGAGTGAGGTACGTGGAGAGTAAGAGGGTGGTGAAGAGAGTAGTGAAGGAAAGTAAGAGAAGAGTAGATGAGGAATTTGGAAGGAATCTGAGTGTAAAATGGAGGGGAGTAAGAAACTGTTCTGGAAAGAAGTCAAGAAAGTTAGGGAAGGTAGCAAGGGAAACAGTAAGGGTGTGAAAGATACGAATGGGAGAATGCTAGCCGAGAAGCAAGAGAGAGTCGAAAGATGGAGGGAGTACTTCAGTGAGTTGCTAAATGAAAGGAATGAAGAGCCAGCAAACATAGCTGGATATGGTATGGGAGGGAGAAGAAGAGAAGTAGTGGAGGAGGAGGTGGGGATCAGGAGGTCAGAAGTGTGGGAAGCCATGAAAAGAGTGAAGTTGGGGAAAGCACCAGGAACAGATGGAGTGTGTGGGGAAATGTTGAGGTATGGTGGTGAGATAGTGATAGAATGGGTATGGAAAATGTGCAAACTAGCATGGGAGAAGGGGAGTGCACCCGATGACTGGAAGACTGGCATAATAGTCCCCCTATATAAGGGCAAAGGGGAAAGAGGAGTGTGTGGTAACCACCGAGGAATATGTCTTCTAAGCGTAGTAGGGAAGGTATACAGTAGGGTAGTGATTGAGAGAGTGAGAGTGAGAATGGAGAAATGGATAGGCGACGAGCAGGGATGTTTTAGGAAGGGAAGAGGATGTGTAGATCAGATTTTTACCCTGAATTGTGTTGTGGAGAAGTATCTGGAGAAGAAACAAAAGGTATATGTTGCCTTTATGGACTTGGAGAAGGCCTATGACAGAGTGGATAGAGAAGGTTTGTGGAAAGTACTTAGAATATACGGAGTAGAGGGCAAGTTGCTGAAAGCAGTGAAGAGTATGTATGAGGGTGCAAAGGCGGCAGTACGTGTGGAGAGTGAGCAGAGCGAGTTCTTTGACCTGAATGTTGGTTTGAAACAGGGGTGTGTGATGTCCCCGTGGTTGTTTACTGTATATATGGATGGAGTTATGAAAGAAATACTATCAAGAGCAGTGGATGTTGGTGTATCGCTGAAAAGGGAGGGAATTGAGTGGAAGCTACCTATACTGCTGTTTGCGGATGATACAGTTCTTATGAGTGATAATGAATGGGAGTTGCAGGGTCTGGTAAATGAGTTTGGAACAGTGTGCGAAAAACGGAATTTGAAGGTAAATACGGGGAAGAGCAAGGTTATGGTCTTCGAAAGGGGTGAAGTCACAGAGTGTGAGGTGAAGCTGAACGGTCAGGCTATGGAGATCGTCAACTCTTTTAAGTATCTGGGCAGTGTGTTGAGTAAAGATGGGACTATGGATGAAGAGGTGCGGGAGAGGGTACAACAGGGAGTGAGGGTTGTAGGAACGCTAAAAGCAGTAACAAGAAATAGGGTGGTCAGTATGGAAGTGAAGAAGTCCTTGCATGACAGTGTGGTAATCCCGACACTGATTTACGGAAGCGAAGCATGGACGTTGGTTGAGAGACTCAGACCAAGAGTGAGAGCAGTGGAAATGAATTACTTTAGGAGTGCGTGCGGAGTTACAGTGTGGGATAGACAGACTAATGAGGAAGTAAGAAGGAGGTGTGTGTATGGAGGTAGATGTGCTGGAAAGTGTGAAAAGGAACAACTTGAGATGGTTCGGCCATATGGAACGTATGGAAAGCGAGAGAATGACTAAGAGGGTGTACGAGAGCGAGGTGGAGGGACAGAGGGGGAGAGGTAGACCGAATATGAGGTGGAAGGATGGAGTGAGGAACTACATGAACGAAGGCGGTGCTGGTTGGGGGGAGGGGCGTCGACTGACTGGGGACAGAGGTGCATGGGGGCGGTTCGTTCGTGGCCACCCCTTCGGGGATCACGGCGTCAGGCAATAGATAGATAGATAGATAGAACCACACATAAAACAAGATGAAACATATGGAACCGCTAAAATAATGATACAGGACAAATATTTAGGGGAAGTATTTGTATTTTCTGAACCCTCTTGTCCTTCATGTTTGGCCCCATTATTTTTTCCAATCTTAAGACTTTCGCCCGTCTCTTTGTCAATATTTAGACCATTCGTGCCATTTAGGTGTGTTTGTTTTCCTGGCGAGCGATAACGAACCTGTAATTTAAGAGGAATTTGTACATTTTTCGACCGAACAGTGTACACAAGGGTCTCTATTATGTTTTTTTGTTTTTTTATGTTTTAAGGTTGATTTAGGTCTAGGGAACAAAATAAAACAAATGTATGTTCTGGTAATAAAATAAATAAAATTACGTCTGGGTTTTGAGATAACTGACTGGCGTAAGTATATGAATTCTTGAACTACCCTGTACTTTCCTGCAAGCTATTACGGTTTATGATATGGAACAATTTTGTTATTACCGTACGTATATGGGCCATCTTGCTATGATTTTTGTTATATGGTCCATTTATGTTCATTACATCTGTTATGAACCCATGTTATTGGGGATATTATTGATGCCATCCGTTTATGCTCTGTGATTGTCACCAGTGTTATATTTTATGGACACTATGTGCTCCAATATGGTTCCATCCTTTTATGGTTTCGGGTAGGCCTATCCTTCAACCCCGAACACATATTAATACATTTTGGCGCATAGGCCTACACATAAACACAATTTGCATACATTTATAAAGGAATACGTCAAATGTATGTGATTTGCTAGGAAACTCGTATAAGTTCAATAATATCACTTTCCAAGTAATCTCCTTGTCTATTTCAAAGGTTCTTATAATTGTACATTTACATATTTTATGCTTGATGTGCATCACTGACCTATATTAATACACACACACTCTTTCTCCTTTATATATATATTATAGACCCTTCAATAAACATACTTTGAACGACTCGTAAAATTTGAGACTATGTACCTTATTTATAAACAAATTACATGACACTTGCTAGCCTGCATATTTTTACAACTGGTGGGTCATCAAGGTTTCCTGAGACATGCAAGACATCTTCAGGTATACACCTGTTTAGTACTACTTACGTATTTTTACTATATTGTAGCTCACATTACACAATTATATTCAGTGGGTATGTGATTCTAGCAATTAAAAGGGTTATGCCCTTCTCAGTTGAGTTTCTGACTTCGTAAGTTCAATAAAATCAGTTGATGATGGTCAGACTTTGAAATGGACATGCATCATCGTATTAATTATGGTTTTGGAAACTTGAAATGTAGCTTTTATATAACTCCATCACTTTACGGTTTCGGGTGCCGGTATCACTCAGCCCGTAACACATGTTAACCCTTATAGTATAGGTCACGTATTTGTTCTCCGATTTCAGTTACGTTTAGACGATTTTATGAAGCTTAAGATAGATATAAAGAAGCTAAAAGGATTAATTGGTATAGTATGTAGCCTTTCAATTGGTAGACATCCTTCGAAAGCTAAATACAATCGTCTCATAGTTACCAGGATATAATGCAAAGGATGTCACCGATACTGAATGGGTTAATACATTTTGGCGCTTACACAAACCACATAAAGTTTATATACTGTATTTACAAAGACTGTCCTTCATTTATGTGATTTTAAAGGAAACTCATATTATTAGTTCGCTAATATCACTTTTGAAGGTTGTTGTTGTTGTTGTTGTTGTTCCCTAAGCTGCCTGGCCGAACAGCCCCGAGTCCCTGAGAAAGGCCATGGCCACGATCCACTTTTGAAGGTAGCCTAATGTCCTTGTATATTTCAAAGGTTCTTAGAATCTCTAGATTACGTCTTTAATGTTTGGTATGCATCACCGACCTCTACACGTAATTGGTCATCGTAAAATATATATTATACATTCTTTCAAATCTGCATTACACTCACACCCACACACACACTCACTCTCACTTCTCTCTCTCTCTCTTTTCTGTTTGTACTAGGAGAGGACCTTCATTTCTACAAAGTAATCCCTTGTTCATCGACTACACATTCACATCCATTACTACTCATCAAAGCAAGGTGGCCTAGGAATATTTAAATAATTAGGTTACCAAGCAGTAGAACAGCTTGGAATATTTTTGGTTCGGCCTTTAATGTCCTTTACCCAATAGTATATCTTATAATATATTTTGTTCTGTTGTATTTTTATGATTATCAATATTGTATGGCAATCGATTCCTAAGCTGAGCATATCCTTGACAAATAATCAAAATAGCTAAAGAAAATGCCCGCGCATCTTGAAGGTGATAATATTATATCATTGTTATACACTTATGAATAGAAGAGAACAAGAGTATATATCCACAATAGGATTCATTACACACACACACACACACACACACACACACACACACACACACACACACACACACACACACACATACAATCACTTTTATTATTGTAGGATAACGCTTAGTTTAGAATATTCTCCGTTCCTTTTAGATCATTGATGATATCCTGAACATGTCGAAACGGGTGGAAATAAACATGTTCTTCGCTGCCTCTCATTATTTCATTCCCGTTAAGCCTATTTGGAGAAAATCCCCATGTGGAGAAATATCCCCAGCAAGCGTTTTTATTATCGGAAACTGTCAAAGATAATGAGAAACATTTATTCTGAGTAGTCGAGCACCTCATTTTAGGTGGAAGATTGATGGTGGCCCTTAATGGATGAACTCGTAAAAGCTGTGATGGTGAATTTTCTATGAATCTGGCTGAATACTCCAATCAGTGATGAATTTATCTTTACGACATAGACGGTTTTAGATGGAATGGTGGAGGCTGAACAGAGTGGGATGGTTATATATAAAGAAAGTATCGTTTGAGAGAGAGAGAGAGAGAGCATACACAAACAATTAGAACGTCATGATAAAGCGTATGGCGTAGAGAGGAAAGATACAGTATGTAAACATACTCCTTGTTACGCTTGTATAATGTATGTTGTTGTTGATGCATTTATTTTATACTAGCCGAGTGGGCCTTGGCCGCATAATTTAGGTAACTACATAACATGTGTATCCAAAATATTGTCTTTATTCCTCTCTTATAAAGCGATGTTCACCCATTATTTAATGGCGATGATATTTTTAAAATTATAAGAGGACAATTAAAAGAACTCATAATAAATACAACTGGTTGTACGATGTCCAACAAAGGTAAATATTACGTCAAAATCTACATACTGTAAACAATTGTGCAACAAATACAAATACAAATTATACATTGTTGTACGTTAATGATATATACCGGTATATATTTAAAATACAAATAACTATTAGATACCGATAAGTCTTTTAATGTAGTACACAACTAGGCCTAGTTTGCTATGAATACAACTTTGTCATTTGTGAATATGAGTTAACTAGAGACAATACCCGGTATATATGTCATTACATTAGCTACTGGTGAATAATTTTCAACACAAATTGACTGACGATTGCTTGTAAAGGTTATATAACCAGTGTTAATATCTGTATTGTATATGCTTGTTTAACCCTCCTGGCCCGGGCAGGCTCTCAAAATGACAGTGTGGGCTACCCGGGCGATCTGGCCGAAAAACGTCTAGGCCTAGGCTACCGTATTTTTGTTTAGTTTAACTGCTAGAAATGTCCCACGCATCTATAAATGTAGTGCGGTTTCCAATCTGTAGACTGGCGTTGAGTAGAGCTCTCTATGTCAACTGGTTCAATTGTGATGACGATTTCAGTGGAGAGCACTTGCAGGCGATGTTAGCAATATGACGATCTTTTCACTACTGAAACAACGACATACAGATGTACAATAACAAACGAGTCTTCTCCTTCTTGTTTTCGGAGGTGCGGTGACGTAACGATCGGCTTTGTTTACATGCGTCGGACGCACGGCGTTCAGACCAAGTTGAATAGGCTTTCAAGCTTACAGATTTTAAAATGACACCCGGGCTCCTGCCCTTAGTTCGTGGTGTCATTTTAAAATGACAACCGGCCCAGGAGGGTTAAGGGGAGATGGGCCGTTTATTTGGTCTATTAATTCAAATATGCTTTTATTTCTTAGTTCCCTTGCTAGACCTCCATCAAATTTAAAAAAACATCCATTAGATCCCCCTTCTAGATTAATTTATACATTTTTCGGTAGAAAAATGGCCCGGCCGAAGGCTGCTTCTTCCAACAGTACAGGCTCACTATCGTTCGCCAAGGAAAAAATGTACACGTACATAGCACGAAAAGTCTAAATATTGACGAAGAAATGGGGCGAAAGGTCTTAAAATCGACTAACTAATGGGGCAAACATCTTAATATCTGAAAACTAATGGGGCTAATCATGAGGGAGAAAGTGGTCGAGAAAACCGGCCCATCCCTCCTTAAGCTTGTCCTTCCTGTTGTATCTTCTATATTCCCCCATTGATAGCGCAAGCTGTTGTAAGCAGCGCATTAAATATAATGAAGGCTGGAAAACCTATAGGGTGCTCTGGCTTTGTAGTTGAGATGATTATAGCCTCAGGTGATATAGGAGTAATTTTGGTCACTGAACTAATTAACTCCATTATTAGAGAAATGAGAATCCCTGATGAATGGCATAACAGTGGAATAGTCAACATATATAAGGGCAAGGGAGATTCGTTAGATTGGGGAATTTATAGGGCCCTGAAAATGCTTGACCAAGTCATAAAGGTCGGTGTGCGAGTCTTTGAAGGAGTTATCCGTGAAAGCATTTCTATTGAAGATATTATGGAGTTCGGTTTCATGCCAGGATGTGTTACAATCGAAGCTATCTTCATAATGTGGCACTGCAGGAGAGATATTTACTTAAAAATAGGGATCTGTACCTTGTGTTTGCAGACCTGTGGAAGGCCTTTGATAAGCTGCCCAGAGATGTTGTACAGTGGGCTATGAGCAAACTTGCTGCCACTATTGCCAGAATAAGATGAGGCTACTGAAAGTTCAGATAACTTTTGCCACTACTTACCTCGAGACGACTCCCTCTCCCCTTGGAGGGAAAGGTGTACGCTTCATGCATTAAAAGTGCAATGACATATGCTTCAGCAACGAGGCTTGCAAAGTGGATGATATCAACGGAATGGACGGCAACGTCATGAGGATGGTGATGTGGATGTGTGGTGCTAAACTGCAAGATAGGATATCTCTTGAAGAGCTGACGAAAAGGTTAGGTACCAAGAGTATCAGTGTTGAAATGTGTACTAGCAGGCTTGGATGGTTTTGAACATGTGAAGAGGATGGATGAACTAAGCTGAGTGACAAGATGTGAAAGTAAGTGCACGTGGAGGGAGCTGCACCAAAGGACAGACCAAAAAAACGTTGGATCAAACCTTATGGTCTGATCTTGAATCGAAAAACCTGATAAGTGAGGCAGCTTTGAACAGGGCTGCCTGGAACGCCGCCATTAGGACTGGAACACTAGGTATTTAAATGTATGCATGTATGTATGTACAGTATGTATATATTAGGTCACGGCCTCGGCTCTGCCTCATACCAGTCCTAATTATAGTTTGTGTTCATCAGCCTCGTCTTTCTACCTGAGCTCCCTCGTTACTTTTCACCAACTAAGCAGATTACTCGCAAAACGAACAGTAATGTTCGTTATTTTACGTCTTTTGTGTTACATTCCGGTAATTTTAAGTTTGGCTCCTGAGTACACGAACACTCGACCGATTATTAATATGAACGCATGTGCACCTATATCGAATCGAATCATGCCAACATGAGGATATTTAATGTCACAAGTTCTTCAGAGTTTGGCTTACAGGTTAGATTGGTGTATCTTTGTTATGGCTTATACTGTACACACACACTCACACACTGAAGGGCTGGTTAAATATCACCTGGCCACCACAAAGGTTATGGTGTTGTTGTTGTTTGATGATTATGACAATACCCTTAAATACTACTAACAAAACTATTGTATTGCCACATGTATAAACATTTATGTTGTAAGTATTTGTATTAATGTTCCAGCCTTCCTTAGGGACATACTGTATATGCTTTCTAAAGCATGTATTGTGTTTGTTCAACATGATGAAGTCCGGGGGCCTTATTCCAGATGATTTAATATCTGGAAGCTTCTTTAAATATGGAATGGACTAAAAGTAAATTAAAATCCCTTTAATTCCGCGAGGTTATTTGTAAGCTGAATGATATTTGATCTATGTAATAATTTCAATTCCTAGCTACCCCAACGTTTTCGTGATAGTATTGTTCTGATGTTCTAATTATATTGTTTGTCATTGTTATCTTTGGTATATTAATATTTTCATTTTCTTTTTAACTTTCGCCTTTCCGATATCATCTTGCTTCTTTTTCTTCCACTTTTTCCAATTAGTTGAAACCTCAAAGTTCACCATTGTGTCTGGAAATATGTTGCCGAGCTGAGGAAACATGTTTTACTCTCTCTCTCTCTCTCTCTCTCTCTCTCTCTCTCATTATGTTACCCCAACTCCTCTTATAATACTAGTGTTTTATGCTGAATTGCTGATTACAGGCAATGTGTGTAATAGAGTGTTATAATTATTCAGTTAAATCAGTGGTTAGTTTGTCGGTATATGCATGACCGACAAACAAATTTGTCCTCCAGTCTTTCCTCTACTCAACAAGTAAACTCTGGAACTATCTCCATCAATCTATCTTTCCCTCATCATGCTACTTAAAGTGCTTCGAGGTAAGTGTGTCTAGACATTTATACTTGTCACTCGTGTCAGGCAGCTTTGCCTTTTGTCTCCTTCTTACAAATAAAGAAACCATAGAACAGCGTTAACAAGAACAATGCAGCACATTCATAAACAGAAGATGGATGACTATATACTTTGTAAAGCAAGGTTATATTGTTTATGTTCATTTATATTGTTTATGTTCATTATCCACTAATCTATGGATGGTTGAGGAACTTGCGTGGAACATAATACAGGATAGGCATTCAAATATTTCGAACAGAAACAAAGTTCACACCTGTACAAACTGCAAACAAATATGGTAATTTAAAAAAAAAAAAAAAAAAATTGCAAAGCAATATAATAAAGTAGACGTGCCGTTTTGCCCAAAATCAAAACGGCATACCCAACTCTGCGATGGGTTACCATCATCACTACTAATATCATCATCAATTACAATCACCATCATCACTACTACTGCCATCATCACTACGACTGCCACAATCATCACGACTACTTTCATCATCACCATTACTATGATCATCATCACTACTACAATTACAATCATCGCTACTACTCTCACCATCATCACTACTACTGTCACCATTGTCACTACCATCTTAATCACTACTATCATCATTGATACTACAACTATCAACCATCATTACTAATATCATCACCACCATCTTACAATCATCATTACTACTGTTAACATCATCACTACTACTATAACCATCATCATTACTACTATCACAAAATTTAATATTACCATCATTTATCCTACTGTCACCATCATCACTACTACTGCCAGCATCACCATTACTATGATCTTCATCACCACTACTATTGTCATCATCACTACAACTTAAACCATCCTCACTACTACTCACCATCATCACTAATACTCACACCATCGTCACTACCATCATCACTACTGTCATTATTATCACTACAACTATCATCATTATTTGTCACCAACATCACTACTATTATGACCATCATTACTACTACTAGTACTGTCACCATCATATCTACTACTGTCACCATCATATCTACTACTGTCATCATCATCACTACTGTCATCATCAGCAATACAACTACAACCATCATCACTACTATTATCACCATCATCACTACTATCACCATCAATCCAAATATTACTATCATCACTTCTAGTGCCAACTAAACTAACTTAACCTAGCAAATGTAGCGAGATGTTTTCGCTCCCAGAACGAATGCGTTCTTAGTGTGTGAGCCCCAAAAGAACGCCATCATTGCTGGGGGTGGGGGGGTGGGGGTGGGGGGGGGGGGTGTAAAACCATATTTTGGACCTAAAATCATAACTATTGCTTCATTTCAAAAAAATCATTTTTGACTGACGTTCGCATTCACGCAACAAATGTCCGTGTGAAATTTGGTGAAAATCCGTCCAATGATCTAGGAGGAGTTTGGAGACAAGACGGACGACAACAACGACGACAGAATTTTTTTTTGTGTGGTACCCACTATATGGGGGGGGGGGGGATACCAAACTCTGCCTACGCAGAGTTGATAATTGTAAAACATTGGAAAGGAGAAACTAGGAAAGCATTTTCACAACCCGAGTAACATTAGTTCCGAAACAATAGCAACTTTTAACTTCAACAAGAATCACTCCAAGAAAAGAAGGAAAGGATATCGAGAAGCTGGAGGAGCCGACATTTCAAAGGAAGAAGATTTTTTGAGATTGAGAAGGAGCTTAGGATTTTGTTGTTGGAATAGACATGGCTGGAGGAGAAAGGGGAAGGAGGAAGGATATGTCATAAAGAGTGAAAGATGACAGTATAAGTTGTAACATTGAAAGAGGGAAGGTGAAGAGAAGAATGAGGAAGAGGATTTGGATAGATAATATAATTATAAAGATGGAAGGGTAGAATTAGAAGTGCCACGATAAACAAACGATTTACGAGTGAGGATGATCCTCTCACACTGCATTTCTAGACAAAGTAGAAAAGAACGCCTTCCGCCTCATTCACTCATGTCCCCTTACCAATTTTCTGTAATATCTCTCTTCGCCACAATGTTGCATATCTCCCACTATTCTACCGCTATTACAATAATCAGTGTTCCGTAGAGGGGGTGTATACCACCCCCTATTCGTAGAGCACATAGCACTCGTCTTGCAACACAATCCCACCCCTACTCTGTGCAACTCTCCAACCCAAGAGTGAAATGATATTCTCCATCTTTCCTCTATTCGACAGCTGAGCTCTGGAACTGTCTCCCAAAATCAGTCTTTCCATTGCCCTATGACTTACCAGTATATTACTTCAATCTCCGTGTGTCCAGGCATTTTGGATCGAACGTCCCTTGGTTTTAGCCCTGTCACTCTTTCAACTTTGGGGGAGGCACTTGATACAGGCAGTTCTGCATTTTGTCTCCCTCACTCCAATAGAAAAACAAAACAAACACACAAGGAGATGCCAAAATAAAGTTAGAAGTATTTAATCGGAAAGATGAGCAATATTTATCGAGCTAGTTTGTGAGGCAATGGATGTATGATATTAAATAAATACAATTTTAACACTGATGCATGGGGGATAGAGAAAATGGCAGAACAAGATGTGTGGCATGAATAAAGAGTTACATACGTAATCAAAGATTAGAGTACCCTGGTACGAAATTAAATTACTAATAAAATGTCAAAGACAAAAGTAGGCGAGAGACAGGTGGGGATGTAGTATACTATTAATAGTTATCTTTTATTCTCCCTCTCGTTAGGCACATAGATATGTTTGACATTTTCTAGTAGGTCAATATTATGCGGGAATGATGGGAAATTAGTAAACATCCTTGGAAATTTAGTCTCCACATATTATTTTATTTATATTTTTTAATTTGAATGCTTGTTCATTATACATACATACGTCATTTTTCGATTGTATTTTGTTTGTTTGGGTCATGTGAATCTCGATGAATTATTTGTGATTGTTGTTTACTGTTTGCATTTGCAGAATTCCTATTTAACACTATCTGGTACGGCGTCAAGTGGGTTATTAGGATATTTTGCAACATATTTACGCTTATGAAAATTTTGCTTGCTTTTGCCATTTTCGAGCAATGTATGTGTGTTTCTCCTCCTTGGCTAACACAAACGGATTCCCAGATTTCCTTGAAACTAATAATGTCCACCTAGACTTCCTTCTAATTATTTGTTTATATTGTTCGGCCAAAGGCCAATTTTGTCTAAGGCTTGCTATCGTTCGAAAAAAATCTCACAAAATCTCGACACCTGAATGGGGTGAAGCGTCTTATTATTATAATGAGGTGAAACGTCTTTAAGTCTCCAAACTAATGAAGCGAAAGAGGGTATGTCCAAAAAGATCTCCCAATGACCAAATAGGGTTAAGCTGAATGAACTCGTCCCCATAACGAACACCAAGTACAAATTATCAATACCAATTCACATAGTCTAAATCAGTATAATTTCAGGCTATTATTAGACGATTAGGTTTATAAAGAATTTGTGGGAGATAAAAGATGGAGACATATTGTGCCGTTTTGATGGCCGCACGTTCTTACTAAGCTGCTTGAAATAATTTAGTGTTGCCAAGAATGACATGAACATTGACACCATTATAATGAAAGAGTTACAATTATTTTTAGCACTTGAATACAGGTACCCTTCCCCATATTACTGCACACACCCATTTTATATAATATTGTACAGCAGAAACTCCTTATGACAAATTAATCGACAGTATACAGTATATCCCACAGAATGTCACAGCATCACGCACTACTATAAGCACCACTACATCAAACTATGTCACTCTTAATATCCAGTGTAATTATCCAACAATAAATTGAAACATCATAATGTATTTATACAGTATATTTTTTTATATTTTCCATCATGTCCTCAGATAGCCTCTATTCATTAACTTTCTCAGGATCAAATGACGCTTTTTTAAATGTTTTCTGGCTGTTAATAGACGATTTTATTCACATTAAGATTGGTATATAAAATGCAGAGGGTAAATTGAGATAGTCATTACCCTTATATAACAACCACAGATCCTTCATAAACTGTATAAACTCGCCTAAAGGTAGCCACAATAAACTCAATATGCGTCATAGCCTTCAAAAGGTTAAGTTCTGGAATATAGTATGTTGACTTGCTGATTGTGTATAAATATTGAAATGAAAATATGGATGTGAGTAATCATTCACCAGCTGGTACCCTTTCCTGCAGCTTTAGTAATTATACATGATCAATTGAAACCCAGGCTGCAACACTCAACTCACTAATGATATGAAAACAAAATATATATATATACAGTATATATATATATTTATATAGTTATATACTGTATACTGTATATATATATATATATATATATATATATATATATATATATATATATATATATATATATGTATATCTATAACGAAATAAAACGTGATTCAAAGCTTCTCATTGAAATTTTAGAGATATAATGTTGGTATCTACTTAAGAAACAGGAGCACATTTACTCAAGAATATGATACGTACATGTAATCCATGACTATAGTTGTCATTGAACTTATGCATTATTTTCTCTTGTGGTATAGTGTTTATATATCCGTTTTAAATATGCTAGTACATATATTAGTTATATATATATATATAAGTAATGTACTAGGTATATTAAGGGCATTATGTAAGATGTGTACTTGCATGAGGAGTATTGAAATCAGAAATTAAAATTGTGTAGTCTATCTCTGACAAATATTTCCCAAGTATCAGGGATGTGTATCCAGCCGTCATGAGACCTTCTAAAATGTCTATAAGGCGCACAGACAATATAACATTTACAATGAAGAGGTGGTGTGTGGGTATATGTGTACGTTTGTGTATGTAAGCTTGAACGATAAACAGAAGAATAGCAGAAAGAAAATATTGGAAGTCTATCACTACGCCTTTTGACAGTTTATTATGGCTGTCATTAGATGATTATATACAATTTGGGAGGGATCTGTGGGAATTATAAAGGTAAAGACCATCTCAACTAAACGTCTGATTTCCTTATAGCCTTAATAAAGGCTAATTTATAATTTATAATCTTAATAAAGTCGTATAATAATAGCCAGAAAACAGACACAAATATAAGTAATCGTATCTTCTGAGGGTTAACCTTTATTTAAACGGCTGGTATTGTTTTCATTGGAGTTATATGCAATATATATATATATATATATATATATATATATATATATATATTATATATTAACAATAAATATCAATAATAAGTGCTCTGAACTATCCAACTCTAGTTCTTCCGATACTTTCTGGCATCTAGCCAAAACCCTCTCCAACAATTTTTCTTCCTCGTCTTTCCCTCCTCTTTTCTACATGGACGGCACTACAATCACTTCTTCCTCTGACAAAGCTGAACTCTTCACCCACAACTTTCGCTAGAAACTTCACCTTGAATGGTTCCTGGTTCCCACTCCACCCCCGTCTCTCCTACTTATGCCTTAACATCATAAGCTCTTCTAAGGATGTACTTTCAACTCTCTCTGGGCTTAATACTATGAAGGCGTACAGACCGGATGATGTTCCTCCTGTTGTACTCTAAAACTGTGCTTCCGTGCTGACTCCCTGCTTAGGCAAACTCTTCCGTCTGTCTCTCCTCTAACGCCTTCCCTTCTTGCTGGAAGTTTGCTCTCATTCAACCTGTCCCAAAGAAAGGTGGCCGCTCACAACCCTCCAACTATCATCCAATTGCTCTCGTTTCTTACATCTTTTAAGTTTTTGAAAATCTTCTTACTTCATAATTTCTTAATAATTTCTCCTCTCATAATCTACTCTCAGATCGCCAGTATGGCTTCCTTAGGGGTTGCTCTACTGGTGATCTTCTTTCATATCTTACTAACTCTTGGTCATCCTCCTTTTGTGACTTTGGTGAGACCTTTTCTACTGATGACCTTCGATAGAGTCTGTCACAAATCTATAATTTCTAAACTACACTCCTTCGGTTTATATCCCTCCATCTGTGCCTTTATCTCTAATTTCCTTTCTGGCCGTTTAATAGCTGCGGTTATGGACGGCCATCACTCACTTCCTCAACCTATGAACTCCGGTGTTCCTCAGGGGTCTGTTCTATTTCCAGTTCTCTTTCTAATATTCATTAATGATATTCTCAACTGTATCACCAGTCCTATCCATTTATTCCATTCATATGCTGATAACTCTACCTTACACTAGTCAACTAGTTTTTCAGAATTCCCTAGCATGCAATGACTCCCAAACTTGTGTGATGAAGCCATAGAACACTTATTAACTTATTTATCAACTTTTTCCAATTGGGCCAGAGAAGATCTTGTTACTTTCAATGCTTCCAAAACTCAATTTCTTCATTTGTCTACTCGTCAAGAACTCTTACAGGTCTATCCCTTATAATTCAACAATGCACAAATCAACCCTTCATTATCTCTCAGCATTCTCGGTGCCTCGTTTTCGTCTGATCTCTCTTGGAAATACCATATTACCACTCCTGTTAAAACAGCTTACCAGAACCTGGATGTGCTCAACTGCCTCCTGGAGTTCTTTATCTCTGCACAGCTTCTTTCTCTGTACAGGTGCACAGTTTGGCCATGTATTGAGTATCGTTCGCATATAAGGGGAGGGTCCTCTCGCACAACACCTCTAGACAAAGTAGAAAGAAAGTAATTTGTCTCATTTACTCACGTCCACTCACCAATTTTCTGCAATCTCTCTCTTTGCTGCAATGTTGCATCTCTTTCTCTATTCTACCGTTATTACAATAATCAGTGTTCCTGAGAGCTATATCAGTGTATACCACTTCTTCTATGTAAGCACATAACACCTGTCCTGCAACAAAATCTCACCCCTACTCTGTGCAACTTTCCAACCCAAGAGTGAAACGATATTCCCGGTCTTTCTTCTATTCAAAAGCTTAGCTCTGGAACTCTCTCCCTGAATCCATCTTTCCCTCATCCTATGACTTAAATTGTTTAAAGTCCGTGTGTCCAGGCATTTTGGCTCGAACATTCCTTGACTTTGGCCCCCTGTCACTCATTCAGCTCTGGGGAGGTACTCGTCACATGCAGCTCTGACCTTTGTTTCCCTCATGCACATAGTAAAACACAAAAAACAAAACTATACCATATATATATATATATATATATATATATATATATATATATATATATATATATATATATATATATATATATTATATACTGTATATGTGATTCTTGAAACATTTATGACTTCTTGTTCCAAAAATACCGTAAATGCTGCTAAGATTGGTCTTGGACATTAAGTAAATGCAAATACAAAAGAAAATAATAATTCACCAGGAACAAGAAAAAGTGTGTGCGTCAACGAAACCCTGGAAGTGGTATGGAGTTGTTGACCCACATAGGACGTAACCTGAGTGTTTGAAGGGGTAGGGTCCAGCTGCTTGACTGTATGCGGCATTATGCCAATTAAATATGCCCATCAAATATGCTAATCAAGAATATTAGTTTGCTCCTTAGACCTCCATCAAGCTTACAAAAATATGTAAATATTTCGGTAGAAACATATCCCGGCCAAAAGCCGATTCCTCTTAAATTACAGGCTCGCTATCACATACCATGAAACACCTAAATGTCAAGAAAGCTCTTGAAATTGAAATAATTAGAGCGAAAGGGGATAAAATCAAGACACTAAAGGGGCTGAACATGAAGGAGAAGGGGGTCCAGAAATAAATACCGTGTCTAAGTCGAACATGAATAACACTGTAATGTGGTTAAAACAAGTCTTATCTTGAACTAGATCACGAAGAATCTTTGAAAGATTGAATTATTTTATCCTAAAATGTTAGTACAGTATTTTAAAGATTTTGACGCGTTCTAGAAGTATTTTCTGGTTAGTATTAGATTACCGGTATTCTATTCTGTGTAGGAGGAACTTATGAGAGATAGAGTTGGATCAAAAAACACCATCTGAGGAGGAGCACTTTATTGACAACGTTTCGCAGATAGCTTCTTCGGGTCACTAATTGAGAGAGTAACACTTTGATTCCTAGAGATCCTTACTATGCTGCATGAAATCGTCTAATGATTACCAGAATAATGCCTAAAAATGTGTCCTCATAAATGAAATGCTTAAACATAATAATATTTAATGCTTGAATTGTCGACCAAAAATATCCTAGAAATATACTAATTATGAAATAACTACGTAGCTCTAAAAATAGCGTTTGAACATGGGTGACAGCACTTTAACTAAACCACCATTTGAGTGTTTCCTACCGTTCTTGGACATCACACGTTGTCTAATTTGGTGAGGAACTAGGGGGCATTTCATCACGGAGTGTTGGTGTAGCTTGGATACATTAGAACTACAGGATCTTTGCTTTCGTTTAACCCCATATGTACCGGCGACGTCTTTTACATTTTATTCTAGCTTTATTTAGAGTAATTTGTGCAATATAAAATGGATATGTATGTAGTAAATAGAGTTAAGTGAGATAGTTCAAAGCCTATTAATCGCTGGAGGTCTTTTTGAAACTGAATACAACTGTATAATAGTAGCCAGATTAAATTTAAAATGACGTTGCCGGTACAGAGGGGGTTAAAAGAACCACAGGGGTTTCCTGTTAACTCAAACTTACGACTTCTGGTTTGCAGTCGGCAACTCCATCCATTCAGCCACACTTATTGTATTTATTATTTTGTTAATATGTACACGCTTTTATTCTATAATTTTAATATATTATATGCTAAATTAATCGAAAACATAACAATAACAAATATGATTTGTGTTAGCAGCAGGCATTGAACAAGTAGGTAGATTCACTACGATACTTAATGTTAAGAAATACAATACAAGAGAGAGAGAGAGAGAGAGAGAGAGAGAGAGAGAGAGAGAGAGAGAGAGAGAGGCAGCCTTTGGAGAGGGTGAAAGCGAGAAAGAGGAATTAATGAAATTGTTTCCTATGTGGAAGGAAGCGAGGGTAGGGGAGCAAGGGAAATGTGTGTGTGTGGGTGTGTGTGTGTATGTGCGCGCGCGCGTGTTCGTTCATAATAAAGTACGTATATATTTTGCATATATAAAAGTATGTAATTATGAGAAATACGAAATATACTGTATATATAGAGCCACATATATATTTTCGAATAGCTTGGCAGTAAAAAACACATACCGGTATGAGGTCATGTAAATACTGACACATTATTCACTGGTCTTATTGAACATTAATAACACACTATTACACATATTGGTCTTATTAGGCGTTAAACACTAATTATGTGAACAATGGGAATAACATAATGAGAGAGAGAGAGAGAGAGAGAGAGAGAGAGAGAGAGAGAGAGAGAGAGAGAGAGAGAGAGAGAGAGAGAGAGAGAGAGAGAGAGAGAGAGAGAGAGAGAGAGAGAATGTTTCCTCAGCGCTGCAACATATTTCCAGACACAATAGTGAACTTTGAGGTTTCAACTAATTTAAAAAGTGGAAGAAAACGAAGGAAAATGTCATTGAGAAGGCATCAGTTGAATAGAAAAAGAAAATATGAAAATAAGACTGGTATTATCGGAACAACCTCTCGGAATTGAATGGATTGTGATTGCATTTTAGCTCATACCATGTTTATTATAGACACAAAAATGGAGTGAGAGTTCTTAAAATAACACAAGTAATTGGGGCTAAAGTTTTAACATGTCAAAACTATTGGTGTTAAACATAAGGGAGAAGGGGGTCCAGAAATAACAAAAACCTTCCCTTAAAGGACCTTACTAATGTGAAGTCACCTGGAATACGGCCCCCGAACCTCATCACAATATACGCATTAGGAAGTCTATGTGAAAAAGAAGGGCTGGAACACTAATAAAATTACCTACAGTTTAAATGCTAATCCATGTGGCAATACAATAATATTGTGTTGTTGTTTTTAATCATGACTATAGGTAGCGCCAACGAACTTGACAATAGTTTTGACCACTTAACTTCATATAACTGAAAATTAATGAAAGTAATCGGGCTAAAATTCCTATCATTTGGGAAGAGTCCACCAGGTAATAGGTGTGGATATTTACAGCCAGTTTGCTCTAGGCCCTTTTGATTTACGAAGAGCTCAGGGATCGAAATTGATGTCAAGTTCGTTGGCGCTACCTATAATATCATAGAACACAACACAACAACAACATAACCTTTTGTATGTCCAGTTGAAGTTTAATCAGCTCTTCAGAAAGAGAGAGTGTGTGTGTGTGTGTGTGTGTATAAAGGTACATGCACAGTACAAGCCATAACAAGCATATATAACATGTTGCCATATTAGTGTTCGATATAGGTTCAAATGTTAATAATGGCTCGTGAGTGTGGAAATACCAAGAATTTAAGATTAACATCACCAGGACGTAAACCAAAAGACGTAAACTAATAACATCACTGTACGTTTTGAGAGTAAGGCGCTTAGTTGGTGAAAAGTAACGAGGGAGCTCGGGTAGAAAGAAGAGGCTTATGAAAACTATAATTAGGACTGGCATGAGGCAGTGCCGAGGCGGTGGTATTATAGAAAATATGACAGGAAAGAAATGTACCGGTACATAACTTGAACTATAACTATGCAGTGATGGGATTAGGGAATTGCGATTACGAAACAAAAAAATTGCATGAAATAAATACAACGTTCGTGCAGAGAAAAAGGAAAAAGGGTCTAAAGTATTGAAGACAGTAAATGTAGATATCAATATGGATGGTGATTCACATTCTAGATCTTGATACTTGAACACCATTTTCCGTGTCTTTGCCTTTATTCGCTGACAGTAATAACAAAACTATTATGTTTCTGTCTTGCTGTGCGTGTTTCACAGTATTAATATTAGTATAAATATATGTACCGGTATAATAGTTTGCTTTGACTCATCATTTTAAATAGTATTTATCTTACAAATGTATACCATGTTTCTTCTCGTCAGGCACCCGTTATATACAGGGTATATATATTTTTTTTTTTTTTTTTTTTTTCTATATTCCAACTTACTTCCTCTCGGGCATAGGCTGAGAGCCTTAACATTCACCGCTTTACAATGAACCGTGAAGCCCGTGAGGTCTTGTTCCAGTCTAGGGAGTGAGACATGTGAAGCACGTAGAGTACAACGAGCACCTGCCATCTTGCCTTCACATGAGGCACGGTGCTCACTCATAATTATGATAGTGGTGTACCCTTATTATGCTAATTACCATACATTAACTTTATTTACAATGAACCTCCGATTTAGTCCTTCATCTGTCTCTCTATTTGCAGCCATCATTGGCAATGTAGTCGTTATTAGATCATCATGAACATCAACATCCTCATCTATGTCTACAGCATTTTCACCGTCATGTTCAGCAATACACCAGCATCATAAATGATTATCACTGAATCATATGTCAGTAGCATTATCAACATCAACAAAACCTTCGTTGGTGTAAGCAACATAATCCGCACTGACAGCATTATCAGTAGAATCATCAATAGTGTCAACACCATCATTATCACCATAATATTCAACAACAACATAAACAAATTATCATAATAAACCTTACGACATAATCATCATTACATTTTAACACCATCACCAATGTTAGTAGCAACTGTATCTGCATTATCAATATCAACCATATTACACCCTAAGGACCTGTATAAACTGCTTAACCCTCATCGATATATGACGCGATTTTGAGCCTATTGGGGATACTTTAAAGCCTTTGTTACCGTCAGGGGTATTTAGACACCTTTAGTTTAGTTACTTCAACCTCTGCAGTTGTCTTTGAGTTAGCTGTGGGCAGAAAACTAATTTTGGGGAGGTTATTATAAGAGTGAGAGAACTATTTCTTATTGCTAATCTGGCAACCTCTGCGTCATAAATGCGTGAAAGGGTTAATAAAAATAGATTTATCTAATTAGCTGTGCCAGATAAAGTGGTAATTGTTACGAAAGTATATATACTTTCCACCCAAGGCATTGGCAGTAATGCAGTGATCTAATCTGGTGAGAGGAGCGCTGCTATTATAATGAATCATCACATTATTACCCTTGGTCACTTTAATTCACTGGCAAATATGATTTATATTAGATAGAACAAATTCTGGCTGGAGGAAATATGGGAACCATAATCCAAATTCCGTATTTTCCCATTCTCTTTGTTAAGTGTTTATTTATATATATTTATTTTGTTCACCAAATGTAAACAACAAGATTAGTTGGTTCGTGGTGCAGAATAATTAAATATACTACGAGTACGAGTACGGACCATTGATAACATGTATTTCCTTTAAAGCATTGCCTTATTATTATGCTTAACTAATACAATCATGCATCGACCTCTTCAACTAAAATATATTATGTAAAAACCTTAAATTATTAATATAATCTTTACAATTAAAGTGATAATGAGCATTCATTTGAATAGTGTTCTGTAAAGACAGGACACATATGGTCTACTGTTTATTTTATTAGTTTTACATTATTTGTGTTAACCCCTCAAATACCAGTGACGGCAGGGAGCCGTCAGTAGATAAGACACTCCCCAGTCCCCGCGACGGCAGGGAGACATCAGTAATGTACTTTCCTTGTAACTGCCAGTATCAGGCAGTGCCTGGTACCACAACCGTTTGAGCACTGCTCTCGATATGGCAACACTTTTCAGCTTATATCCAACTCTCTGCAGGCTGGGAGAGCCAGTATTAATTCATCTTTTGAGGTGGGATGTTGTTGTATCTTGCCATTTTGACCACATTGCTTGGGACTGGGGGGACTTTTATTATTAATTGTTCGTAAACATTATTCAATAACATTTAAACTATATAAACACTGAAATTATTAGGCTCATCTTTCTGTTTACCTGTTCTATTGTCACAGAATCCTTTAAGATTAAATTAACAATGTTGTCATAACATTTGCTGGTTCATTAGCAGCAAGCAATATATGCATATCTCCGAAAACACTTTTAGGATTAAAGTTGTCAGAATGTGATACATATATTAATGACATAATGTAGTTATCAGACTGTGATGTGGAGATGTCTTTCCAAATCATTAATACTGTCAACAATACCGTCATTAATATTGCTGTCACTGAAATATTGAAATGATCCATTGGTTCAATTTCTACGTTAGATAAAACATAAAATATATAATTATATAATGCATTTGATGGAGGAAATTCTGGGTATATCCAATGACAGATACGTTCTGAATTCGACAGATTTAATTGATGCAGGAGTAGGATAGTGATTTAGTTATAGCTCAGTAAATATGAAGATAATTTAATTTGATCGGTAACTCGATTCTGTAAATTTTAAATTAGCGATTAAGTTTTGAAATATAAATTCATGCAATGGTGGAGTTCCTTCAATTATATATTTATATGTTTCATTGTTATTTGATATTTTGTAATGGAGGAAAATGCATATAAATTAAAATATAAAAAGGATTAATAGATTAAAAACAAATACATATAATAATACTTCTCCCTCTCACCGCATACAAAGCCAAGCAAATATATAATTGTCGGTACAAACAGACAAATATATAATTGTCGGTACAAACAGACAAATATATAATTGTCGGTACAAACAGACAAATATATAATTGTCGGTACAAACAGACACATATAATTGTCGGTACAAACAGACACATATCATATTGCAAGTATGTTCAGACACAAGTTGTCTATAACCTATATATTTAACCGTTCAAAATTACTAAAACTGAAGATTGTGTTCTGGATACAATATTAAATCTGGTTCGACATGGGTTGCCTTGCTGCCAGGCAATTAGGTCGGTATTCCATTGTCACTCCCAATTCATAAGCATCACTCACTCCTCATTTAAGGGGGCCCACCTCGCTTTTTTCTCTTTCTCTCCCTCTCCCTCTCTCGTTGGCTTTTATCTATTCGGACCCATTCAGCCTACTGTTTTAAGACGTTTACCCCCATCCAGGTGCCAATATTTTCCTGGTGAGCGGTAGCGAGCCAGCATATATATATTTTTGTTTTGACAGCAAGCTAAATTTGTACATTTTTCGATAGAAAAATTTCTCCGGCGAAGACGGATTTCTCCATACAATGCTGGCTAGCTATCGCTTGCCAGGAAGACATCGACACCTGGATGGGGATAAACGTCTTAAAACAGTTGGCTGAAGGAGGCCTAATGGATATAAACCAGGGAAAAAGAGAAAAGGAGAGAAAGATAAAAACAAAAAACTGTGAACCCCCTTAATACTTCACACCACCTCGTAGGCTTCCCTGTAGGTTTTACCACTACATGCAAAGCTAATAAATCAGAAACAGCAAGGGTACTTTTATGGTGTTGGTGGGCTTTGTTTTGAAATACTAAAAACATGTACATCACACATTATAAAGCAATGTACCCTGTTTTTTGACAGGGAAGATAACATCACTTGTAACGTTTTTATTTTCGTCTCACTCTATTGTTTATTCAATCTAACGTGTGTGTGTGTGTGTGTGTGTATACAGGGAGAAAGAGAGTAAGTGAGAGGGAGAAGGAGACAGAGAGGGAGAGAGCGAGAGAGAGAGAGAGAGGGTGGGGGGGGGGGGGGGGGGCGGATAAACACATAATCTTTTTAGGTAGGAGAGGCCTGCAGAGAGAGAGCACACAGAGTGAAGGCTGGATAAGAAGGGATTAGAGGAGAGTGTGAGGAGGCTGGCTCGCTGGAGCTCAGTAGGAATGGAGAGGAGAAGAATGAGAACGGAAAAATAAATGAGAATGTTATAATACTTTGAATGCAAATACGTAAATAATACATTGAGTACGTTAACATAAACAGCAGAGAAGATAGTTATTGAAATATGAAGCTGCGATTACATGGACACAAAGCATTAAGAGACATATACAAAGAAGAAGAGTAGATTATGAAACTAGTACGGTACTATATATACAGTAGGCTATATATAAACCAAATGAGGATTGTCGAAAAGAGCCAGAGATTTCGCAAAAGATGTGGACTCAAAATTGAGATATGTACATTTGTATATGCTGCTTACGAAAGGCCTTTGGCAAGCAAAGGTTTTATCGAAATCAAGCCTCTGATTCTCATAAACCCATTCTAATTATTTAGTAATAGCCAGATTATACTGTAGGCGGACATTTAGTGGGTGCGGTAGTACGTCCTAGCGTGTTTCACATGCTAGCACCCAGTCGGGGGACACTTCGACGACGTATACAGACCAATTACACACATAACAAAGCAATTCCAACAGCTTCCTCTCTCTCCAACACCCCTTCTCTCCTCTCTACACTCTTCAGAAAAGTAGGAAAAGTAGAGAGTAGCTACGAGGTGCCGTTGTAAAGGTTTATCCCTCAATACCTTCGCCTGACCTGACCAGGAATGCTCCATAGTACACTGAAAGAGTTAACCCTTAGGAGAATATAATGCATTTTGACAATTTATGTTGACTCTCATAATAGATTTTGTACAATTTAGGAAGGATCTGTGCGAATTAATGGAAAATTACTACCGTATCTCAATTGACCCTCTAACTCCCATATACCCTTCCAAATCTGAAAAAAAATCTTCTAATAATAGCCAGAAAATAGAAAATAAACGCATCAACGGATTATGGCAGGGTTAATAATAAAGTAGACGTGCCGTTTTGCCCAAAATCAAAACGGCATAGGCCTACCCAACTCTGCGATGGGTTACCATCATCACTACTAGTCACTATCACCATTACTATCATCAGCACTACTACTATTACAGTCATCACTACTACTCTTACCATACTCACTACTCGCATCATCACTACAACTTTCACCATAATCACTACTACTCACCATCATCACTAATACTGTCACCATCATCACTACTGTCATCATTATCACTACAACTATCATAATTGCTTGTCACCATCATCACTACTATTATGACCATAATCACTACTATTATGACCATCATCACTACTACTAGTACTGTCACCATCATATATAATACTGTAATCATCATCATCACCACCATCATCATCACTGCTGTCCCTAACGGGGCACGCACACACAGAACGCCATCATCATTGCTTGGGAATAGGTACAGGGTGTGTGTATGTGTGTGGGGGGGGGGGGGGGGGGGCGGGGGGGAACCATATTTTGGACCTAAGATCATAACTATTGCACAAATTCAAAACATATTTTTTTAATTACCGTCGCATTCACGCACCGAAGGTTAGTGTGAAGTTTGGTGAAAATCCGGCAAAAGGTCTAGGAGGAGTTCTCGGACAGACAGACAGACGGACAGACAGACATTTTGGTTTTATGTACCACTATACGGGGGGCGATACCACTCTGCTTACGCAGAGTTGATAAACACAGGAATAGAAGGATTGGAACCACCGAGGCTGTTCCTATGGAGTTGCTGACCCACACATGACGTAACCTGAGTGTTTGAAGGGGTAGTGTCCAGCTGCTTGACTTTTTGCAGCAATATGCCGATCAAGGTTTTTAGTTTGCTTCTTAGACCTCCATCAAGCTTTACAAGATACCCCCGCAACCCTCCCCCCCCCCCCCCCCCCCCTTCTAGATAAAATGTTACGTTTTTAGGTAGAACAATTTCCCGGCCAAAAGCCGGTTCCTCCTTCTTCTCCGAAGAATAGATTTGGTTACCTGTTAACCCTTTCAGTACCGAGGAAGTCTTCTATATTTGATTTCAGTTATATTTAGTCGATTATATGAAGGTTAGGAACAATATAAGGATTAATATATATAGTCTGGAGCCTTTTAATGGGTAGACCTTCTTCTGATTATGAATAAAATTGTATATTAATTGCTAGAATAAGATAAAAAGGATGTCACTGGTACTGTATGGGTTAACCACCTTATATCCCAGTGCATACCACCTCCTTTACGTAGGGCACGTGGTACCCGTCTTGCAACTCAATCCCACCCCTACTCTGTGCAACTCTCCAACCCAAGAGTGAAACGTTACTCTCAAACTTTCTTCTACTCAACAGCTGAGCTCTGGAACTCTCTCCCAGAATCAGTCTTTCCCTCTTCCTATGACTTAAATTGCTTCAAACTCCGTGTGTCCAGGCATTTTGGCTCGAACGTCCCTTGATTTTGGCCCTGTCACTCTTTCAACTATGGGGGAGGCACTCGCTATAGGCAGTTATGCCTTTTGCCTCCCTCAATCACATAGAAAAAAAAACAAAAACAAAAAACAAAAACATACAATACCAGATGGGCGTATTAAATTGCTTATTTAGTTGTATGTATTGCTTTATTGTCTTAGTTTTCTCCCTAGACCTCCATCATGTTTTACGAAACACTCCAAAGACCCCTCTTCAAGATAAATTTGTAAACAAAAATATAGAAAATTGTCCTGGCCAGAGGTTGGCTACTACTATATTACAGGCTCGCTATCGATCGCCAGGACAAAGATTAACACCTATATTGCACGAAAGGTCTTAATATTGACAAGGAATTGGGGCAAAAGGTCTTGAAATTGCCAAACTAATGGGCCGAATATCTTGAAGCTAATGGGCTAAGCATGAGGGAGAAGGATGGCCAGAAAAATCAACTATCTCCCCATATTTGGTTTGCAGTACGGTAATAATATAGTAGAGTATATGTTGTTTGGGTGAGACGTTATCATGCTGTTATATTATGTTTGGGTGAGACGTTATCATGCTGTTATATTATGTTTGGGTGAGACGTTATCATGCTGTTATATTATGTTTGGGTGAGACGTTATCATGCTGTTATATTATGTTTGGGTGAGACGTTATCATGCTGTTATATTATGTTTGGGTGAGACGTTATCATGCTGTTATATTATGTTTGGGTGAGACGTTATCATGCTGTTTATATTATGTTTGGGTGAGACGTTATCATGCTGTTATATTATGTTTGGGTGAGACGTTATCATGCTGTTATATTATGTTTGGGTGAGACGTTATCATGCTGTTATATTATGTTTGGGTGAGACGTTATCATGCTGTTATATTATGTTTGGGTGAGACGTTATCATGCTGTTATATTATGTTTGGGTGAGACGTTATCATGCTGTTATATTATGTTTGGGTGAGACGTATCATGCTGTATATTATGTTTGGGTGAGACGTTATCATGCTGTTATATTATGTTTGGGTGAGACGGTATCATGCTGTTATATTATGTTTGGGTGAGACGTTATCATGCTGTTATATTATGTTTGGGTGAGACGTTATCATGCTGTTATATTATGTTTGGGTGAGACGTTATCATGCTGTTATATTATGTTTGGGTGAGACGTTATCATGCTGTATATTATGTTTGGGTGAGACGTTATCATGCTGTTATATTATGTTTGGGTGAGACGTTATCATGCTGTTATATTATGTTTGGGTGAGACGTTATCATGCTGTTATATTATGTTTGGGTGAGACGTTATCATGCTGTTATATTATGTTTGGGTGAGACGTTATCATGCTGTTATATTATGTTTGGGTGAGACGTTATCATGCTGTTATATTATGTTTGGGTGAGACGTTATCATGCTGTTATATTATGTTTGGGTGAGACGTTATCATGCTGTTATATTATGTTTGGGTGAGACGTTATCATGCTGTTATATTATGTTTGGGTGAGACGTTATCATGCTGTTATATTATGTTTGGGTGAGACGTTATCATGCTGTTATATTATGTTTGGGTGAGACGTTATCATGCTGTTATATTATGTTTGGGTGAGACGTTATCATGCTGTTATATTATGTTTGGGTGAGACGTTATCATGCTGTTATATTATGTTTGGGTGAGACGTTATCATGCTGTTATATTATGTTTGGGTGAGACGTTATCATGCTGTTATATTATGTTTGGGTGAGACGTTATCATGCTGTTATATTATGTTTGGGTGAGACGTTATCATGCTGTTATATTATGTTTGGGTGAGACGTTATCATGCTGTTATATTATGTTTGGGTGAGACGTTATCATGCTGTTATATTATGTTTGGGTGAGACGTTATCATGCTGTTATATTATGTTTGGGTGAGACGTTATCATGCTGTTATATATGTTTGGGTGAGACGTTATCATGCTGTTATATTATGTTTGGGTGAGACGTTATCATGCTGTTATATTATGTTTGGGTGAGACGTTATCATGCTGTTATATTATGTTTGGGTGAGACGTTATCATGCTGTTATATTATGTTTGGGTGAGACGTTATCATGCTGTTATATTATGTTTGGGTGAGACGTTATCATGCTGTTATATTATGTTTGGGTGAGACGTTATCATGCTGTTATATTATGTTTGGGTGAGACGTTATCATGCTGTATATTATGTTTGGGTGAGACGTTATCATGCTGTTATATTATGTTTGGGTGAGACGTTATCATGCTGTTATATTAATGTTTGGGTGAGACGTTATCATGCTGTTTATATTATGTTTGGGTGAGACGTTATCATGCTGTTATATTATGTTTGGGTGAGACGTTATCATGCTGTTATATTATGTTTGGGTGAGACGTTATCATGCTGTTATATTATGTTTGGGTGAGACGTTATCATGCTGTTATATTATGTTTGGGTGAGACGTTATCATGCTGTTATATATATGTTTGGGTGAGACGTTATCATGCTGTTATATTATGTTTGGGTGAGACGTTATCATGCTGTTATATTATGTTTGGGTGAGACGTTATCATGCTGTTATATTATGTTTGGGTGAGACGTTATCATGCTGTTATATTATGTTTGGGTGAGACGTTATCATGCTGTTATATTATGTTTGGGTGAGACGTTATCATGCTGTTATATTATGTTTGGGTGAGACGTTATCATGCTGTTATATTATGTTTGGGTGAGACGTTATCATGCTGTTATATTATGTTTGGGTGAGACGTTATCATGCTGTTATATTATGTTTGGGTGAGACGTTATCATGCTGTTATATTATGTTTGGGTGAGACGTTATCATGCTGTTATATTATGTTTGGGTGAGACGTTATCATGCTGTTATATTATGTTTGGGTGAGACGTTATCATGCTGTTATATAACCCGCGAAACTGTACTTTGAGGAAGCTTGATTGTAAAGTTTCTGGTATCAAATATCACTAAAAATAAATGAGCAAATAGAGAAAACTCCTCAGAGCAAGTACATTTTAAATTCACATCATATACATCAACATTTTCATAAATTTTGTATTACCCCTTGAAGCTCTGATGCATTTCAGCAGTATATTTTGGCTATCATTAGACAATTGTATGCAGCTTAGGTAGGATCTGTGGGTAATTAATGGTAAAGACTCTCAATCAACCCTCTGACTTTCATATACCCTTCCTAATCTGAATAAAATCTTCTAATATTTACTAGAAAACAAAACAGAAATGTGTATTGGAGCTTGAAAGGGTTAATTTAACAAAGTAATTAAATCAATTACAACTCTGCACACAACAATCTGAAATACATTATGAATTCGACAGAGTAGTTCATGGAGAAGTTTGATATTGTCATAAATGTAACTCAGGAAGTTTAGCATAAATTATATTTGGTCAATCCTCATGTTCTCTATTATTGAGGAACACCCAGTTCTTAACATTAATCCTCCATTACAAACCCCAATGTACTAGAATAGAGTAATGAATGCATATGATCCTCCTGGGATTCGAACTCGGGACACCACACCCAGAGCATTATCAGCGTAGAATTCCTGATATAATCAACAGTGTATTTCCTTCATATTTAGTGTTTTCTGAATAATACAAACGTGAATATATCTGAATGCAAGAGGGGATGGGTGTATAGAATGCGCCATAACAGACAACAAGTACACACGTAGGCTAGGCAAAATATGACGCTTAGCTTGCAAACATAAAACATAATCGTATAGTACAACACCATTAAAATAGGTGCTCACATGGGTACTGAGAGAGAGAGAGAGAGAGAGAGAGAGAGAGAGAGAGAGAGAGAGAGAGAGAGAGAGAGAGAGAGAGAGAGAGAGAGAGAGAGAGAGAGAGAGAGAGAGAGAGAGAGAGAGAGAGAGAGAGAGAGAGAGAGAGAGAGAGTTAAAGAACAAGATAAATGTTTCAGACATCAAAGACTGACAGTGAGCGAGTGCTAGATGAGGAGAGGCTAGATGATAGTGTCGAGCTGGAACTGAAATAGTGAAGGACAGAAGGAGAATTCAATTAAAGGGTGGATGAGTCTGTATATATGAGATATAATCGAAGTGGAAAGCGAAACAGATAATAGTAAACAAAATACAAACAAATTGTGAAGTAGCGAATGCAATGGCATGGAAAAGTAACATTGGAAATTGAAAGAGTGGGAAGAGATGGAAATCAAGATGGAAAAGATAGAATGGCAGAAACAATGATAATCTTTTAAAGTGTTTAATTAATACAATATAACACACATAAGAGAAATAATGCAAGCATGAAGATATAATTGAACATAGATGGGAAAGGAAAGGATAAACATTGAGAAAAGTATTAATGTAATGAAAATGTAATCAAGCGTGAGAGGAAAACAAATGAAACTTTCGTGAATAAAGTAAACATCGAAAGAAAACTCAGGGGATCCAAAACTAATAAAGAAAATACCGTAGTTACAATGATATCAACATGAAGCACTATATTCAAGCGGTAACATAATTGGGCTTTGATGATATCTGAATATAAGCAAAATTTAAAAATGTAGTCATAGTTACATTCAGTTTCTTTTCAGCTGACGGTAAATTGAATCCCTTTGCAGCTAATTTATTGACACTTAATGCAAAAAATATAAAACCACAATGGTTTTGCACCATAGTACCCTTGTCTAGCGGGGTGTTTTGGGCTCATTTGGGCATATTCAGGCCCTCCTGAATGATCAATCAAGTATCTGCATGAAAAGAAATGTATTCAGCAATAAACTAGGCGCTAAAAGCTTCATAATGAGACCAGAACGAGCTACGTAGCACTCGTGGTTCTCTTTCAGTGGTGCCACGAACAAGGGAGTTTAGCGTATAGCGGTATATTTTTCCCAGCTATGCTCACTACTGGCTACACTGCCGGCCTCTCGAGAACACAGGGAACATGAGTTAATGGGCGGCGGTAAGCCCTGGGAGTCGGTTGTCTGGCCCGCTGCGCTCCCGGCCATTTGCACTCGATTTTAACCCTTTAAAAGCCTTAATAATACTCCTAACTTGCTGCAAATTGGTGCACGACTTAAGTTGAGCGCCGCCAATAAGGATTAAGACCAAGGTTATATAATTAACACCATTTTTCAATACAACATCTTCAAAACAACTGATAAATCTTGATGGGAACTATGCATTTTACCGCCAGTTGAACAGAAATAGGGTATAGTTCAAGTTCCCTGTTATGACACTTCCCCCGAGAGGATTATTTTATAGCCCTGCTGACGTTTCTTTGACGACACAGACTTGGTATAAAAATGGACGGTGTAGCGTACCTTTGAGAACCACGACACGGTTATATAGGAGGATTATGTAAAAGGATTTGTGTTGTTGTATACCATTTCTCTCTCTCTCTCTCTCTCTCTCTCTCTCTCTCTATATATATATATATATATATATATATATATATATATATATATATATATATATATATATATATATATACACAGTATATATACATATATATTATATACTGTATATATAATATTATATATTGTTTTTGTCAAAAGATAACATTCATACAGTAGTAAGCTGATAATTTTACTTCAAGTTCGTATAAATGAGCTTCAATGCACATACTCAATAATTAAATAATAATACTACAATGCTAAAACTTAATACTACAATAGAGTTGCATCACAGGAGTTATTTAAGAAAAAACATTATGTAAAGTAAAGTAATTAGGAAGGATATACCAAGGTACCTTACGAGCAAACACACACACACACACACACACACACACACACACACACACACACACACACAGGCTTATAAGGCCTGAAGATTATCAAAGAAAAGTGCGATACTTTTTTCTTACGCAAACTTCCGAAAACGCAGGCTCAAATACTGATACATTACAATCAGAAGTATAGAAATAGAAGATAATAGTTGGAGAGAGAGAGAGAGAGAGAGAGAGAGAGAGAGCGAGAGAGAGAGAGAGAGAGAGGCGAGTAAAGAACGAGAGAAACGTTTCTAGCATCAAAGGCGGACAGAAGACCATTGTTTTGGTTGATTACCTTCGGGGGGTTCGTAGTACAGATCTGAGTTTGGTGTGTATTATTATCTTATGTTATTTAACTTTTACCCATTTAAAAAAGGTCCCTAGTTAAACTTCACTGAGTATTAAGCAAACTTCAAATTGCCTATGAAATCATAATTGGAGTCAGGCTAAAGTGGGTAGTAAAGATGCAAATGAATGGGTGTGGCAAATATAATTATTTGAAAATTGAGAGAGAGAGATGTGAAACCTTTTAGCTATTTTAATTGAGTTCTTTAAGACAGAGTGACCCCTGTCAACAATGTTTGATCTGAATGTCTAATATGTAGTAACTCAAAGTTCATTGAGTATTGGTTTATATATATATATATTTTGGCGTAGTAAAGCAAGATACTGTAATCACTCTACCTTTTGAGTTAATACGCATTTATTCGGGTTTTTTTCCAACACAGTATTTGTTGTGTTGGTGTCCTGTGGCGGATTATAGTCTATTAATTATAAGTAGGCCAGACATTTTTAACTCTAACCACTTGTAACTAAAAAAGGGCTGGAGGATATGGGCTGTACTTTTCCACATCTTTTCCCTGGCTGACTCTTCCCAAATGGTAGGAATATTAGCTCGATTACTCTAGTCCTTCTTGAGTTTTAGAGGTTAATAGTCCAGATTGTGTGGCCTAGTTATAATGGATGGGCGATGGTGAGCATAATCACCTCACAACTGAAAGTTATTAGACATTAGTGGCGTCAACTCCATAGAGGTAAAGAGTGGCAACCTAGACAATTGCAGTAGCCTCTGTGTACTAGGCTGGATAAGGCGCTGCGGTCAAAAAAATTCGGAGTTAACTATGATAACTGAATACAAATATAATAGAACAGCCAAATATCATAATCTCTGCGTAGGATAAACTGTCTGCCCTCTCTGGTGTTCTTCCTGTTGTACTCAAAGACTATTCTGCTGTGCTGACTCCCTGCCTAGGCAAAGTCTTTTGTCTTTAACTTTCCTCAAGCGTCTTTCTTTCTTGCTGGAGGTTTGCTCTCATTCAACCTGTCCTAAAGAAGGGACACTGTTATCAACCCTCCAACTATCATCCAAATGCTCTTTATTACTTGCATATCTAATGTTTTGACACTTTTCTTAATTCAATATTTCTTTAGCATTTGTCTTCCCATAATTATATTTTCAGATCACCAGTATGGCTTTCTTAAGGGCCTCTCTACTTGTGATATTCTTTCTTATCATACTATCTCTTGATGATCCTCCTTTCGGGACTTCGGTGAGATATTTTCTATTGCGGTCGATAGAGTCTGGCACAAATTTATAATGTCTACACTACCCTCCTTCGGTTTCTATCCCTCCATTTGTGCTATCTATAATTTCCTCTCTGGCTGTTCGATAACTGTGGTTGTAGACAGCCGTTACTCACTTCTTCAACCTATCAACTCCGGTGTTCCTCAAGGTTCTGTCCTGTCTCTAGTTTTCTTTCTTATATGCATTATAGATTTTCTCAACCGAACCTCTAGTCCTATCCACTCATATGATGATCTTTCTACCTTACACTATTTTATTTTACCACAATGAATCCAGCATACAATGACTCCCAAACTCATGTTATGAAGAAATAGCATGCCTATCTTATGATCTGCCAATTATTTCTGATTGATGCAGAGAAAATCTTGTTTCTTGCAATGCCTCCAAAACTCAATTTATCCATCTATCTACTTGTTACAATCTTCAACACGACTATCCTATATTCTTCAACAATACACAAATCAACACATTCTTGCTAAAATAGCTTCCCAGAAGTTAGGTGTGTTTAACCGACTCCGTGAGATCTTCACCCCGCACAGCTTCTTGCTCTGTATAAACTATGGGCACAGTGCGTCTATGATGTATCGAGTATTGTCCGAATTTCTAGGGAGTTTCCACCCATCTGGGCTTAATACTAAGAAGGCGTACGGTCCTGGTCCTGACGGTATTCCTCCTGATGTACTAAAAAACTGTGCTTCCGTGCTGACTCCTTGCCTAGGCAAACTCTTCCGTCTCTGTCTCTCCTCTAACGTCTTCCCTTCTTGCTGGAAGTTTGCTCTCATTCAACCTGTCCCAAAGAAGGGTGACCACTCTCAGCCCTCCAACTATCGTCCAATTGCTCTCATTTCTTGCATCTCTAAAGTTTTTGAAACTATTCTTACCTCAAAATCTCTCAAGCAATTATCTTCCCATAATCTACTCTCAGACGGCCAGTATGGCTCTACTGGTGATCTTATTTCTTATCTTGCTAACTCCTGGTCATCCTCCATTCGGGACCTTGGTGAGACTTTTTCTGTTGCGCTAGACATATGGAAGGCCTTTGATAGAGTCTGGCACAAATCCCATATTTCCAAACTACCCTCCTTCGGTTTCTATCCCTCCATTTCTGCCTTTGTTGCAAATTTCCTTTCTGGCCATGTACTGAGTATTGTTCACACATGTGGGGAGGGTCCTCTTACACAGTACTTCTAGACAAAGTAGAAAAGAAAGCCTTCCGTCTCATTAAGTCACGTCCACTCACCAATTCTCTGCAGTCCCTCTCTCTCTTTGCAGCAATGTTGCATCTCTCACTATTCTACTGCTATTACAACAATCAATGTTCTTCAGAACTCTCTCAGTGTATACCACCACTTCTTCATAGAGCATGTAGCAACCGTCTTGCAACACAATCCAATCCCTACTCTGTGCAACTCTCCAACCCAAGAGTAAAACGTTATTCTCAATCTTTCTTCTATTCAACAACTGAGCTCTGGAACTCTCTCCCGGAATCAATCTTTCCCTCTTCCTATGACTTAAATTGGTTCAAACTCCGTGTGTCCAGGCATTTTGGCTCGAACGTCCCTTGATTATGTCCCTGTCACTCTTTCAGTCTAGGGGAGGCACTTGCCACAGGCAGTTCTGCCTTTTGTCTCCCCCACTCACATAGACAAAATAAATAAAAATACCACATTTCTCGAAAGGGTAGCATCAAAAGCATTTAATCTCAATCAACTCGCTATTTCTTACAAATGTTCTCTAAACGCCTCAATGTTGCACATCTCTTACTCATCTACCGCTATTGCAATAATCAGTGTTCTTCAGAGCTTTCTCAGTGTTTGCCTCCTCCCTTACGGACAGTGGGGGCACCCGCCTTTCAACATCCACCCCCATTCTGTCCTGCTATCTAACCCAAGAGTGAACCGATTTCCCAGTCTACTCAACAAGTAAGCTTTGGAGAAGACAATCCTCAATCTGTCATTCCCTCATCCAATGACTTTAACTTCTTCAAGCTCCGAGTGTCCAGACATTTTAACTTGATTTTGGCTCTCTGTCACTCGCTTAGCTTCGGCGGAGACACTTTTTGCAGGCAGCTTTGCCTTTGGTCTCCTCCATACACACATAAGGTTTAAGAAACCAAAAAAACATATACAGTATATACAATGGGAAATAAGCAGGAAAACATATACAGTATATACAAAGGGAAATAAGCAGGAAAACATATACAGTATATACAAAGGGAAATAAGCAGGAAAACATATACAGTATATACAATGGGAAATAAGCAGGAAAAAGTAGGCTATTAAGCCAGATGTGGCTTTATAAGCATAATTAAAAGAAGAAGCAAACAGAGAAGGAAATAGACAAATATGAAAGGCAAACAAGTAACTGGTGAGAACAGAGGGAGCCAGGGGTAATGCCTCTAAACAGGTTATCGCGCTGAACAAAATTAGTTCAGGTGCGCTGGAAGGATTTCTAATCTCTACCAAGGCTGCAAAAAGTTTAATAATTACATAAAACCTAAGCTAGAGAAGAAACAAAGTAAACATACAATTGGTGGAGGAGGTGGACAGTGAAAAAATACAGGAGGCATATGCGATGGAAATGTTATTCTAATATAGTAGTGAAGCATTGTTAATAATCAGTTGTTGCTTAGGGGATTGGATAAATATTTAGATCGAAGTTATGCAAGGATTAAAACCATCATGTTTCTTTGGTTCTGTCATTGATACATTTACAGAAACGCGAACATGATACGCTTGTTGAAATGAGGTGACAGAAACGCGCGAACACAAACACACACTCACCCACCTCTGCACACTCTATACTCTGTTCCAAATTAGGAAGACAAAACCTTTGAACATAAACATCTACAACTCACAAACGCCTAGAGTAAGCGAGCTAATACATCTACCATTTGCGAAGGGTCAGCAAGGGAAAAGGTGTGGAAATTTGCAATCCGCTTGTTCTAGCCCTTTTTGAGTTACAGAGGTTAGGGGTCACGATTTATGGCCTACCTATTTGGAACAGGGCATAACACATACTGCCCGTTTTGTGAGGGATTATAAAGCCCTCAAGTGCCTGTTTTACCAATTGTATTGAAGATGTTCTGAAATTCAACCTTGTCATAATAAAGCTCCACCCTCTACTGGCGTTTGTCTTGCAATGAAAATAAAAATAAAAAAAGGTTCTCTATAATCATTATGATCATGTATAATCTTAACCCCTTCGGTACCGGCAACGTCTTTAAACTTTACTCTGGCTACTATTAGACGATTTTATGCAGTTTAAAAAGGGCCTCCAGCAATTAACTAAACCATTTATACTACCACAGATCCCTTTGAAACTACCGGTACAGAAAATCATCTAAATATAGCTAGAATGAAATAACAAAATACGTCACCGGTACAGAAGGGGTTAAGAGAGAAAGGTAACGCAATTTTAATTATAACTTATGCCCAAAGTTGTGTTAACAGTTTATAAGAATCAACACGCATTAGGTGAACATTAGGTGAACATTAGGTGAACATTAGGTGAACATTAAATGTTTAGCTAAACATGGTGCTTGTCTTTATGTGTGTTTGTATGTGTAGTAAATTAGTTGGGGATCGGTGTATTTGTTTGCTTATTTATTGATTGTTGTATTAATATTATTTTAGTTTAATTATTTAGACCTTCATCAAACTTTAATAGACCCCCCTTCAATATGAATTTGTACATTTTTGGATAGAAAAATGTCCCGGCCGGAGGCGGATTACCACTATAATACATGCTTACTATCGCTCGCCAGGAACAAAAACGTACGAAAGGTCTTCATATTGACAAAGAAGTGAGGCAAACGCTCTTAAAATTCCCAAACTAATGGGCTGAACGTCTTAATATCTAAAAACAAATGGGGCTAAACATGAGGAAGAAGGGGGGCCAGAAAAATATAGCAATCATCCCCCCGTAAGTGAGTGACCAGGGGTCCTATAAATCCGCAATTGACGATACATCCAACAGATCAACGCACGCACGAACCTACAAACACAAATTTGATCATATAATTTTGGCAATCATGGTTTTGAAGATGAATAACTGGTTGCAAAAAAAAAAAAAAAGCAACCATAGTGAAGCACAGCCAATCTATTCTATATATTATCAAAGCAATGTAAAATCAAATTATTTGTATCATCCAAATCTATCTATTTATCTATAATGATTCTATATACAGTATTGAGAAATGGATAGGTGACGAGCAGGGCGGTTTTATGAAGGAAAGAGGATGTGTAGATCAGATTTTTACCCTGAATTGTGTTTTGGAGAAATATCTGGAGAAACAACAAAAGGTGTATGTTGCCTTTATGGATTTGGAGAAGGCCTATGACAGAGTGGATAGAGAAGGTAGCCTATGTGGAAAGTACTTAGAATATACGGAGTAGATGGCAAGTTGCTGAAAGCAGTGAAGAGCATGTATGAGGGTGCAAAGGCGGCAGTATGTGTGGAGAATGAGCAGAGCAGGTTCTTTGACCTGAATGTTTGGTTAAAGCAGGGGTGTGTGATGTCCCCGTGGTTGTTTACTGTATATATGGATGGAGTCATGAAAGAAATACAAGGAAGAGCAGTGGATGTTGGTGTGGCGCTGATAAGAGAGGGAAATGAGTGGAAACTACCTGTACTGCTGTTTGCTGATGACACAGTTCTGATGCGCAATAATGAATGGGAGTTGCAGGGTCTGGTAAATGTGATTGGAACAGTGCGAAAAACGGAATTTGAAGGTAAATGCGGGGAAGAGCAAGGTTATGATCTTCGAAAGGGGTGAAGCCACAGAGTGTGAGGTGAAGTTGAACCGGTCAGGCTATGGCGATTGTCAGCTCATTTAAGTATCTGGGCAGTGTGTTGAGTAAAGATGGGATTATGGATGAAGAAGTGCGGGAGAGTGTGCAACAGGGGAAGAGGGTTGTAGGAACGTTGAAAGCAGTAACTAGAAATAGGGTGGTCAGTATGGAAGTGAAGAAGTCCTTGCATGACAGTGTGGTAATCCCGACACTAACTTACGGAAGCCAAGCATGGACGTTCGGGAAGAGACTCAGACCAAGAGTGAGAGGGGTGGATATGAGTTACTTGAGAAGTGCGTGCGGAGTTACATGGAGGGATAGACAGACGAATGAGGAAGTAAGAAGGAGATGTGGTGTGGAGGTATATATGCTGGAAAGTGTGAAATGGAACAACTTGAGATGGTTCGGTCATATTATGGAACGTATGGAAAGCGAGAGAATGACTTAGAGGGTGTACGAGAACGAGGTGGAAGGACAGAGAGGGGGAGGATCACCGAAGGAGAGTTGGAAGGATGGAGTGAGGAAGTATATGGATCACGGCGTCAGGCAATAGATATACTGTGTGTATATATATATATATATATATATATATATATATATATATATATATATATAAGAAAATGTGTTCTACTGAATGTTTGTTAATTATTGAAATAGGTTTTTCAGACTTAAGCCGTAGGTTTATATCTGTTCATGCGTTTTACATGTATCTTTTACCTAATATCATACGTTTATTATACCTGACATACTATATATGTTTACAAACGTGGTATGCAACTATAGCCCTCGGTGTTACAGTATTTTTGCAATTTACTACTGGTACCAACAAGATTACCTCAACTGTAAAATCTACAACCAGAGATTCTCAAAGTTGAATTGACTTTTATATCAGTCCAATCCTAATGATTTTATGTCTTGTTTGTTTTCCCCTTTATTCATGCTAATCGACCTTGTACTGTGCTTTAGTTGTGCCTGTTTGCACCCTCTACCCCTTCTCTTTACCTAGTTTTGTCATTTACCATTTGTTGCCTGACCTTTTCTCATTTTTCTTCTCACTTCCTGACGACTTCTCTTCCATTCTGCATATTTCAATATTTCGTTGTTTCTTCTCAACATGTTTCCTTGAGTTAGATTAATGAACCCTCTTTGCCGTAACTGTTTTTGTGTTGTCTGTATCCATTGTTGCTCTGCTGTATGTTAATGTATTTGGTGGGACACAATTTTGCGGAATAAGACATATTTCATATGCTTCTTGTATTTGTTGATACATAACTTTGGAATAAGCCAGCTTAACATTACATTCGCGTAATCCCCAATCCTATTTTTGTGTATATCAAACACTCCATACACAACCCTTCCAAAGTAAAAAACAGTTATGCTCCCATATATGTTGAGATATTGAGAAGTAATTTATCAGATACACACAATAGGTCAGGTGTCAGAGCCCCTTTAAATTTGGTCAGTTTACGCTTATATATTATGACCATTAACACTAACTGCTCCTGGTCCGAACTCTTGTGGGGTGTGATGATTTTGTATTTAATTTTTGTTGAGGTTTTTGGGTGCTTGTACCTTGTTCGAGCAATGCATTTTTTGGTTTGTCCCTTAGGCTAACAACAATGCCTTCTTAGATTTTGTTTGTTTTCAAATTTAAAACTGTCCACCCAGACCCACTTCAAGCAAAGTTTGTTCAAAATTATTCCTAACAGAAGGCGATATCTTCTAGCTTACAGGCTCGATAAAACTAGCCCAGAACAAAATCGACACCTGAATGTGGTGAAGCGTCTTATTATCGCTAAACTCATGGGGTGAAACGTCTTGGAATTTCCAAACTAATGGAGCGAAACAGCGGATGTCTAAAAAAGACCTTCCCGGACCAAATAAGATTAAGCTAGACAAATTAAAAATAAATAACAAATGTAGTCTTCGGCAATCCATATAATTTGTTAAAGTTATATAATTCAGGAGTATATAGCTACTCGTATAGAACACATATAATGTAAAAGTAGCTCTGTAAAAGGTAAACAACTATAAGTAGGCGAACCTCCGCCATCTTGGTGCCAGTGGGGATATTTTCCTCTCTGCACTTAAATATCTCCATAACCATAATACGCATTTTGGAATACTGGTACAGGATATATAGTTTGGTCTTTAGAAATACATTCTACATGATCAAACATAAAAGATATCCTCCTTCTTTGATACTTGAGGCACCAAAATTGTTTCCAAATACAAAGAGATGCATGGGGGTGTTTCGTTCGTGGCCACCACTTCGGGGATCACGGCGTCCGGCAATAGATAGATATATAGATAAAAAGATGGCTACACTCTCTTACTACAGGAGATCTAGGCAACAATACCCTGTGTACAACGTCTAATTCGATTTGCACAGCTTCTTCCAACCTATAGTCTATTTGTTATATTCAGTAAAAGGAAAAACAAATCCTGACCCATAATCCATCCTAGCTCAGAAGGAAATTGAACGATCGGACTGACATTTCTAACATTTGGAAAGATTCAAACCGTAAATAGGTACTGAACTATATATCCCGTTTGCTCTAACCCTCCCTGAGATGCAACAGGGTACGACTGATCATAATGAATCTGCTAACCTAGGAAATCATCAATTATAAAAGGATACTGCATGAGAGCATTTATCGTCATTTTCGACGGCCAATATTTTCCATGCAACATTTGTGTGGATTTTTTGACATGCTGTCTTAAACAAAACCGAAGGATGATTGTCTAAAAACTGATTTAGTATGCAACCTTGATTAGAAATGTCAGTGTTCATGTGATACTAGTACAAAAAGGGGTAATCTTCGCGAATGGGATGCGCTATGGTCTATTTGTTTCTTACCTGGCTTGGTATTAACCCCTTATGTACCAGCGACGTCTTTTTAAACCCTTCTGTACCGACAACGTTTTTGTAATTTTATTCTAGCTACATGTTGACGATTTTATGTAGTTTAAGAAGGATCTGTGGTAGTAGAAAGGGTTAAGTGATAGTTGGAAGCCTGTTGATTGCTGGAGGCCCTTTTAAAACTGAATAAAATCGTCTAATAGTAGCCAGAATAAAGTTCGCGGTACAGAAGGGGTTAATTATACTCTAGCTATACCTATAGTATTTTGTGCAATTTAACCCTCCCCGACATATGACGTGATTTTGAGCCTAATGGGGATACTTTAAAGCCTTTGTTACCAGCAGGCGTATTTAGAAACCTTTAGTTTAGTTACTTCAACCTCTGCAGTTGTCTTTGAGTTAGCTGTGGGCAGAAAACTAATTTTGGAGAGGTAATTATAAGAGTGAGAGAACTCTATTTCTTATTGCTAATCTGGCAACCTCTGCGTCATATGTGCGTGAAAGGGTTAAGAGTTATCTGTGGTATTAAACAGGGTTAGGTGAGATAGATTGAAGCCTGTTTAGTGCTGGATGCCCTTTTGTAACTGAAAATTGGTTTTAGAGTAGCCAGAATAAAGCTAAAAGGATGGCACCGGTACAGAAAGGGTTACATTTCTTAGCGGCTGAAAGTTCGATACTAAATGGACAAATATGAAACCCCCATGTCTTGGTATCAAACACAATGCTAAAACTTCAACATTAACATCACATTCGTTTCAGAGATTGTGTAATAGCAAATGGGGACGTGACAATTTGATAACCCTTTGAAAATTATGACGCACTTTGACACTATAGTCTGGCTATCATTAGACGATTTCATACAGTATAGGGAGCCTCTTTGGAATTATAAGGGTAAAGCCTATCTTAATTAACCTTTTGAATTCCGTATACTCTTCCTAATCTGAATCAATGTCCCGTCTTTCCTTCCTCTTTCATTCCATACTCTCCACTCAACCCCACCCCAACCCCACCCAGTCCTCCCTCCCTCTTCTTCTCCTCCATCTCCACCCACTCCACTTTCCTCTCCATTGTCATCTACTCCACCTGCACCCACTTCTTTTCTCTCTCCTCCACCGCCACTCACTCCCTTTCCCTCCCCACTTCCACCTCCTCATTTCCCTCTCCTCCCCCACCACTTACCTCTCACCCACCATCTCCACCCTCTTTCCCTCCTCAGTTTCCTCTCCATCACCATCTACTCCACCTGCACCAACTCTATTTCCCGCTCCCCCACCATCTCCTCCACCCACTCTATTTCCCTCTCCCGAGCATCTCCTCCACCTCCTCATTTCCCTCCCCCCCGCCATCTCATCCACCTCCACCCCACTCCATTTTCAGCGCCACTCTCCCCTTCATCCCAACTTGTTGTTTTTTTTTTTTTTTTTTCATGGTACTTCTTTTTCTTCTGCTAATGCATCGGTCCTCAGCTTGGCCTCTTGTCTCGCGCCTCCTTTCTTGTTGGTTTTACGCTAATCTCTTACTATTTGTATTTGTATTATTATTATTAGTATTAGTATTATTAGTATTAGTATTATTAGTATTGGGTTTATTATTATTATTAGTATTGCTTTTTATTATTATTATTATTATTATTATTATTATTAGTATTATTATTATTATTAGTAGTAGTAGTAGTAGTAGTACTAGTAGTATTTATTAGTATAAGGTGTTTCGGGGGTAATATATAGCTTATTGAAATTATTCAAATATACAGCGTACGAAGCAAGAAATCTAAACTATCAACTCAATTTGCATGAATATATTTATATTTGTGTACTCTCTCTCTCTCTCTCTCTACTTCCACTTTTCTTTACTTTGTGTTTTGCTATACAGTATATGTTAGAATTTAGCCCTGATTGCCTCTCTTGGATCGTAAAATCTGTGTGGTCACTGTCATTCTGTAAATCTAAGTAAATTTCTCTCTCTTTCATCCCGCTTCATTTGCATGTTCTTCCCTTTCTTCCTTCACCTCATTTATTTGCGTTTTGTTTTCTCCTTTTTGCTCTATTTTTCTCCAGTAAGTTTCAGCCAGAGAGTAGATGGAGAGACGGGATGGAGTTAAGATATATATGATTTAAAGATATTGTAGGTGGGAGAAGGGGCGCTGGCCACCCTCTCGGTAACAAAATGTCTTGCAATTAATTGACAGATTGAAGTTTCACCTTATGAGGATTATGACGCATTTTGACATAGCCTATATATTTTAGCTATCACTAGACGATTTTAGTCATTCATTCATTTTCTATGGAGCTCGTCCTGGAATCATTACGACTCTGAACCTCACGATTCTATACAGGACTGGCCATTTGTATCGGCACTAGCTCAGAGAAGAGTGTTGAGAGGGGAGAAGGGGTGTTGGAGAGAGAGAGGAAGCTGTTGGAGTGGCTTTGTTATGTGTGTTTAGTCTGTATACGTCGTCAGGATGTCCCCTGACTGGGTGCGAGAATGTGAAACATGCTAGGACGTACTACCACACCCACTAAATGTCCGCCGTGGCAGGGATTCGATCCCGGGTCTTGCAGATTCACACGTGAGCGTGCTCACCACTGGACCACCACGGCTCTAAGTGTGGATGCCAACAGCATCTGGTGTTCCCAGGCGGTCACCCATCCAAGTACTAACCAGACCCTACGTTGCTTAACTTCGCTGATCGGACGAGAAGCGGTGCATTCAACGTGGTATGGCCGTTGGCAAAGTAAAGTAAGTAAAGGAGGACTCTGCGTGAGTCAAAAGGTTAATTTTGAGATCAACTTTACCCCTTTGATTGCTAGGTCTTTCCTAAAGTGTCGAATAATAACCTGAAGAAACTACTAAAACGCGTCATGATATTCAAAGGGTTAAGAAGCTCTCCTCAATGTTCCCTGCTCAATCTACTCTAGAAGGAAACTAGTAAACTCAGGAACTCTCTCCCTCAATCTATCCTTCCCAAAACCTATGACTTAAACTGCGTCAAGCTTCGTGTGTACAGACATTTGTTATAAGCAGCATTGCTTATTGTCCCCGCCATACACATAGGAAAAAACAAAACAAAATACCTTCCCTTCTATATATTTATCCTCCGTTTTCCATTCTTCTTCCTCTTTATTCCTCGTCCTTTCCAGTGTGTCCTTCTGTAACTTGCCTTGTTTTCCATTTCCTCTTTCACACACCTTCTCTGCCTCTTCTTGCACCTTTCATTTCTTCCTTATCACCTTCCTTCATGTTTGTATTTTGATGTGTTTTTCATCTTCCCGTTTTCTTCCTCAATTAAGTTCCCCCCTCTCTCCAACTCGTCCCCATCATCCCTTATCTTACTCCACCTTCTTCCCATCGTGTTTTGTATTGTAGTGTTCCAAGATTGTATATGTAGAATTAGCATAGACTGCTAATTAATCTCTTTTCATCATATCCCATCCGAAATATCATGTCCGTTTTTTCCATGATGCGTGGTGTTTTTTCTCAACTACCGGGTATGACCACGCTAGCGTAAGCTGTACGGAGTGGTGGGTGGGGAGGAGCCTTCTGTTTTACTATCTTTTTCTCTACTTAGCAGTTAGTAGCTTTGCAGTGTAGATATCAAAACTATCCCGTAAGGACCAATAGGTCTGCTAGAGTTTGTAAGTCCTTGGTATTCCCTTAGTATTCCTTTGTACTCTTTGTCCTTCTCATCCTCTTCCTCCTTTTCGTCTTGTTTGTGTTATCCACTTCAACATTTTCATCGTATTTTTCTTTCCCCATCTTTCCCGGTTTCTCTTCCTCCTCGTCTTCTTTGTGTTTTCACTTCAACATTTTTATCGTATTTTTCTTTCCCCATCTTTCCCGGTTTCTCTTTCAGTACGTTTCCTGCTCACTCTCTTTCTTCTGTCTCACCCGTGACACATCCAATTAACTCTGCAGTAGGTGTAGTGCATTCTCTCCCACCCAGGTTTCAATATATATCACCACATGCCTATGTCTACATGCATAGCGTCCTATACATGGGTTCTGACTTCCCACATGATCCGTATGGAAGTAAAATCAAAGTAATTAGATGAAGAGTTGTGTTTGTTATGAAAAAGTTGATTAATCAATACTATGAAAACAAAACATAGTATTCCTTTTTGTATAATTGTTCACTACATTGATTACATACATTCGAAATACCTAGGTAAAAATAACATCGGTCAGAAAGGTTAAGGTCACAGTCTAAATAATATATAAGATTAATATATTTTGTGTTCTTACTAATCATTGAAACTTCACACAATATTTTGTATACATATATCAAACATTATAGATAACCAAAGAGGACTAAGGTAATTTTTCAGTTATTGTATATTTACTGATATGATGATAGACTTAACAAAATAGTTAATTGGATACATCCAGTTTGTAAATACAAAGGTCCAATTTGAACATCAAAGTTCACTAGTAAGGGACGCAGGTCATGGTAAAATTGGCAATGGCATTTTTGTATAACTGCGTACATATTTCAAACATTATTTGTCTACACATTAAAATAAAACCATGGCCATTTATTGATTTATCTAGTTTATATATATATACATTTTTGTCTGACATAGACTCTACAGGTCAGGAATAAAGTCCGTGATGAAAGTTAACTTTCTTTAACAGTACATGACGAGATGAATGGTCTGCCCAGGTACATGGGAACACACCTGTTGCTGTAGTAGTTTAGGAGATCTTCTGAAAGTGAGAGTTAATGCCATGCTCCATGGTTTGCAAGCTGTTATATCTGCAATATGGCCGAATATTAGCATTTAAACAATCATTTACCTAGAAATACAATGCAGAACGATACAATTGCCAAAAAAAAAACAAAAAAAATCATTGTATGTGAATATGAGAGACATAAGGAATCTATACTCACATCTTGGAGATCAACAAGTGACCAATACCTGCTCTTTGATTCGTAATCAATTATGGAAGGTATCTTTGTCATTACATTACATAATGTCCTACAATCATAATCCTTGTGATTTATCGAGATTTGGCTTAACAAATACTTTCATGTAACCAGAACAAGAAATATGTATGTACTGTACACTCGGTCCAAAAAGTATCTGCACCCCTACCCTTATAATCTACGCCGTACAGCTTGGTAGGGTTTTCATATCTACCTGTAGCTATATCCATCATCCATCTATACTACTATCAGATACTACCTACGACCTACAACCTATACTACCAAGCTCTGTACACACCAGATTATCAGCATAGGGTGCAGATACTTCTTGGAGCGAGTGTACTGTATGTGTATGTATGTATGTATATATGTATATATTCAGGCACATACCCCATAGCTGGGGGTGGCCGACTCGAGACAGAGATCGAACAGAAGCAACAATATACGATACCAAAAAATATACACACATCAACAAGAAAAATATCTTAGAAAACAAACATAGCATATATATATTTAATGCAGTTTCTTCATAACTATATTATTCCGGGTTTGATCTCACGGTAGGGAATGACTGATGAGTATTATCCACGCATTCAATGCCTCTGTTGACCTAGCAGTTCATAGGAACCAGGGGTAAGTGGACATTTGTGACACTCCCTCTGAGAACCTGGATAATTTGTAATTACCCTTCTATTAAGGAACACCCCGTTCTTAACATTGATCCTCCATTACAAACCCCAATGCACTTGAATAAATTCATGAAAGCATTTGGTCCTCCCGGGATTCGAACTCGGGACACCACACACAGAACATAAACATCTAAACCATTACACCACCAACACACTCTAAACAGCAATGACACGTAGATTAACACCCTGGCAACGTACAGTCTAGGGTGCGTTCCCACCTTTAACATTTGATAATAAATAACCTGCTGCTGTACTGGTAAATTCAAAACTCAATTGACAAACTTACATTAGTAAGGTTGGATTATAATGGAAAAAGCCATGCCCCACTCTAAACACCCACATTCAGCCTTTTAAACTCCCACATTTAGCCTTTTAACTCACACATTTATTAATTAAGTGTTAACCTGTATATGACATTCAGTTCATTTAATTAAACCCTAATTAAATACTGTGGCCGAGCAGGTTTTCATATGTAAAATATATACAAAACAATTTAATATTTTGTTTAAGGCATAAGCTTCATAACAACCATCGTTCTCGCTAACGGTAAATGGTAGCTTCGTGTACAAGTAATTTCGCAGTCACCTCATTCATACTAGTTGGCACACACCTTACTTTATCTTCACCCAAGCTTAACCCATTCAGGACCGGTGAAGTTCCTTTCATTATATTTTGGCAACTATTAGATGATTATATTCAGCTTACGAAGGAGCTCTAACAATTAAAAGGCTACACATTATCTCGATTATTCCTTTTAGTTACCACAGATCCGTCCTAATATGAATAAAATCGTCTAATAGGTGCCAGCATATGATGAAAAGGACGTCAGCGATACTGAACGGGTTAACCTTTTCAGTATACGTAGATCATGCTTTTACATCCTCCAGTTATCATCATATATTCAGGTCAGGATGATTATGTGGCAGATGAAGATCTAATCAAGATATGTCTGATCATTTTTTCCTAGAGGTCTTTCATAAGCTAATTAAAATAATGTAATGTTAGCCAGAATGAAATAGCTATGACACCATTGTACTGAAGGGGTTAATTATATTATATTTAACCTAAATGCAAACATAAACTAACTAATTAAACATAGCCTCATCTTAACCCTTTTTTGTACCGGCGACATCGTTTTAATTTTATTCTAGCTTTATTTAGATGATTCTGTGCAGTTTTAGACGGATCTGTTGTAGTAAAAAAGTTAGGTTAGATAGTTTGAAGCCTGTTAATTGTTGAAGGGTCGTTTAAACTGAATAAAGCGTTTAATAGTAGCCAAAATAGTTAAATGATTAAATCATTAATTCAGACAAAATAACAAAGCAGATGAATTGGCTAATTCTGATTTATATTGATAGTATTTGATACACATATGAAATATATAGCGTATATTTATATAAAATTACTATGTATTATCTATATACTGTATTAGTATTTATAATGTACAAACGCGTTCCACGTTCGACATCATCAACAGTTATACTTTTTTAATGCAAATGTACCAGTCGTTCAACACAAAATGAGTTGCACTGTTAATCTATAAGCTCAATCATAACTTCAACAACCAAGATTCTTCATTGACGAACCTTTGAGTGTTTTACCTATTATGGCCGAGGTGAAATACTTTTGAGTCTTGGTTTGTGAGATAATTGCCCAATATAAGTTGGTCTTCTTGCATGTATTTATGTGTTGTATTATATCGCACCTAATCGATTTTAGAAATGCAAGTATGTAGTGAAATTTATGTCATTGAATTCATTCGATAGAGTCTGGCATAAATCTTTAATTTCTAAACTACCCTCCTTCGGTTTCTATCCCTCCATCTGTGCCTTTGTCTCTAATTTCCTTTCCGGCCGTTTCATAGCTGCGGTTGTGGACGGCCATTGTTCACTTCCTCACCCTATAAACTCCGGTGTTCCTCAGGGCTCTGTCCTATCTCCTATTCTCTTTCTAATTTTTATAAATGATCTCCTTAACTGTACCTTAATTCCCATCCATTCATACGCAGACGACTCAACCTTACACTACTCCATTAGTTTTTCAGAACGCCCCAGCCAGCAATCCCTCAACGACAAACGTAATGAAGCCATAGAACTCTTAATTCTGATCTAAATACTATTTCCAATTGGGGCAGAGAAAACCTTGTTAACTTTAATTCTTCCAAAACCCAATTATCCATCTATCTACCCGTCAGGATCTCCCAGCGGACTATCCCTTATTCTTCAACAATACAAAATCAACCCTTCATCTTCTCTCAATATTCTTGGTGTCTCCTTTTCTTCTGCTCTCATTTGGAAGGACCATAATACCAGTCTTGCTAAGGCAGCCTCCCAGAAGCTGGGTGTGCTCAACCGCCTTAGGGGGTTCTTTTCCCCTGCACAGCTTCTTGCTCTGTACAGGGGCATAGTGCGCCCTTGTATTGAGTATTGTTCACATGTGTTTGTGGGGAGGTTCCTCTCACACCGCTCTCCTAGACAAAGTTGAAAGGAAGGCCTTTCGTATCATTAACTCCCGTCCACTCACCAACTCTCTGCAATCTCTCTCTCTTCGCCGCAATGTTGCATCTCTCTCGCTATTCTTCTATCGCTACTGTAATAATCAGTGTTCCTCAGAGCTATCCCAGTGCATACCACCTCCTTTACGTAGGGCACGTGGTACCCGTCTTGCAACTCAATCCCACCCCTACTCTGTGCAACTCTCCAACCCAAGAGTGAAACGTTACTCTCAAACTTTCTTCTACTCAACAGCTGAGCTCTGGAACTCTCTCCCAGAATCAGTCTTTCCCTCTTCCTATGACTTAAATTGCTTCAAACTCCTTGTGTCCAGGCATTTTGGCTCGAACGTCCCTTGATTTTGGCCCTGTCACTCTTTCAACTATGGGGGAGGCACTCGCTATAGGCAGTTATGCCTTCTGCCTCCCTCAATCACATAGAAAGAAAAAAAAAATATGAAAAATATTAATTGAGAACAATGAAAGAGAAAAGGAATAAAGGAGAGATTAGAATGTACATGCTTAAGAGAGTTGGATAAGGAAACATAATATTCAGTTAGCCTTAGGCATACATATATAGCATTATTAGGGTTCATAGAGACCGAGTGAATTTGAGGTAAAAGTGAAGTAAGAATAGAGCAGCGACCTAGAAATGGGAAACAAATAACTAGACAACAACTATTGGCATTTCCCTGGACAAGGAGCTCTGAGAGGTGCTGGGTAGAAATACTGTAAAACGCTAGATTTACATACTGTATATTTACATAAATTTTACATATATACACTGGCCACACAGACCTTACGATCCAAACGAGGTGGTCAGGACTTAATTCTAGTAGAGATGGCATACCCGATAGAAAAGGAAAGTTGAAGGAAAGGATAGAAAAGGAGAGAGAGAGAGAGAGAGAGAGAGAGAGAGAGAGAGAGAGAGAGAGAGAGAGAGAGAGAGAGAGAGAGAGAGAGAGAGAGAGATGGGGGGGGGGAAGGTGTCGAACAGATATGCCAACTATATACATTGTATTCCATTATATTTGTTTGAAACGTCTTGACATTTAACATATGCAAACTACCCAAACCAATAATGCGAGTCTACCATTTCCCTTGTAGCAGCTTGTACAATCACCAAGTGGATTGAATGTTCCTTGTCATCAACAACTTACTCCTTCTGTTGCATGTTCATCTCCTGTACACGATGATGCATTTCTTTAATATAATCTGGTTATCATTAAGCAATTGATTAACTTTAAAATGGTTATGAGTGAGTTAAACGGTTAATTAAGAGAAATCGTACCTCTTTCAACCATGGCGACCCTTTGAAGCTGAATACAGTGTGTGTGTGTGTGTGTGTGGGTGTGTGGGTGTGGGTGTGTGTGTGGGTGTGTGTGTGTGTCGTTTATTTGATTTGCCACGGCTGAGTGGCTCCACTGTACCTTCTGCAGGGAATACATTACTGCAAGAAAGAGAGATATATGCATACAACAAAAAGTATAACATTGATAACAATACAAATACTAATTATATATATATATATATATATATATATATATATATATATATATATATATATATATATATACACCGAAGCATGAAAGCATACAAGGACGAGAGGTGTGGACACTATTTAGTCAGCTAGGCTATGGTAACAAAGGGACAAAGGTAAAAGGTTGTAGGAAAAGTTTACAATCAATGTCAAACAGTGCAAATACAAATTTGATGAGGGTGAAATGGAAATTGGAACAAATTGATATAGATAATAATTCATATGAGGTCATGGAACAAAATCACATCATGTAATCTTGTAAAATATTTGAGGGAAAATGTATGGTGATGCGAAACAAAACAAAAAGAAAATATAGCGATATACGGGTGTGGGTGGACGTGAACTAGGCCGAGAACAAATGACTGGACAAATACATACAGGTTAGGGAAATTAGATTAAAGAATGTTGAGGGAAAATGCAAAATTAATTGAAGAATGAAGACAAAGGATGTGAGAGGTAGCGTTAAGTATCGTGCAAAGTTAAAACATAATTTGGATAGAAGCAGATAGATTGATGAATTAATTATTACAAAAGTGTGAAGGAATTGGGTAAAGAAGGGAAGGGTGTAAAGGGGACGAAGAATGCAAAACAGTAAAAGTGTGTTCGGTAAAATTAATTGAGATCAAGGAATACATCCAGGATGATCTGGTAAAGATATTTTGTCAAGAGAGCCAGCACTGTTAAAATAGTTATAATAGGGCTTCAGAGAATATCAACCCTTCTGGAATATTTAGCCAGCACACTGTAAGTCAATAATACATACGTCAGGACTGCTAGCCCTTTTTCGAGAACTCTATTTGTTTGTGTGTGAGTTACAGTCACGAGCATAAATGCTGCAACATCAACCAGCGGACGTTAACTCCTTTATCACGAGAGGTTTATACTAAGCTGAATAAACTCGTCTGATGGTAGCTAGAATTAAATAAAGAAATAGTTGTGAGCTTGAAAATATAGTTTAGAAATGTTTTTCCAAACGAAGGGGCCAACGTTAACTGGCTAGTGTCACAGCACTTATGCTCGTGACTGTACAATACGTAATTCTCAGCATATATAAGGTTACAACAGTCCGAATCTTTGAATCTTTAAAGTAAAGTTCTGAAGCATCTGGGCCATAATAATGTAGTGTATTGTTTCGTTTGCGTTCGACACTGATTCAAATTTGTGCGTCGGCATATATGCTCTTGGCTGTAAATCACGTAACAGGGTGCGGAAAAACATGGATGAGATAAAATAAATAAATAAATAGATATATATATATATATATATAAATAGATATTGGGTGTTTGTCAGTGTGGCTCATATTTGGAACATGCCGACAGGGTCTCTGGGAGTTGTCGGGAAGGAGAACAAAATCTGGAGAGAGAGATTGTTTTTGAGGAAAAGAGTATGAGGAGAGACTACTAGAATGAAATGGTGAATTATAGTGACCGATTGTACAGTAGATATAATACAGTGAATGAGAAAAGTAGTTTTTCTTGGAGTTACTGGGAACAAATAAGATCTCAAATTACCTTACGCTCCACTCCAGTGTACAAACACTGTCTAATCTTGTACATTTGACTCCAATGATTAATTTGAGAAACTGTACGGTATCTGAGGGAGGATTATTTCAGTTATAACATAACTTTTATGATATGGTATTCCCACATACTGTATACATGTATTAAGCCTCTTCCGCTTTATTTTTTAATCATAGTTGATTATTGTATTAATATATTCGGTACGTTAAGCATATCATCATACTCATACTCATTTTATAATGAATCAGTGAGTTGGTGTTTTCCACGCAGGGAGAGAACACCTCACCTTTGCGGACTGGATGTGGGGACATTTGGATACTATTGAAAATAGAGAATTAAGAATTATCAGTAGTTCATCGTGTATATATAAATATCCCCCTTAAATTATAGAAGAGTTTGTTGTATCCCTGGCATTACTTTACAAGTACTAATATGATGCTTGTTTCGATAAACTACATTCATTCTGCCACCTCTTCATCTTCTCTGTCCTCGTATAAATAGAATATCTGTCGTGCCGTAACCTGACAAGTCACTTCTCTGTACAAAACCTAATATTTTGAAAAAAAAAAAAAAATTATACCACGAATCACCTCTTTCCAATCTATACTTCCTCACAGTAACTTACCACTGCTCTTAATTTTAAATAGTTCAAAACTACTGTTAGTACATTTTCCATGAATACAGGACTCCCTTGATGCATAAGGCTAATATTATTAGTCCACTAGTTTCGTTCACGTCCTTCCTCTGACTTTCCCTGGTATAAAATGGTCTTTGTACATCATAGGATAATATAACAGAGCAAGTCAAGCATTAACAAAAAAACTAAGTACCAGTAATAATAATAATAATAATAATAATAATAATAATAATAACAAAACAGAAGGAGGGGATGTGGACATGCAGTCGCAGATATGAGGCGCCCTGTATAGTAAATTGAGTCATATCAGGGTGAAAAGGAATATTGGAGAAAAAGAGAGCAACAGAATGAAAAAAAGGACGAAAGGAAAGGAAGTAAGCAAGGACGGAGAAAAGAAGGGAATTGGGAGGGAGGGGAAGAAGTAAACCGAGGTGATGGAAGGATGGAGGGAAGGAAGAAAGATAGAGAATGGGATAAAGGAATGAAGGAAAGACAGAAGTAAGAGATGAAGGAAGGAAGGGAAAAAAGATGGATGGATATGAAAAATAAATAAAAAACTCCAATGGCAAGAGAGTGGTGTGTCAGGCGGAACCTATCAAGAAGAAAATAACATGGTGCAAAAATGACTGCGAGGAAATATAAGATCAAATGGTAAAGGAAAGAAAAAAATACACGCAAAACAGAAACAAAGTATTTGACATGTTGGACAAGTATGGAAATGTAGGCTCGACTAAGAAGAGTCGTAGTTTTATTCCAAGTAGTAAACGAATATTGATATAAATACAACCAATAAAATTAGCAGAGGTACCTTAATACATTTAGTATTATACAATACGATAGTTAAGGTAAATTAAGTTATATTCCGTATATAGCCTTAAAGGATGGGAGGAATTCAAGGGGAAAAGCCGCAGACCTAGAATGGAAGGTGGTGGAGTAGGAGGTTGAGAGAAGAGACAGGGTGATGGCAATACGAGGACGGAAAGAGAGAGAGTGGGTGTGGGTGTTTGTGTGTCTGTGTGGGGGGAGGGGGAGGTTGTGAATAAAATAAAGTACGCTGTATGTAAATATATATATAAATATACTGTATGTCAGATGTCATTACCCAACAAAATAAAATTGTGGACTGCTACCCAGATTAAACTTAGATTAATACATTTGAGATATGTAGGCCTTATGTAATGAATATATCTCACACAAGAGTAATTCAACAAATCTATCTAATATCAAGGATATAACTAATATATATATAAATAAAATATGCCTGCTGAAATAGATATAACCCTATACGGTGGTGAAAGTAGAATGGAGTGGGAAGAATGCAAGACAGCGAAAAATTGATGGAAGAGAAATAAAGAGGATGATGATGATGGAGGGTAGTGTGACGGGGAACGATAAAGATAAATAGTGCTGGTCAAAAAATACTGAAGTTAAGGAGGGAGATACAATGAAAACATATTATAACCTATTATTATAACAGAGCATTACTTGAAAACACATATAATTATAAAATAAGTTATTGTGCATATTTCCTAAATCGATGAAAGCTACAGTATATTAGTCCTAGTAATAATCATCATCCAACATCTCAGGCAGATAAATGATATAATTCATACAATTGTGTTGACATATTTCTATTAACGCCGGGAAAAGGTCAATGTAATCAAATTAAAACCTGTTATTTAATATTTGATGGAGGCGTAAAGCTTTTCACTATTAAGGGGGGTCACCGTCTTTTTTATCTTGCTCTCCTTTTCTCTCTTTCCCTGGCTAGTATCCATTCGGCCCCATTCAGCCAACTGTTGTAAGACGTTTATCCACATCCAAGTGTCGATTTTTTCCTGGCGAGCCAGCATTGTTTGGAGAAATCCGGCTTCGCTGGAGACATTTTCTATCGAAAAATGTACAAATTTAGCTTGCTGTCAGAACAAAAATATATATATGCTGGCTCGCTACCGCTCGCCAGGAAAATATTAACACCTGGATGGGGGATAAACGTTTTAAAACAGTAGGCTGAATGGGGCCGAATGGATACAAACCAAAGAGAGAAGGAGAGAAAGAAAAAAAAAAGCAAGGTGGGCTCCCTTAAAGCTTCACAGTGTAGTGAGCCGTTTGCTCCGGTTTCGATGCCCACGCATAATACGTATGTGAATGGAGCTGGCTAGGTTCCAATAGTAATACAATGCATAATACATAAGTAAAAGTCTTGCAGTCGCACCAAAGCCATTCAGTCTCTAAAAAGGCATCGCTTAACTTTTTTATATCAGAGAACGAATACATGTTTGTCATTTGGTATCCTTCAATGGTTTTATAGGTTACACATGGTCCGGACACTCTTAATCCTACTCCTACTTATACGTTAGTATGTTCACTCCATCCTTTTACTTACTTCACCACAATGAGACACCATGTCATGCATGATTTTTTCTATTCGTCTATTTTGACCCTTTCAAGCTCCAATACTCATTTCTTTTCTGCTTTCCGGCTATTATTAGACGATGTTATTCAGATTAGGAAGGGTATATGGAAATCAGAGGGTTACATGAGATAGTATTTACCCATATAATTCCCACAGATTCTTCTTAAACTGCATAAAGTCGTCTAATGAGACCCAGAATGAACTGTCAAAATGCATCATAAGCTTCAAAGGTTCAATATGAATGGCCTTATACTTTTTATATTCTCACACACATACACCATATCATTAGGTTATGACCAACTTACGTTCAAGCCAGTTAACACTAAATAAATACCATAGTAATTAATGTCATACCTGTTCTTGGCACTTATGCTTCCTTCCCTTTCCCTTAGACAAGAGAGGGATGTATTTAATGCAGCTAGACAGTAGTTGATTTTCCTTTTATAAGGCAGGAATTTGATGCATTCAAAAGCAATACAAAAATAATCCCGTTTCACAAATTGTACCTAAATTAAATATATAGCTATATTAAGAATCACAGATTACATCAATACCGTATCTATGGTACAAATATATTCTTTGTGTTTATGTTTCTTCAAGTTATCTGCTTTTGTGAGGCTTCCTAGTATCGGTCTGTAAGTATTATTTCAGATTCAGTCAAGCTTTTACATTACCCATTCTGAGCACCCCAACCACTCCGACCACCGTCCTCTCAACATCACAACGCTCCCCAACAACTGCCACCAACCAGCCTCCTCACCAGTATTAACCCCAAACTTGGCAAGAGTCTTATCTGTCCACTCCATCATTTGATATTAGATCCATAAAACCAGTTGTCCCCCTTTCTCTTATGCCGTTATTGTTCTGAGAAAAAGTTAAATCAATGTGCTATATAAACCACCCCGTTCCATATCGTGCTTCCCATTCTTTAACAATAGACGGACAGACAACGTAATAATTACATAATCTCCACAAAATGTGTTTGTCGGAGATATTGAATAGGTATTCCCAATAAAAAGAAAGATTCTGAATAGTTGCTACCATAATATTTAATATTTCCTGTCGTCAAGCAAGCTAAACATTGTTTTTAGCCTATTAAGGTAAAATAAAGCTTATTACGCATAACATACTAAACCCTTTTTAACCTTGGTTAAATAGTAATTTGTATTCGTATTAAGTTATTAGTTAACAACTAATTTTATAAAACATAGTTTATCCGAAATAATACTCCCATGGTCTTTTAGACATGCATATACAGTATATATACTGTATATTTAGTAGTTTCTCTCCGTATATTGTATCTCCACTTTAAAAGCTAACCAATATAAAGTTTAACTTATCAGATAATATCATCATGGATTTTCGTTATATATATATATATATATATATATATATATATATATATATATATATATATATATATATATATAGTGTATATACAGTATACCTGTATATGTGTGTGTAAGTGAAAGTAAAAAGTGCAATGTATCAAGGAATTGTTGTGCAAACAGTGATGTATGGGGCCGAGACATGGGCTCTGAAGGAAAAGGAGAGAAGAAAGCTGGATGTGATGGAGATGAGCTGCTTGAGAAGTATGTGTGGAGTTACTCGTAGAGACATATTGAGGAATGAAGAGATATGTAGGCGAGTGGGGCAGCAGGAACATTTGTCAGCCAGAGTGGACAGAAGGGTGCTGAGCTGGTATGGTCATGTTGAACGAATGGAAGATGAAAGGCTTACAAAGAGAATATGTGAGTCAGATACAAGGGGAGATAGAAAGGCAGGAAGATCCCCATTGAGATGGAGAGACTGTGTAAGGCAAGCTTTGGATGATAGCGGAATTACTATAGATCAAGCAAGAGAAGTGGTAATAAACAGGAATGAATGGAGAATGCTTGTGAATAAATGAGTGAACACGTGGTCGTTTGGGGGAAGGGGTCGGGCGCAAGTTGGACTAGATAATAGTCCATCTGGTGCCTGGCCCGGGGAGCCAATTAATATGAAGGGTGCACCTGGAAGTGTGGAGGGCGGGCTTGTGGTGGTAGGGCTTCGCTGCATGTCTTCCTGCCAAGATCGGAACCTCTCCGGGTGGTCGAGGGCCAGGGGAGTGCTGGAGGGACCTTGGTGACCCTGGTCGCAGGGTCTTCTGAATGACCTAGATGTGTGTGAATTTGTGTTTTGTTTTTGTGTGTTCGTTGTTTTCTGTTGTGTTTTGTGATGTCCCTGGTCTTGCTCTGTCTTGAGTCTGCCACCCCCCAAGAAAAGAAAAAAAAATAATAAAATAAAATAAAATAAAAATAGGAAAAGTGGGGATTGGGCCTGAATAAATATATATATATATATATATATATATATATATATATATATATATATATATATATACGGTATATATAATATATATATATATATATATATATATATATATGTTTCTAGTCTCTCAGTGGGGATCGAACCATCGACCATCAGAACGATAGCCGACGCTTAATGATTAAGCGTCGGCTATCGTTCTGATGGTCGATGGTTCGATCCCCACTGAGAGACTAGAAACATTTAGTGGCTCACGTGTATTTGTGATATATTCTCAATATATACATATATATATACAGTATATATTTATATATATATATATATATATATATATATATATATATACCGGTATATATATATATATATATATATATATTTATTATACACAAGTATGTTCATTTCTCTGCATGCATAGTGTTTCCACTTTAACTAGACACCTTGCTGCTCATTAAGTAGATGGAGGAGCAGGGCTACTTATCTTGATGAAGAAAACGGGTTCGGGGAAGAACTAAATGGGAGGGAGATAGGAAGGGAGCGACATTTGGGAATATCGAAACATGTACAGTTGCCAACATAGGTTCTGTTCCTCGCCGTGCTCTTGTGGATTAATGTTATATTAGTATGAATGAATGACGATCGTTGTTTCTTTTTATTATCATATGACTAGTCAGATGAGTTAACCCATACATAAGAAACTACACTCGTAATTCAATCATGCACACTATATTTCCATGTAAAAAATCACGGAGAGGAACAAAACTTGTATTGGCGACTGTACATATTCCCAGAAGGATGGATAGACAACTAGATGGATACTAAAATATTGCGTAAATATAGATCCTTTAATGAGAAAATATCGTAAATGTTGATAGATAAACAAACGAAGATACATAGACATGCATAGATGGATAGCTATACTGTATAGGAAGACCGAATGAAAAACATCAATAGAATGTCAGATATATTTATATATAGACACAGAGGAAGCTATGAGAACAGGATTGTTTATGGTTAGTAGTACTTAGCAGCGAACACAAAACCACTCGTATATAACTAGCTTCATCAGTTGATAAGTTACATATCTTAGCCATGCAAGTTATCCATACCAAGCTTGATATGTTAATCAGATAGCAGAGACTTGTGTACGTCTGGGTACACAATACTTAGATTACACAACATCTTTCGCAGGAAAACGTTTTATATACAGACACCATTTTTGTTTTTCAAATACATCTTAGAAACGAAAACTTGTGGACACAGACACGTTTGGGTTATAACAAAACGTCTTGGATGCTGTCTTTAAAATGGGTACAAGATTCTTAGGTATGAAACAATTTGATACATAATGCTGCAAGTTCGAATTATCATAAGTAGAAGGCATTTATATGGCGGGATATATTATGTTGAACAGGAAGAAGGAGTGGTTAGGATGATGAAAGGTTACAGAAGGGAATGTAGGAAAAGTTCAGGAGACTATTGGAAAGACTACTAGGTAGGTTTGACTTGGAGCAAATGGATGAAATGTTTAAGGAAGATATATTATGTGCAGCATCTTAAGTGGGAGGGGAGAAAGAAAATGTGTTCGAAGTAGGTCAAGAGAGAGAAGGGAGGGTGGCAAAGAAAGTGAGGATGTGATAGTTAACCCATTCAGTACCGGTGACGTAATTTTCATTATATTCTGGCAACTAATAGATTAAATTATTCAGCTACAGACTATCTAATTTAATCCTTTGGGCTACCACACATCCTTCCTAAGTTGATTAAAATCGTGCAGTAGTGTCAAGAATATGATAGAAAGGACGTCACCGGTACAAAACGATTTAAACAGTCACCAGTATTCTTGAAGAAGCAAGGGAGGGGCACTGGCTGACGGATGACAGAGGAACAAGGAGACTATTCATACATAGTCTTCCCTTCAGACTATTCATACATGGTCATCCCCTCAGACTATTCATACATGGTCATCCTCTCAGACTATTCATACATGGTCATCCCCTCAGACTATTCATACATGGTGATCCCCTCAGACTATTCATACATGGTCATCCCCTCAGACTAGTCATACATGGTCATCCTCTCAGACTTATTCATGCATGGTCATCCTCTCAGACTATTCATACATAGTCTTCCCTTCAGACAATTCATACATGGTCATCCCCTCAGACTATTCATACATGGTCATCCCCTCAGACTAGTCATACATGGTCATCCTCTCAGACTTATTCATGCATGGGCATCCCCTCAGACTATTCATACATGGTGATCTCTGATTATTCATACATGGTGATCCCCTCAGACTATTCATACATGGTGATCCCCTCAGACTATTCATACATGGTCATCCCCTCATACTATTCATACATGGTGATCCCCTCAGAATATTCATACATAGTCATCCCCTAAGATTATTCATACATGGTGATCCCCTCAGACTATTCATACATGGTCATCCCCTCAGACTATTCATACATGGTCATCCCCTAAGATTATTCATACATGGTCATCCCCTCAGACTATTCATACATGGTCATCCCCTCAGACTATTCATACATGGTCACCCCCTCAGACTATTCATGCATGCTCATACCCTCAGACTATTCATACATGCTCATACCCTCAGACTATTCATACATGGTCACCCCCTCAGACTATTCATACATGCTCATACCCTCAGACTATTCATACATGCTCATACCCTCAGACTATTCATACATGGTCACCCCCTCAGACTATTCATACATGCTCATACCCTCAGACTATTCATACATGCTCATACCCTCAGACTATTCATACATGGTCATCCCCTAACATTATTCATACTTGGCCATCCTCTCAGACTGGTCATACATGGTCATCCCCTCAGACTATTCATACATGGTCATCCCCTCAGACTATTCATACATAGTCATCCCCTTAGACTATTCGTCCATGGTCTTCCCTCAAAGATCAAGAGGTCTGGACATAGATAGAGGTCATTAAATTTGAACCAAGCCTAACCTCATCTGTACCGTCAATGTCTGTATAATTTCATTCTAGCTACCTTTAGACGATTTTATGAAGCTTAGAAAGATATGTGGTGCTATAATGATTAATTTCGTTATTCTTTAGCCTATTAATTGGTAGACATCCTTCCAAAGCTGAATACAATCGTCTAATAGTTGCCAAATATAATGGAAAGCATGTAGCAGGTACAGAAAGGGTTAATGAGAACACCTCCTTAAGGGGAGATGGTTAACTTTTTGGGCGATTTTTGCATATATTCATTATTTTTTCTAGTTTCCTCCCTAGACTTCCATCAAATTATATAAAAACATCCATTAGATTCCCCTTTTAGACTAATTTGTACATTTTTCGGTAGAAAAATTTCCCGGCCGAAGGCCGGTTCTTCCAACATTACAGGCTCACTATCGTTCGCCAGGGAAAAATTCGACACCTAAATAGAACGAAAGGTCTAAATATTGACGAAGAAATGGGTCGAAAGGTCTTATTATCGACTAACTAATGGGGCAATCATCTTAACATCTGAAAACTAATGGGGCTAAACATGAGGGAGAAAGTGGTCCAGAAAACCGGTCCATAACTAAAATAGTTGAGGGTATTTGTTTTTGTTTGTATCTAAGGGAATCTTTATACCCGTATTCTTACCTTAGAATGCCTTTCTCACGTCATAGACTCTATCAATCGAATTATTCTTTCGTCTTTCCAATTGTATATTTTCTTCTGCCCTCAGTGTAAGACGTTCCTTAAGAGGAGATGGACCGTTTTTCTGGTCCCCTTTCTCCCTCATGTTTATCTCCATTAGTTTTGAGATTCTGAGACGTTTGCCCCATAAGTTTGTCGATTTTAAGACCGCTCACCTCATTTCGTTGTCAATATTAAGACCTTTCTTGTCCTTTAGGTGTCGATTTTTTTCCAAGAGAGCGATAGCGAGCCTTTAACTGTGAAGGCATCGTGCCTTCGGCTTTAAAATTTGTCTACCGAAAAATATACAAATTAATCTTAAAGGGGGATCTAATGGATGGTGTTTAAGTGTGATGGAGGTCTAGAGAGGAAGCAATATAATACATGACTATAAAAATAAATAGACCCCAAAAAATAACCACTGTCCCCTTAAGCATTAAATCTTCTTGATCTTCTCATCTTTCTCCATTGTTCTCCTTTTTGCATTCCTCTTCTCCACCACCCAATACCTCGTCGTCCTCCTCCTACTCCACCTTATACTTACCCTCCATCTCTTACTTCACCTTCCCCTCTTTGTCCTCCTCCTCCACCTTTTCCTCCTCCTGCTCCACCCTTCTTATCATTATCATCCTTCTCCTATTCCTACTTCCCCTCCTTATCCTCCTCTTCCTCCTAATCCACCCATCTCCTCCTCCACCACCACCTCCTCCTCCTCTGTTTGATACACTCACCTCCTCCACTTCTCTCCCCCCGCCTCCGTCCGTGTCCTCAACTGTCCTTGTGTTTACTCTAACGAATATGCAACGTTGAAATATTTATGTAGTTTCCTTTGAGTGACACCAAGCTAAATAATGATGTAGCCAGGCAGTCTTAGATTCACCCTGCAATGGAGAACTGAAGATACATATCCATTGTGCAAATTAAATACAATATTATTGAAAAGTAATACTTTATCTGTAATATGCTTGGACGCTGTTCTTTCCTTGGAAGATAGTACTGGTACCGGTACCGCTTTTGTTATTTAGAATAATATTTAGAATGCTTCATTTGTCCATTTAAGTTAACTCTTATACTGAATGTTTAGATTATATAATGTATTTATTACGTCTTCAATAAATGTTTTATTCACGCGTTTAACATTATTTTGGAGTTTCACATGTTGTCTAATGCCATTCTTCTCAAAATATATGAAAATAAAGCATCAGGTGGTGAACAATACCTTCATTCATACAGTTCACCATATCCTATCAACAATTTCCATTATCATATTTACTTCCACCAACAAAGTTGGACGTTCTTTTTTTCTTGTGTGTGTGTGTGTGTGTGTGTGTGTGTGTGTGTGTGTGTGTGTGTGTGTGCGTTTTCTGTTAACAAGATACTTACAAAATTTTACGACTGATTCTCACGAAAATTGGTGGACCAAACAAATGTGTACCAAGGAAGACGTGATTCAGTTTATGAGGTGATCGGTAGAGCGCATACCTCCGCCAGCGTAGGCGGCTCTCAAGGATATGAATGGATGGTCACATACTTTGGTGGCCAGATAGGCTTTACACCACATGAAGAAGTATTTCCTTTAGGAGACGAATGGTAGAGCGCATACTTCTGTTGGCGTAAAGGTATGGAGTCCTGCGAGTGACCCTCTTGTTTTAATCGTGAAGTGTTATCTCTAATGTCGTAGCTTATATTACATAATTAAACAGTGGTATTTGATGGTCGGTATTTCTAGTCCCCCTTGTCCCTTATGTTTTACCCCATTAGTTTTCAGATTTTAAGACGTTCGGCCCGTTAATTTGGCGATTTTATGACGTTTTGACCCATTTATTTGTCAATATTTAGACCTTTCGTACCATTTAGGAGCTAATTTTTTCCTGGCGAGCGATAGCAAGCCTGTAATTTAGGAGGAATTTTCTACCGAACAATGTACAGGTTTATCTAGTAGAGAGGATTTTGGGGGTGTTTCTTTTAAGCTTCATGGAGGTTTAGGGAGGAAACTAAAAGAAAATAATTAATAAACAATAATTGTTACCAATATATAAATCCTTCGTCAGTATTCTGGAACATGTGATGCCGTTGTTGGTGCTACACTACTTGGCTCCAGGCTGCCAACGGGATGGATTGTGTTGGCCGGAGTCCAGTTGGTAGCTGTTGTATCATCTGTGGCACTAAACTTCATCGGGTCTCACAATCTCACTCTCCAATAATTTGATGTCATTTATGTTTGTTACACAATTCCTGCATTATTATATTTGTGTTTCTGTTTTCTATGTGGATAAGGGACCCAAAAGGTATACTTCATCGTGTCACATAATCTCGCTCTCCAATCATGCTCTCTCATATATTTGTTTCACGGTTCCTGCTTTATTTTTGTTTCTGTTTTCTATGTGGATGAGGGACCCAAAAGGTATACTTCATCGTGTCACATAATCTCGCTCTCCAATCATGCTCTCTCATATATTTGTTTCACGGTTCCTGCTTTATTTTTGTTTCTGTTTTCTATGTGGATGAGGGACCCAAAAGGTAAACATCATCGTGTCTCATAATCTCACTCGCCAATCATGCTTATAATTTCGCTCACTAATCATGCTGTCTCATATGTTTGTGTTACATTATTCCTGCATTATTATTTTTTTTTTTTATGTTTTCTATGTGGATGAGTGACCCAAAAGGCAAAACTGCCTGTGACGAGTCAGAGTTAAAAGAGTGTCAGGGCCAAAATAAATGAATGTTCGAGCCAAAATGTCTGGACACAAGGAGTTTGAAGCAATTCAAGTCATAGTATGGGGGAAAGATGGATTCAGGGAGAACATATAACCAATAGTATATATATATATATATATAGAGAGAGAGAGAGAGAGTCTACGACAATTTGAAAAGAGACATTTGTCATTTATATAACTAAACAATCTTTACTCACTTCAAAAAACATAACATTCACGAAAGTCGACCAAAATCCCAACTGTCCAAGAAATCACCAACCGACACCATTAGCTATATCACCAATTGCCCTGATACCGCCTCGCCACCGCCATCACCACAACCATTTCCACCGCCACAAAACACTTTCTTCAATGTTTTCCAGCGGCCCAAACAAAAATATCGCGGGACCATTGGAATTTTGGCTACAGCTTTTCCTATACGGGCTCCCATTTTCAACTTCCTTTAAGCGTTTCACCATTTTTACTATTTTAGGTCCACGCGAAGCGAGGGACCTCTAGGACTTACGCACGTCGTTGTTGTTGTTATTGTTGTTGTTCTTGTTAAGGCGACGCTTATTGAAAATAGTTATTCCTCGGTTATTACTGACCTAAATTTAATGTTTTGTCACATGCATATACAGTACTCTGACCCATCCTCTAGGCCCGAGTTAGACCGTAACGAAGCCCGTATAGGAGTCTACTTGGACTTGTTCACCGAGTATATACTATATTTGTTCTACTGTACTCTCTCTCTCTCTCTCTCTCTCTCTCTCTCTCTCTCTCTCTCTCGTACTAACCATGTTGATTCAGCACTTCCATAATTAGCGAGGCCACGCTCCACTTCCCCAGATTCAACGACGCACATCACACCATTTAATTGCCATCATAAACGAATTATTAGCGTCTGTATTTAGCCTCCGGTCTGTCGTAACTACCTCTTGCCCTCGTTATCCCCCCTCATCAGGTGGGTCGTTAAGCTCGAGAAGTCCGGGTCACATTTCCGGACTTTAGCCCGCAGAGTACCGGTGACGTCCTTTTAATTACATTTTGGCAAATATTAAACGATTTTATTCAGCTAAGGAAGGGCGTCTGTTAATTAAAAGGCTACAGACTATATCAATGCATCTTTTTAGCTACCATATATCTTTCCTAAGCATCATAAAATCGTCTAAATGTAGCTGAAATCAAATAAAAAAAACGTGACCGGTACTGTACGGGCTAATGCATTTATGAGCAGCTTGGTATTTATTCTTTCGCCCGATTTGTTTAACCCCTTCTGTACCGGCGACGTGTTATATATTGTACTCTTGGTATATACTGAGGATTTTGTGTTTTTTAAGTAGGGTCTGTGGTAGTAAAAAGAGTTAAGTGAGATAGTTCGATGCGTGTTCATTGCTGGATTGTCTTTTTGAGCCTGAATTCAATGGTCTAATAGTAGCCAGAATAAACTTACAACGACGAAAATGGTACTATATGGGTTAAAACTCGTTAAAGTTGCAAAACGTAGGCATGTGATAAGGAGTTGCTGGAACTCCTGTTTTATTTGTCTGGCTTCCCTCACCGTTTCTGTTTGTGTCTCACCCTACACAGAGTAATCTAGCAAGCTCTCACAAACGCCCCCTTCTCCTATTCATTTCGCTACACTACACAAGCACACCACCCTTCTTTCCAATACTGTACACCTAAAAAATAAGGTTCTCACTTATCCACTTGTTGCAGGCGGTTTTGCTCTTTGTCTCTTTCATACACACATACAAATAAATAATAATATAAGATGTTTTTAGCCTAAGAGTTGAGATGTTTTCTTTCAAATTTGAACTGTCTGTATAGTCCCTAGATGTGTAATTATTTTGCTGATCATGTTTGCTTGCGTGATTTTCGTTGTTATCAAAATATTATGATTCGGGACACGTCTTTCCATTAAAGGTGGATGGACGTATTTATTTGATTATGTATACATAATTGTATTATATTTATTATTATTATTATTATTATTATATATATATTTTGTTTTTAGTTTTCTCCCTGGACCTCCATCAAGCTTAAACCCCCCCCCCCCCTCCCCCCCCCAATACCCCCTTCAAGATTAATTTGGACCTTTTTGCGATAAACCAATGTCCCGGCCGAAGGCTGGTTCCTTTTAGATTTCAGGCTCGCTATCGATCACCAGGAAAAAATCGACACCTAAATTGCATGAAAGGTCTTAATATTGACAACAAAATAGGTCGAAAGACCTTAAAATCGCCAAACTAATAAAGCAAACACCCTAATCTCTCAGAACTAATGGAGTTAAACATGAGGGATAAGAGGGTCCAGAAATAACAACCATAAACAAACATTACACTTTTACAGTGTCATTGTCTTAAATTTTGAATATGCTCGGATATATTGATTTCTTAATAGCGGTGACAGATTCTGTGTGTGTGTGTGTGTGTGTGTGTGTGTTGGTAAAGCGAGGTAATGTCACACATACAATATCGTGGACCTCACCTATTTCCAATTACGTAAGTATCTCTCTGGAAACGTAATTATGCATGTACATTTCAATAGGCGAATAACAAAACTAAGTATACTATTTACAGAAAAGCAATTACTCTCGAAAATTCAATCAAAATACTTATAATTGCCTAAAGAAACACATTAGGGGTCTACGAATCTTTATAAATGACGGTACAGATTTGATTGCCGCTTACAGAGGAACGAATACAAAATAATTGGTCCACTGAATTATGGAGCAGGAAATACTTGATGATTCACCTCTCCCACGAAGGCCACAAACTACGTGCGAATTTAAGAGGGTTATTGTTTTGGTCTTAAATATCTATTTATCTATATATTTTTTAGTTTCTTCGCTAGACTACCATTAAGCTGTAAAACAAAAAAATTAGACCCCATTTCAAGATAAATTCCTCCTAAAAAAACAAGGCTCGCTATCGCTTGCCACGAGAAAATCTACATCGAAATGGCACGATAAGTCTTAATAGTGACAAAGACATGGGATGAAAGGCCTTAACATTGCCAAACTAATGGGCCGAAGGTTTACCATCTGAAAACTAATTGGGCTAAACATAAGGGAGAAGGCGGTCCACAAAAAGTAACTACCTCTCCCTTAACAAATATCTACAGAGTGCCTTTAATTGTATATAAGCATTGCATTTAGTATAGGCGCTGTCAAACGTCGTGCCCTACCTACATATTGACAACTCTAGTTATCTTATTAGTTCTGAGTGAAAACTATTCCTAGCAAAATTCGTTAAAAAATCGTTCAGTATGATTCAGAAGTAATATATATATATATATATATATATATATATATATATATATATATATATATTATTTTATTTTATTTTATTTTATTTTATGTTTATTTTTTTTTTTGAGGGAGGGGGTATTTGCTCTCTGATAAGGTTAAACGAGGGGAATTTAACCAGTAACGAGTTCCAGGTTGTAAACTGTTACTAGCGGATAATAGATACATTTAGTTGAAATTCAAACTGAAATAAAATAGGTCAGCATTGTATGAAGAAATCCGGATTTGCCGGAGACATTTTTCTATCGAAAAATGTACAAATTTAGCTTGCTGTCAAAACAAAATATATGTATATGCTGGCTCGCTACGTTAATATTCAACAGAATTACCAGCTAAAATACGGTTGTAGTGCATTTATAAATACATACAACCCAATTCAACATATTTTGTATTCATCAAAAACCTACATTATTAATACAGTTCTGTTTTATATCCATGTTTAAGGCTCCAACTTCCTTATAGCCTGAAACTCATTGCATTTCTGTTTTATATCCATGTTTACGGCTCCAACTTCCTTATAGCCTGAAACTTGCCAGTGGTCAATTGATAACTGATAAAGGTAACTCTAGGGTAAATGTAAGAAGTCGTGTGGCCAAAAAGAGGCAAGTTTACGGCATCATATAATAATTGCACTTGTTTACCACCAGATACTCACATGCTGTTTGTTCACTCGTATAAATATGAAACATTTTGGAGATGCAATATTTTGAGTAAGTATCCTTTGGTCTATTCACGCTTCTCAGTTTGAACGATTACATTGTACACCTATCCTAATTATATTATGACCATCAATATACGTTTTTTTTCTTTCTTCTCCAGAATATGAGGCACGTCTGAGAGTCAAATGTTAAAAATTGAGATAGCTGAAAACCAAAATATAATCTGAAAAAAGTATCACGTGACTGCTAGGTCTACACGATATCAAATTTGATGTGTAAAGTGGGTTTGACGATTTCGGGTACAGCTCTAAACAAAATAAAATATGAAGGTCTTTTGGTAGGAAACATTTGTATCTGGGTCTGTGTAGGGTCTTAAACATTGATTGGAGTCAGGCTTTGGGTCTGGGTCTGGGTTTTGAGGTCGCAAGTGTTGTTGTCTCTCCATTTGTTGATTTACGGCTCACATCGCCCTTTCCTTTCATTTCTGACGATAATTTGAGCATATCTAAATGAGTAGTATATATATATATATATATATATATATATAATTATATATATATATATATATATATATATATATATATATATATATATATATATATATCTATCTATTGCCCGACGCCGTGATCCCCGAAGGGGTGGCCACGAACGAACTGCCCCCATGCACCTTTGTCCCCATTCAGTCGACACCCCTCCCCCAACCAGCACCGCCTTCGTTCATATACTTCCTCACTCCATCCTTCCACCTCTCTTTCGGTCTACCTCTCCCTCTCTGTCCCTCCACCTCGCTCTCGTACATCCTCTTAGTCATTCTCTCGCTTTCCATACGTTCCATATGGCCGAACCATCTCAAGTTGTTCCTTTTCACACTTTCCAGCACATCTACCTCCACACCGCACCTCCTTCTTACTTCCTCATTAGTCTGTCTATCCCTCCATGTAACTCCACATGCACTTCTTAAGTAATTCATTTCCACTGCTCTCACTCTTGGTCTTAGTCTCTCAACCAATGTCTATGCTTCGCTTCCGTAAGTCAGTGTCGGGATTACCACACTGTCATGCAGGGACTTCTTCACTTCCATACTGACCACCCTATTTCTTGTTACTGCTTTCAGCGTTCCTACAACCCTCTTCCCCTGTTGTACCCTCTCCCGCACTTCTTCATCCATAGTCCCATCTTTACTCAACACACTGCCCAGATACTTAAAAGAGTATATAATGACAGTATATATACTGTATATTTAGTATATATATTGTATATACATAATGGTGGACAGGTGTATCGGTGTCACTCTCATTGCAGTATATAAGGAATAATGAGCAACATGCAAACAGTAACAAAACACCTGTTTATGCAAAGTTGGTTGGGACTTTATTCGTTGACATTAACATGTATTCCTTACAAAATAAATATGATACAATATACAGATATAAAGTAGTGCGCCAGCACATCCAAATACATTTCCGCAATAGTGCATTGAAAACAAATTAGAGTATCCTATTATAATACAATAAAAAGTGACTAATGCAGGAGCTATAGGGGACTAAGTTCTTTATCCTATAACAGGCAATATAACACTGGCTAGTGCGTCTTTACTTGTTATAAATGTATTTAGTTTGCTACTTATAAAATATTATTGTTTATTTGACTATGTTAACGGAGTTGCAGATATTAAGTTATCATCGAGTAAATAGTAAACGTTTACGAGTTCGGTAATGCCCATCGTGTAGTATGTACTTAGATGTGATATAGTTTTAATTTGAATTGATAGTAAAGCAATGCAGTCCTGAAAGAAACTTTATAATTGTAATTATTTCCATTACTTTGCTTATTTAACAAAAGGTGTCACATTTTATTTAATCAACCATATGATACAACCATGCTTAATTTTTTATATTTGTCGTATAACTGCAAAATAATAGTAGAATAGTTACTGTGAAGAAGATGCATTGCACACGAAGGGAAAAAAGTAGTTCAAGCTTTCCTTCATGTTCCAAAGTCCTCTTACAAGGGAATAAAGGTTCAATGATTAGTATGGAATGGAATGTTTTCTAAAAATAGGATTTCTTTATAGCTTATAATTTATAATGGTTGGTTATTTTTTATCACTCAACAATGGACTGGAGTTCTCGAAAAGGGGCTTAAGTGCTGACGCTATTCTTGCCTTACAGTGTACTGGCTTAATAATCCAGACGGGTTGATAGCCTCCGAAGTCCTATTTTAATTAACTAGATAATTAGCACGCATTAATGGAGTGGATTAATGCATGGGCTATATTCCTCACTTACGGTGGTAAGTAAATGTATTCATGCACCTCACGTATATTTGTGATATATATATATATATATATATATATATATATATATATATATATATATATATATATACACTGTTTACACACAATTTGTTTGGCTCAAAAGTTCTTCCCAGGGTTTGATAAGTAGTATACTAATGCGCCACTGACGTTATTTGCCCAAATGTTCATGCACAAGTTTCGACCACAAGTTTTGCCTGAAACTCTTAAGGGAGCCCACCTGTTTTGTTTTTCTTTCTCTCCTTTTCTCTCTTTCTCTGACTTGTATTCATTCGGCCCCATTCATCCAAACTGTTTTAAGACGTTTATCCACATCCAGGTGTTGGTTTCTTCCTGGCGAGCGATAGCAAGCCCGCATTGTATGGAGAAATCCGGCTTCGCCGGAGAAGTGTTTCTATCGAAAAATATACAAATTTAGCTTGTAAAAACAAACATATGTATGCTGGCTCGCTACCGCTCGTCAAGAAAATATTGACACCTGGATGGGAGTAAACGTCTTAAAACAATACGCTGAATGGGGCCGAATGGATACAAGCCAGAGAAAGAGAGAAAAGGAGAGAAAAAAATAAGGTGACCCCCCTTAAGAAGCAGCACAAGTTCACCTCGAGAGTTCCATCTTTGCATAGGGATTATGAGACATAGAAGCAAGAGCAGTTTGGATCCTCGGAGCTTGGGTACAGACGATAAAGGCTTTGTTTCGGTGATAGTGGTTTTCGTTCTCTAAAGTTTCCCTAGTGTTCTTTAAATATGTGTTTGGGGGTAGTGGAGTAAGCTTCATTATATTATTAGTGGGGGTATTGGAGTAAGCTTCATTATATTATTAGAACTTTATGATTGCCATACTATTCTGGCTATCATTAGAGGATATAATGCAGCTTAGGAAGACCTTGGAAGAATGGAAACTGAAATAATAATACATTGTTCATCTTTGACTTTACAAAATCGTTCATAAGCTTAATCAATCTATCTACCAGTCAGAACTGCTGCTATTTTATGCATCCAACCTCCTTAGATTTCTACTGGTATTATACCTTGTGACATTGAAGAAATATCATAGTTATGCTCAAGTATACCATCGACAGAAAACGTAATGTGCCTTAGTTAATGTAGGACACTAACATGCTGATATAGATTGAACCTTTTGATGTATACTGTAGTTTGCTAAAGTTTATCTTGCTTAGTAGTTCAAAAAGCTCTTCCTTTGCTTTAATTCCAACCTGTTTCGCGTACACGTGATTTAGCTAGATTTGAATTAATCAACTCTGCGTAAGCAGAGTTTGGTATCGCCCCCGCCCCGTATAGTGGGTACCACACGAAAACAAAATCTGTCGTCGTCGTCGTTGGCGTCGTCGTCGTCCGTTTGTCTCGGAACTCCTCCTAGACCGTTGGACGGATTTTCACCCAATTTCACACGAACATTTGTTGCGTGAATGCAAAAGTCAGTCAAAAAAGATTTTTTGAATTTATGCAATAGTTATGATTTTAGGTCCAAAATATGGTTTTCCCCCACTCCTTCCCCCCCCCCCCCCCCCCCCCCTCCACCCCAGCAATGATGGCGTTCTTAGTGTGTGAGCCCCAAAGGGGCTCACACACTAAGAACGCATTCGTTCTGGGAGCGAAAACATCTCGCTACGTATTTGCTAGGTTAAGTTAGTTTAGTTGGCATTAGAAGTGATGGTAGTAATATTTGGATTTATGGTGATAGTAGTGATAATGGTGATAATTGTAGTGATGATGATGACAGTAGTAGATATAATGTTGACAGTAGTAGTAATGATGGCCATAATAGTAGTGATGATGGTGACAAGTAATGATGATAGTTGTAGTGATAATAATGACGGTAGTGACGATGGTGTGAGTATTAGTGATGATGGTGAGTAGTAGTGAGGATGGTGAAATTTGTAGTGGTGATGATGATAGTTGTGGTGATGAAGTTCATAGTAATGGTGATGATGGCAGTAGTAGTTATTATGGTGACAGTAGAATAAATTATGGTAATATTTGTGACAGTAGTAATGATGATGGTTATAGTAGTAGTGATGATGTTAACAGTAGTAATGATGATTGTAAGATGGTGGTGATGATATTAGTAATGATGGTTGATAGTTGTAGTATCAATGATGATAGTAGTGATTAAGATGCTAGTGACAATGGACAGTGATTATGGTGAGAGTAGTAGTGATAATTGTAATTGTAGTAGTGATGATGATCATAGTAATGGTGATGATGACAGTACTCGTGATGATTGTGGCAGTAGTAGTGATTATGTTGATTGTGATTGATGATGGTATTAGTAGTGATGATGGTAACCCATCGCAGAGTTTGGTATGCCGTTTTGATTTTGGGCAAAACGGCACGTCTACTTTATTGAATATTAGCCTACAATATTTCTACTAGAAGTTTTTCGTAAGCTACATTATTAGTTTTTCCTACTAATTTATTATCATGTTTTAGGTAGATTATATCTTAGTTAGATTATGTTAACCAGATTATATTGAAAAGGGCTTCAGCATAACGAAGTGTTGATATTATTAGGGGTTCGAGCCCTGCCGGAACCCCTATTGTAGTCATTATATCTTCTTATTCTTCCAAATTATTTTTCCATGCAGGTTATTACGCAGTAACTCCAGAATCTCTTTTTGGATCGGGACCAAACTCTCCCACAAGGTGCGTTTTTGTATTGGCCAACTTTTGATATGCTAATCATCCGAAATGGTGGCCAAACAGGTCCATGGCAGCCGATTTCCCGAAAAACTTGAAACCTAAATAACGTCTCTCCCACTCATAGGAAATTATTGGACTTTGGCATATGGACTCCACTACTAATGCTCCGCAAATTATATGGAAAAGGTTTTGCTTTGCACGTGGGTTTTTTCCGGCAATCTTGAAAACACCTTGAAAACACTTAAAAATCCACATCTTGAAAACTACATGGATGATCAAAGCCATGTTTGCGTAGTTGGGTGAGGCTCACAATGCCGAACGTTTTGGTACCAAAAAAATAGAAATTGGTGGAATAGTTTGGCCATAGCATTGAAAACTGTCTATTCTTAAATTACTTTAACACCTTACGAGCGGCCTATGCGGTTTATTTATATGTACCGCCCAGCGGGGTGTTTTTAGCCAAAATAGGGCTGTTTACGTGATCATTTTCATGCCTAAATAAGACCCAGAACGTAAAACAAGTACCTATCCCTGAAAGGGCATAAACAGAGCTTTCGAATGACACCATAACGATCCTTTTATGATGGCTAGTTTTCTTGCAATAACCGTGCAACGCGAGTGCAAAAAGCATGTAATTAGCCACTTTCCCGATACAATTCCTTATATAGCGAGTGAGAGAGGGAGGAGGGAGCTGGGATTCGTGTCAGTATGTTCGCCGCGGTGGTCTGGAGCAGTCATACGCTCGCTACTCTCCTGCCACCACTTGTCTCTCTCTCTCAGCAACATTACGTGCTGAAATTGCCACTCGACCTATGTCGAGCGCCGCCACATAGTCCAGCTTTATTTAACTCGACTTATGTGGTGAGCCGCTAATTAAGGGTTAAAACCGTGTCACACAACGTTTTCAGTCTTCAGTATATAGGCTTCCCCGCATCCCCTGGTGTTGCTTATAATAGTTATATTAATCATTCAGATCCATGCTTTTTTAAATTTAACTCTCAAAATAGTTAAGTCCCTACGAATTCCAGCAATTATTTAACCAACCTACCTATACATACCTACCCTACCATATAATAATCGATAATTCAAATTTATTTTTGGTGAATAACAGAGTATTGGCTAAGGTTTTTAACAATTCCTCCCTCTGCCAAATGCTTAGTTTAATAACAAAGTTCTAGACCTTCAAAGTTTTGACAATTTGTGGTGTGGTGTGACTTACCTTCCCTCCTCCCTCAAACAGCAAGCAATGTCTTCAGAGGTTCAAGAGTATTGCATTCTTCCATAAAAATATATATAGTCCAGTTTTATTCAATAACTCCGGAACTGCTTGTCAGATCGGTACCAAACTTTGACACAAGGTGCAGTTTTGTATTGGGCAACTTTTTATATGATATCCAAAATGGTGGCCAGACATGCCCGTGGCAGCCTTTCACACCCAACCCATCTCGTCCTATCTAATTTTATGTTGAATTCTATTGTTCTTGATCCCACTATAGGACTTGGTAGCCTATTCCACATATCTACAACTTTGTTACTAAACGAATAGAGGCAGATCCCTTATACAGCCAAGCTCTCCCTCTCTCGCTCATGTTTGTTTGCACAATCTGTTCCTTCTGTAGTTTCTCCATGCCCGATAAGTTAAATGATCTTTTGATATCTGTGACACAGCTTTTGTATCCAACACTATACCCTGCTTGCAAAACCGCTCGAACCCCGGACAACGTTGCTTGCAACTTTAATTATTATTATTATTAGTAATAGTAGTAGTAGGAGTACGATACATATGTAAAGACAAGTATCATCGATACGTTTTTGATGTGATCAAAGTTCATGTAAGCGAAATGTTTTCTGATCAAAGTAACCCGAAACAGTTATCTCTCTCTCTCTCTCTCTCTCTCTCTCTCTCTCTCTCTCTCTCTCTCTCTCTCTCTCTCTCTCTCTCTCTCTCTCTCTCTCTCTCTCTCTCTCTCTCTCTCTCTCTCTCTCTCTCTCTCTCTCTCTCTCTCTCTTTCGACCAAGTGTGTCTCAAGAAACTCTGGAAATCCAAGTAGGTGGATTCAACTCTAGTACACTGTCTAAACTAAATGTATAGCAGTCGCCATTCCTTTGTTCTGCAATTATCTATTTCATTCCGTTACAAATCCATAGTATAAACCGATTACAGTCAATGCGCATATCAGAGTAAGGACGTGATCACTTATGGCTAATCATAATATCGTACATGTTTTCTTCACATTTTAAAAGGCTCTAACACATATTTGTATCATTACTTGCAAAAGCTGGCGTGTTTTCTAAGTCGCCATGCTTTAATAGAGCTGCTAGCCATGCATAACCTATGAAATTATATTACAAGTTTTGTATATATATAAGAGTAATTATAATTTGAATATTATTTATGAAATGGGAAAACTACATATCATTATGTGCAAACTAACTATTATACTCTAACATTGAATTAACTGTTTTTAAAAGAATACTCTCTGACCTTTATTGCTTTGGAGAAGATGCACTGTAACACATCATAATAAAGCATCTTCCGAATAAGCGTAACATATTTGAACCTCAGAGCATTTGATAATAGATAAAAACACAAAATTAATCTCGAAAAAGATATTTAAATAATGTTATAACAGAGGACATGTAGGTCATATATGCATATATATTTAGGAAGGCCTCCCCTCATTTCCCCCGAGGTGTGCAGACGCCGACGGAGAGCGCAATAGAGAAAGAGAGAGAGGGAGTCGAGGGTCTTAAAGTTCAAGTGCCGGGACCTTGGTATAACCTTGCACAGAAATCCTGGCCTTCTTTCATAGGTTCTAATTTGGGTACCTATCTTGCAGGAAAGGCAGTAACAAAGTCAGTTTATCTTTTAACATGATGACGCTTGGTACTGGCTGCCATTAAGGGGGCCCACCTCGCTTTTTTTCTCTTTCTCTCCCTCTCTCTTTGGCTTGTATCCATTTGGCCCCATTCAGCCTACTGGTTTATGACGTTTACACCCATCCAGGTGTCAATATTTTCCTGGCGAGCAGTAGCGAGCCAGCATTTATATATTTTTGTTTTGACAGCAAGCTAAATTTGTACATTTTTCGATAGAACCGGATTTCTCCGTACAATGCTGACTCGCTATCGCTCGCCAGGAAAAAATCGACACCTGAATGGGGATAAACGTCTTAAAACAGTTGGCTGAATGGGGCCGAATGGATACAAGCCAGGGAAAAAAAGAAAAGGAGAGAAAGATAAAACAAAAACGGTGACCCCCAGTAATGATGTGAAATTGCTTGGAAAATCGATCTCACAATCAATGGTTTAAAACTACCGCTTGAAAGTGTTCAAACTTCGTATATTATGTATTATTGTACATATGTTGGTTAACACAAGGTTGTTGTATTAGACTTTGGACAGATAGCTTCAAGTCAATGGGTAATGACATCTAAACAAAACCATGATATGCAAGTTGCGTTTATCTTGGCAAAGGAGTACTGTGCATATGATATTAAAATGGATTTGAAGTTGTGTAAGTATAACACGACTTTCGATCGTGACTGCACGTGCTCGGCTCTCGGGTTTGAAGTGCATATGCGTGTGTGTGAGAGAGAGAGAGAGAGAGAGAGAGAGAGAAGGGGGGGGGGAAGGGGCGAAGAGTAGAGGGCACAAATCCACTCTTCTGTAAAGTTTATATTTGATTACGGTAAATAGAGTTGGATTAATTGGCGTCGGGTCAAGGTTACGTTCAAGTTGATAGTTTAGGCAGTTGTAGTGTTTGTATATACAAAGGAGTACAAAGGAAAACAAGCAACAACAGTAATACTGATCCCTACGAGGCTGTTTGTATCTAAACTACCTAGCGCATTATTTCGGAGCGGTTAGGGTCAGTTAGATCATGCTAGAATATATTATTGTTGTTTGTATTTTCCTAGTGTACTGATTTGATGCTCACCAATAATGTTTGAAGAGTTTGTTATGTTAAACGAAGCCACTTAGAGTTATAACAATAATTATATTATCTCTATAATATAATATGACTAACCTTCTCAGAATATTCGGGTGCTTGTTTAAATGTATTAATTATTTATTCCGCCCGCTGTTAAACGATATAATTCATTTTATAAAGAAACTTTGCAAATAAAAGAATAATTAATAGTTATTAGCGCTTCGATTGGTTTAGGGTTCATCCTAAGTTGTATAAAATTGTTTAGTATTATCCAAAATAAGTGAGAAATGGGCCATGTTATTGCGAGTGTTAATAGGAAAGAAGTCACCTAAAATTAAACATTTTCAGATCAGGTTATCAATGCGGGACAATTTAGATTTAAGGACATGTTTTATTAAATGGCGTTGCCCTGTATATGTTATAACTTTCAGATAATAAGAACTGTAAAAGTATAATATATTGTATACTAATTTTGTATAGTAAAACACTATATATACTGTATATATATAATATATATATATATATATATAGCACGAACTATATTTCTTGAGAACACTGTATAACGGCGGAACGTGGAATTAACCTCTCCAGGATTTCGACTGAACGACGCATATACAGAACACTGTATATGCTATGTAGTTTTATCTGGAGGAAACCTACTCGTTTAGCAGCTGATTATTCGATAAATAAGGGGAATATATCACACTACCATGCCATTATCATAATAATGACGAATCTTCATAATTAGCAACATATTTTGCTACACAACCTTCGTATTAGCCTGTTGATGAAGATGGACATTTACCATTAGATTATTGATTATTATGTTTTTCACACCAACCAACTTCACATACCGGTATAAAACTCAATTAATGAAATCAACAAATACATGTGGCACTCCGAGGACTCGAACCCAGGATACTCACATCGAAATTCCGCGCACTATGCATTACGCTATCAGGACAGTCGGAAAGAAAATTTGAAATACGTCAGAGTAAATGTAATTGAAGTTACGAGAGGCAAGCAAGGGCAAGCTAGCATAGGACTGATTTAGTTAGAGTAAGTTCGTTTGGGCCCAATTGGTTTAACTCAAATTAGTTAACTGGGTACAAGTGTTGAGCTGACCAAGAAATGAATTTTATAGGCACCTTCGGCTGGATATTATAGTCACTGCCCTTGTTGTCAGGTTCCCCGTAATTCTATGTATGGAAGATAAAATATTGTTATTGAAGTTTGAGTATAACTTAAAATGGAACAGTTGATCGAGATAAATAACTAAAGCGTATTAGTGTATAGTCGTAATTCAATCATACACATTTTACTGTCATGCATATAATTACAGACAAGGGGGGATAGAGCCAAAACCAATACTAGCACTATTGATCTTGGGTGGAAGAGTACAATATATCGTCTCTGACTGCACAAACACCTTTTGATTCACATTCCATAAAATGCTCGCATCATTATACCCTTACCATAATAATTAGCAGTCTCGGGTGGATGGGACTCGTTAGCCTTGGTCGGCAACCCCTCTAGGGGAGATAACCTTATACAAATCCGGGTGGATGGGACTCGTCAGCCTTGGTCGGCAACCTGTCTAGGGGAGTAAACCGTATACAAATCAGTACTGCTATCTTAGGGTGAAGCAGGTTAGTGGATGGATTAGCCACACACCGCTGTAGAAAAATAGTGCTAACAAATACATAAAATGCCTCGGAGTCAGACGGACCCTAAATTGAGTGGTTAAGTCCTTCAGTAAACTGGCAGGGGTTGTCCCTCTTACAGGGGATAGGTTCACTTGGGGGCATTTTGTGTATGGCCACCCCCATTAAGGGGAGTAAGGCGTCTGGCAATAGATAGATAGAAGGTACTATAACGGGATTTGAGCATTGTTAGCTTAAACACTACGAACTCAATTGTAAAGATAGGAAAGCATAGGTAGATGCGAAATTGTAAATGTTTTGAAGCTCCGGGCCTATTATATACCGTACTTTGATTTGCTGAGTTAACTCATGTGCTTTGTAGTTTATGTTTGGCACGACTCACATATTTCGATATGTTAGCTTACGTGATGCATGATTTAGTTGTTACCTCCGCCAACAAAAATGGACGGAGATATGTTTTGCCTTCGTCCGTTTGTAACCAAGATATCTCAAAAGGTTATGAGCCGACGTTCACGAAGTTGGATGGGCATTATGATATGCGCCAAGTAAGAAGGGATTCAATTATGGAGGCGAATGATATAGCGCATACCTCCGCCAGCTTACGCTGTATTGTACGCGCTCTCCCGAGTGCCCCTTTAGGTTGATACATTTTGGGATGACATTATTTAGTAAGTTGATGTGTGGCATGCACACATTTGTTACCGTACCTCAATGGATTAGCTGATTTCTTCCTGTGTTATAAGCTATAAATATACCCCCAAAAGTACTTAGGAAAATGTATCTACATGCTTAGGAAAATGTATCTAAAGGTCGAGAAGGGATGACGGTGTCCTTCTTTGTCTTCTATTTAATGGCGAGTGGGATGCTCATTATTCTAATTTATGCCACGTAGTTTCGCACAGCATTTTAGGAACATTATGTATATTTTACTTTCAGTCTCTAACGTAATGGTTTTCTTGTTAACTAGATTAGTTCCTTACTAATAAATTATATCATGCGGAAGATGGTTTGTGTAACATGACCTTTGCATGACAAATATCCAAAAGTTATTTTTATTAGACCTCCAAATCTGAGAGAACCTTCATGACTATAATATGTTTCTTTTCATCTGATGGTAAATTGCAACGTTCCCCCTCAAGATTTATCAATGATTTTGAAGATTGTGTAGTGGAATGTGGTGCTAATTATATATACCGTACCTGGTCTTAGTATGATGCAAAGACATATTAGTTTCATATGTTTCCATTAACTATCGATAAATTAGTTTCTAAAGGATTAAGTTTATCGTCAGCTGAAAACAAAAAAATATATATAAGGGATTAATTTAGGTTCACCGACGCTAGCTGGCTGACAGACATAGACAAATAATTAATGGTATATATACTCTAAACTATTTTGGGGCTTTGAAGTGGAGCCTATATGGTACCATAAATATTCATGTTTCCCTTCCTATATTTAGTTATACCTATGTTTAGAGGTTGGCACGAGGAACTAGTATTAACAATTATAATGATAACTTAAATTTTATGTCCGTTCACTAATTATTGCTTTCCAAAATGTGAAATATACGTTTGATGGAACATAACCGTATTCGCTTGCTCATAAAGTCGGATTCGAAAAGAACATATTCGCTTTAATAATACGCTCTCCGTAATGGAAGGATGAATATAGGAGATTGGTGGATTATTATCCACTCAATTATTCATTTTACGAATAACATTTTAGTGTCACACAAAATAGTATTTGTGTTGACATAGTTAGCACAGTCAGTTTCATATACAATTTCTTGAGATAGTATTCTGAGTTAGCAACGTATAGTGCACACATCTTATCTCCCGTTTAGTAATTTTATGTAAGTATAAATACCGGTATAGTATGATTGATACATATAACAATTCCAATTCCAATTTTGCTAACAGTAGCCTACTTCCATAGATAGTATTACGGAGAGAGAGAGCGCGCCTATGTACGGTCGCGCTAATAAGTCATTTCCCAGCTGGCATTACGTTTGGCTTGGTCTGTACTGTATTAATGTCTGTCAGATGTTGAATAGAGTGGGCAAGTGTAGGAACATGTTTGTATATTTCACTCGATATGAAGACATAAAGCTTAGAAATTGCTGATACCAATTATTGATCAAAACATACTTGGTGCCGAGACATGACTTATTAGCGCGATTGTACACAACTGTTATTGGAACTATCTGAACCCGCTGAACGGGGAGATGGGCAGCTTTTTTCTGGCCGCTCTTCTTCCTCGTGTTTAGCCCCATTTGTTGTCATATTATAAGACGTTCGGCCCCTTAGTTTGGCGATTCTAAGACCTTGAGCCACATTTCTTTGTTAATATTAATTATGACTTTTCGTGTCATTTAGGTGTCGATTATTTTCCTGGCGAGCGATAGCGAGCCTGTCATTTTAGAGAAACTGGCCTTCGGCCAGGACATTGTTCTATCAAACAATTTACAAATTGATCTTGAAGGAGGGTCCTGGGCGGATGTTTGTTTTAAGCTTGATGGAGGTCTAGGGAGGAAACTAAGAAAAATATTGAAAAGATACATCAATTAACAAATGAAACGGCCCATGCCCGCCTAAAGCAACAATCTCGTGTAATTGTTTTAATTAGATATTTAAAGGAGAAAAATGTAAGAACATTGTCTATGTATATCAACACGGCAGACATCAGACTGCAGTGCGCGCGATTTAATTCACGTTAAACAGAGATCGACTGGGTTGCTTAAGGGTTCGTTTTCCACCATTCAAACCGATAATGCATCACACCATTTACCATCTGATCCTTGACACCATATGTTTAGATCCAACCAGGTTCTCGTCATTTGAACGCTCACTCAGATATGGATAGGTACCGTATGTTCATTTAAGGGAGCCCTCCTTGCTTTTGTTCTCTTTCTCTCGCTCTCTCTTTGGCTTGTATCCAATCGGCCCCATTTAGCCTACTGTTTTAAGACGTTCACCCCCACCCAGGTGTTAATATTTTCCTGAAAGTCTCAAAACATCCAAACTGCAATTATCTAATATTTATATCGGCCACCTCCCAAAGAACATCACACACCAGTGACCTTAATTGAGCAAGACATACAGGAATAAGATTGATATATTCGTTGCAGAGCCCAACGAACTAAACACTGCAGGCTATCTGACTAACTTGCTAAAAGATATTCCTCGTGAAAGGAATTGAATTGAAGGGAAAAATGGACACAACAGTAGTGAACAAAACAGGTCATAGACCATTTCTTCTCAATCGTTTTCCTAACCCCATTAATATTTTATATAACCCATTATCTTATGAACCATAACTGTATCTTGCATATTACAGATACAAATAGTGTTAAGGTATATTTCTTCAATAAACTAAATATAATGGAAAGAACCTCTTTATGTTTTGTGAATACATTAAATGCGATCTTATCGAAGTACAATAGTTCCTATTATATTGTTATACTGATAATCTTATTTTAGGATTAGTTCTTAATAACAAAAATAATTGTGTATACAAAATATGATATTAATAACGTTCAATGATGCGTACGTATTATTTATATGAATGTTTACAGAAAATATAAGTTACCCACTAAAATCGCAGTTTTCTTATTCTCTTGCAGTTGTCCTAACGTAGAAAACATGCCGAACACCAAATTACCAAAATAATGTACAGATATCGCGGTAACAGTGCTCACCATAATAATTCACAGCTACAAGGTGTCCAGACCTCTCCTACTATCAGAATGAATGATCAGCTCCATCCTTTGACCAACTAACTATAGTGTAGTCATTCTGGCATTAAATCCACGGATATCTGGACAAATTGCTAACCAAGGTTTGACGATTGATTATGGTAGATATAGGTCCCAACTAACACCTCTGAAAAGTCCCAAGCGAAAATCCTGTCCAATTCCGTGAAATCGACCACGCTCTTTTCCGGAGTCGCGATCGCTAGCGAAAATCTAAATTTTCAAGTTTTTCTCCGATTTTCAAAAGTTAGGTATCGTTACCTATGTTTTTTGACACCAGGAATCGATTGCAGCTATCAGTTTTACTAAAAAACGACAGCTTAATCGAATTTCGGCGGATTTTATGATTTTTCTAGTCAAAAAATTCAGAAATTTTCAGTTTGATGACTCTTGGTGTTTATGGACAATTACTTCTATGCAATTTCATTCCTTTATACAAATATCAAATCATGTTATCATAAGTTCTTGCAGTCACTTAAATTGTAAACTATCAGACTGACTACCAACGAAAAAAGGAAGAAAAACAATTTATCAAACAATTTATCAAACAATTTATTAAACAATTTAAAACATAATTTTGAAAGCTCCATAATTTGCACAGTGAACACAATTTGAACATGTGATACCTATGTTGTAAAAACGAAACCTTGTCAAAAATAAATTTAAAAACGTTAAGTGTGTGACGTGATATAAATAATGCCAATTATCTGGTCAGTGAAACAACAACAAAAACTGATAATATTAATAAATTAGTATGATCTCATGTACCTACTCATTGTTAATTCATTGAATTTATTTTCTATAGAACTCTATTCTACCAATATATGGTAAAGTTAATCATCCTCATCAAAATGATTAAATATCTGTGTTTCCTTATTATTACAGATGTTACCCTCACAGTTTTCACAGTTCTTATTGCAGGACAACTGAGCCTTATAGCACTTGCAACTGTTGGTGTCACAGTTCCTCTTGCACTTGATGTTCTTATCTATAAGTTCCTTTAGCTGCTGAGTGGTAGGATGGGATTTCTTGAGCTTATGGTATGTGGTGTGAAGTCCTGGAGTGACAACACCCATCATGCCTTGTATGTGGATGCTCCCCTTTCCATCGACAGTAGCAGAGTTCAAGTCCACATTGTCTGCAATGTACTGCCTCAGGCACTGAGGTGGATCTTCTTGAACCGGGGTGGCATCACTGGAGTTGGACAGTATAGCAGCATCCCTCTCGAAATGCTGTACTGTTGTATAACTCTCGGCATACCCTAACCGCCACATGGTTTCGTTTAGCTGCCTTGATGCATGGCTATGGTGTAGCTGAATCGCCAAAGCCAGCGGAATCTTCATCTGCAGTGTTTTTGGTCTACTAACTTTTGCTATTGACTGACCAATAGAAGCAATCCTCAACTGTCGGTGGGTTTTGTTTCTCAGTATTCGAGAGAGCAGGACATGTAGAGCGGTAGGTAACTCTGCAGACATACGTTCGGGATCTAAATCACGCAAAGACGGATATTCGGTCGCAGATACAAGTCCCTTCTCGTGGCATCTTATCTCTTCGTGAATCAGGTTGCCAGCAGCTATCACCAGACGTAGTTTCTCCTGTTCAGGGTCTGCTACCCGCTTTGATTTATGAAACTGTTCAACAGTAGAATCTTCCATGCTGCTAAGAACCACAAGTCCCTTGATTCGAACAAATCAGATATATTGCTGCCCAAAATTTTCTAGTAACTGAATCTTCATGTACTTATCGCTGTAGGCGTTGTAGTCATCTGGAAGAAGTGTCTGCATCTCTTCTCGCAGCTGCGAGATTGTAGCTACTCCTGCGGAACAGTTAAAACATCAGTCGATTGTAATCACTATTATCTTATTAATATAAATTATAAATTATCAACAATGAGACAGTCTTAGATGTTAATATTGAACATACGTACTACACATCTCCCCTTCATGATTGTCGACTAGCGAGACTGTGATCTCTTTGAAGGCTTCCAGTTTTACGGTATCTCTTGGTGCTCCTAGTCTTTGCTTCTTCGAGAGCTGCTGGTGTTCAGAATCAAACTGCTGGCTTGCTGCGTCTGGTCACAAAGTTGCTGAAGCACACTCGGTGGTAGATGGCATCAAGAGCAGGTAGATCGATAGCAAAGGTTAATCTATCTCCAACCTCTTTGTTCCATCGTGCGTACTCTGTTTTCACTCTATTGCTGATGGCTTCTTGCAAGGTTTCTTGGAAGCAAGGTTTCTACTTGCGAAAATTGATGGCGAATCTTAGACACTTCTGTAGGGATCCTTCCACATAGGAGGCAACAGTGTCTGTAATCAAAGGTAACTTCATTCCGTGGTCTTAGCCGGTGAGGAAGAGGTGCAGGAGGTGGGCCGTCATCAGAGTCTGGGGAAGGGGATCTGGGTCGTTTAGTGAACACTCGTCGGCATGTAACGTGTACACGGTCTCCAGCAGTAATAATGAGCTCAGTCTTCTGCTTAGCTGCTGCTGCTCGCAGGGTAGGAATTCCCTGAAACCAAAAATAAAAATTAATTACAGTCCAGTGTTAAAACTTAAAAGTAGAATGTAGATCATCAGTTATAGTGAGTTATACTGTTATATTTCACGATTCACACAGAGGCCCACGTCTCTTCAACAAACTCCCACGGCGAGTAAGAGACATGAGAGACATCTCGTTAGACAACTTCAAGAGAGCCCTAGATGTCGAACTGCAAAAAGTGCCAGACGAGCCCATCCTCGCAAGGGAGCGAGCTGTCGCTTCAAACCGTCTACTGCACCAAATCACCACCCATAACGAGGGGCGTCGCGCTCCTTGGTGCCGCTAGAAGAGTGGCGAACACATCAAAAGGTATCAAAAGGTAAGGTATATTAAGACTTTTCAGGAGTTTAAATTAACTTACACGATCGGTTACTGTAGCAGACGTCTGTGTAGCTGTGATTTCCAATCCACATATTGGACAGATCTGCGCTAGCGTCTCGCCCCCATCCATCACAATGAAGTATTAGGATAAGTGCCAGCATACAGTTGGTCGTAGCCACGAGATCTGCAGATCTTCAGTCTTAAGTCTGCAGGGAGAAATCATGGAATGTTCATGCTATAAAAAAGTTGTTGAGTATGATGTAGATCATAGAAATAATCACAAGAATATACCGAATATACAAGAATATATAATATACAAGAATATACTGTGGTCACCTCAAATAAAAAAAGAATTTGACTAAAAATCGCTAAATCGACTTTAAATCGATTAAGCTATTGTTTTTGAGTAAAACTGATAGCTGCAATTTATTCCTGGTGTCAAAAAACATAGGTAACGATACCTAACTTTTGAAAATCGGAGAAAAACTTGAAAATTTAGATTTTCGCTAGCGATCGCGACTCCGGAAAAGAGCGTGGTCGATTTCACGGAATTGGATAGGAGTTTCGCTTGGGACTTTTCAGAGGTGTTAGTTGGGACCTATATCTACCATAATCAATTGTCAAACCTTGGTTAGCAATTTGTCCAGATTATTTTGCCAGAATGACTCGATCACTACTACTGATTGCGTCTACATCCACAGTTAAGCATACTGTACCATACATTATTCAATCATAATACCTACTTTGCTGATTATACTAGACTTATGAATTCTACAATAGAAGTTAAGGTCAATATAAAGTTTATGTAATTAAATTGCTAAAAAAAAAATCTGATTTGTTTTATCTAGTTTAGAGTTGTGTAAGGGTGTTTTGATGTGTAATAATACTAGACATGCATATTTAAACATCAAACAACAATCTAAAAACACGCCCCTCCACTCGCGAAAAATACTTATTTGGCCATAAACGTTTGCCGTGGGATACAAAATAAGTTGAGGGGGGACAATCCCCCCTTCCCCCCCTCTAGGAATTATTGAAATCCTCATATATTTAAACAGTAGGGTGCAAAAACCTTATTTTCCCCAACGCGAGTCGCCGAGGCTACACTCGTTGCGGATGTAGACAAACCCACCCGCCTCTTGGGAGGTAGGCGATATAGAGGATTTTTTTTTTTTTTCAGGATCAGTAATACATTTTAAGGGCTTTTAGACACATATAGGAATTCAATACATGGTATAAGAAACCTATTGGCCACGATAAAATCGATGTATGAATGCAATTATATAAACTTAATATGGTCCAAAGTTAACGTAACTTTGTTTTTATTTATTTTGTATGTTATCGTCATAGTCCCGATACACACTTTATTGACAGTTGCCCACATATGTTCCACGTCATGGTATGATGTAGGAAAATATGATTAGTATGAATTGCGAGTATGCTTTCTTTTACTGATCAGTCGACTACTATGGGTTTCAGAGGCCGTGTGGCATCTTTTTTCGGGAATAACTTATTAACAAACAGTTGGATCAGTATGATATTTTGACACAGCTTTTTTCACACCGTCCCCTAATTTGTGTCAATACAGTGCATTACCAAAAGTGTAGAAATAAGCCACTTGTCCCTGTGTCATGAGGTTATAGTTGCACATTAATGACCAAGAAACGGACTAGGCTACCGTGGCTTACCTGTGAGAACCACCAAACCATTATTGCTCCTCCATCAAACACGGTAGTTATCACCCAACCCTATTATCGCTTTTAAATTCACAGGTAAGCCACGTTAGCCTTGTCCGTTTCTTGGTCATTAATGTGCGACTTTAACCTTATGACACAGGGACAAGTGGCTTATATCTACACTTTTGGTAATGCACTATATTAACAAAAATTAGGGGACGGTGTGAAAAAAGCTGTGTCAAAATATCATACTGATCCAACTGTTTGTTAATAAGTTATTCGCGAAAAACGATGCCACACGGCCTCTGAAACCCATAGTAGTAAAATGAGTTAACCACTGCATAGGAAACTGCACTTGTAAATCAGGCATGCACAATATTGTTCCATGTATGAGATCACGGAGAGGAACAGAACTTATGTGGGCAACTGTATATATAAGTGAAGGTACTGTTATGCATCGTGTGATATCATTGAAGACGTTTTTTGCCGCACTATTAGAAACAATTTATTAGGGAAAATAGGGACCTACAGAGTCGCCATATTTTTCTCATTATAGTCCGCATGGAGGAATTTAGTTATTGACACTTGAAAAAACCCGATTACACCGAACAATAACACCAAAATATTAAGTCCCAACCGTAAACAAAGCATTGCGTCCAATGAATCCTTCGACTTGACCTCCTTCTTCTTGTTTTGAAAGATGTGGTGGGTGCGATTTACCCAATAAATGGCGTGAGCGTTACTCACAAAAACGAAATAACGGCAACCTGTGTTTACCCCCTTACAGATCTACATATATGAGGATGACAATAAATCGAGGGGGGGGGGGCGGCAACGCCCCCCTCAACCCATCGTGTATCCAATTTATCCCACAATTTCCCTTACCTACTGTAAAAGCGAGATTCATCCAATGAATGGCGCCATTTGACGCCGTATCTTCAGTTTAATGAATAATGGGTAAGTTAATGCAAATCCTCCACTCAAACCATGAAAAACCAATAATAAAACAATATATTCCTTGAACAAAATATTAAGAAAACTTGGTAAATAAGGCGGCTCTCGCTGTCTTGAATGCTACCGCTTGAAATGAAGCACAGATGAATGTTGAGTAGTTGAACAATCCACAAGTAGACTACTAATAATATTAATTGATACTGATGGGACTGTCTGCTATGGACATATACAGTATAACCATCAATGAATTGAATTAAACACAATAATTCAGACGTGCGGTTGCTATAAATGTTCTTATTATTATGAACATGATAATTGCCAAATAACAGGGTCGATCAGTTATAATATGACTTTTAGTTTCAAACGGATCTATCTCAGCAAAACGAGACAGTTGTGAAGCACTGTCATCTAATAAATACAAAACACTGTTTCAATATTGTTCGTTTGTTCAGGAGATTCACTCCACTTCATCGACTAGTCTGCTTTCAGTCCACGTGGGCCTAATAGTCCTGATGGGCTGATGGCCTTTCCAATTAAGCTAAACACGTGGTAGTATTCTGTTCTCTACAAGCTAGCCGTGACTACCAATCTGTAAGTTTGTAATTGTTAGTTTATACATTATTCATAAGGCTGTATATAAGTAACACTTATTATCTTTGACATGTTTTGTTTGTATCTCAGGAGTGAGGTAAGACAGGTTATTCAGCACCGTTATGTATTTAGTTTTGGTTGTGTTTAACTTAACTTCATTCTGCGTTTGTATCATACTTTGCTACGCTAAGTACGGTCAATATACAGGAGGCGCTACAATATTGGTAAAAAATTAAGCTCAATAGCACGTGATTAAGCGATTTTTCTCCAAATTGTTGATGTAGGTGTCATTCCCGGGAAACTAACATAATACATATTATATGGTTATTTATGTTTTAAGGGTTTGTTTACACTTCTTCTTTTTCGTCTTCATCTGGGAGACTTCTTTTGCGTGACTGTCAGTCAACAACTGAGACATCTGGTGGCGAATGCAATGAACTATACTGGTGGCGTCGTAGCCAAAGTAATCACCCTACCTAATTCATGCCAAGAGTACTCGAGTTCACTGACACGTGATGTCTATCGACCAATCAGGTGATGCCATGATTTGGAAAACAGGTGGCCCAGGATATAAGCTGTCAGTTTGACTCTGGCCAGCTTGTGTAGAGGGTGTGAGCCGATCAAAGCTTTTTCCACAGTCTTTAAAAACACTGAGGCTGCTTAAGACCTTTTCGCCTTCCAATAAGTGTAAACTGTCCAAAGTGCAATAACCAGTGTTCCAAATACAGCTGACAAGGACAGCTGGTTTTGAAATGCACATACACTTGTTTTACATGGAAAAATTCGAAACAAAAATCCACCAGCTGTTGACCAAGATGCTTAGATAAGTGGTGATCGAGCCTCCAGCGGCCAGCCAGGCAGCCCAGTACCTCCTCTGTTCATTAAGGTTAGTTGGTTGGTTGGGACAACATAAAGGAGCCGGACCACAGCTAGCTCGGGAATCTTAATGGGTCATCGCAAAGTAACATAAAGTAACAGATTTTTTTGCATAGGATTAAACTGGCATGCAAGGGCTAGTTGGTTATACTGATGTTTTGGACCGACAGTTAGCCCATCGATCTTTTTAGGCCTAATAGGTCCGGTAGAGCATAGGCTATACATCATTGCTATATATGTCATTAAGAGTTTAAATGTATTAGCCTATAAGGGAGAAAAAAAAATAAAATAAAATACATAGGCCTACTGTAAAACAATAAGTTTTTCAGCCAGTACCCAACCAGCGGGGGTGTGGGGGCGGCAGCCCCCACCAATAATACTAGGTTAGGTTAGGTAAGGTTGTTAGGTTAGGCTAATGTTAACCCCATTCTTACTAGGTTAGGTTAGGTTGTTAGGTTAGGCTAATGTTAACCCCATTCTTACTAGGTTAGGTTAGGTAAGGTTGTTAGGTTAGGCTAATATTAACCCCATTCTTACTAGGTTAGGTAAGGTTGTTAGGTTAGGCTAATGTTGACCCCATTCTTACTTCGTTAGGTTAGCCTAATGTTAACCTTATGAAAACCCAAACAAAGATTTTATTAGGGTTACTGTGTAATTTTAACATGAACATTAGTAAAATCCGAGCCAAGTTTCGTCAAAACTTGGCTCGTGTTTTCTAAATGTCGGGTTATATGGGTATGGAAATTTACAAAACCCGAGCCAACATGTTAATAAGGTTACTGTGTTATTTTCATTTTTAAATTAGTTAAATCCGAGCCAAGTTTCGTCAAAACTTGGCTCGGGTTTTCAAAAAGTCGGGTTTTATGGGTCTGGAAATTGACAAAACCCGAGCCAATATTTTACCAAGGTTACTGTGTTTTTTTCATTTTTACATTTGTTAAATCCGAGCCAAGTTTCGTCAAAACTTGGCTCGGGTTTTCAAAAAATTGGGTTTATGGGTCTGGAAATTGAACAAACCCGAGCCAAATTTGGGTTACAAATGTGTATTATAGTGTTCTATACGCTTTTTACCCCTCAATTTCCCTGATCTTCATAGCCCTCCCCACTATCGGGGGGCGTGTCTTTAGATTGATGGATAATGGGCAAATGCTTAATTCCCATTCAATTTCATCACTAGATACGACTAAAACACCAAAAACAAAATCAAAATACAAAAAAAAATACCTGAAAAACACATTGTTGCGTCTCCTGTATATTAACCCTAAGTACAAATACTCTATTAAGACTTAGTAACGAAGTTTATCGTAATCAATATAATTATGCCATTGTATATGGCTTGCGAACTTATCTGGGATATATGTTACAATTATATTCTGTATATAGGGGTGGTTCAAAACACGTGTTCATACTTTTCAGGACTCATTATTCAGACAAATAAGAACATATTACTAAATTACTCTAGAGCTGAGTCTTCATATTTTGGAGTTATCGGTAGATAGACAGGTGAGTCTATGGAGTGAAAAGGGAATATCAAAATCTACTAATGAAGTTGTTAACAGGCATGTTCATAGGTTCGGTCAATATTTACGAGTCACACCACAGCTGGGATCTCATTTTTAACGGTAGTTTTGGGTTCCTATCATTCTATGCTTCATTGCTATATACTTTTTATCCACCGGGTTTTTTTTTTTTTTTTTTTTTTTTTTTTTTTTTTTTTTTTTTTTTTTTTTTTTTTTTTAGCATTAACCTAACCAAAAAACCTAACCTAACCTAACCTAACCTAATCTAACCTAATAGCCCCCAAATACATTTAGGTTAGGTTAGGTTTTTAGGTTAGGTTAATGCTAAAAAAAATAAAAAAAATAAAAAAAAAATAAAAAAAACAAGAACAAATAATATTTTCCGGTGGATAAAAAGTATATAGTAATGAAACATAGAATGATAGGAACCCAAAACTACCATTAGAAATGAGATTCCAGCTGTGGTGTGACTCGTAAATATTGACCATAGGTTCTCATTATTGTGCATTTGTATTTGTTAATAATTTAAATTCGTAATGTATTTTGGTATATTTACTACATATCTATATACTTCCGATACACATATTCCAACATGTTGAGGAAAGGAAGAACGTTTGGTCAGCAGGTTAATGTTCAAGCTATGTAACGGTTCAGTATTGCGTGTCGAAGCACAGTCATGTACTCCTACGGAACGATATACTCGCGAAACAAAAGTAAAACCTTCATATTATAACGACCCTCGAGGTTTGTTCTCATTATATTAGTTCATTGCTAAGTTAAAGTTATCGATAAATGTTATAGTATTATTAAGGGGACATTTCCACTTGAGAGATTTTTTTCTGGACCCCTTTCTCCCTCATGTATAGCCCCATTGCTTTTGAGATTTTAAGACGTTCGCCCTAGTAGTTTGGACATTTTAAGACATTTTGCCTCATTACTGTCAATTTTAAGACCTTTTTTGCCATGAAGGTGTCGATTTTTTCCTGGCGAGCGATAGCGAGCCTGTTATTTAAGAGCAACCGGCCTCCGGCCGGGACATTTTTCTACCGAAAAATGTACAAATTTATCTTGAAAGGGGGTCTAGGGGGTGTAATTTTAAGCTTGATGAAAATGTAGGGAACAAACTAAATACCTCCCCTTAAGGTATACACCATATGATCTACAATGATAATTAAGTATCCACGCGTATTATTTGGTAAAATAAATACTCAATCGAACGATAATTACTTAAATGAACAATAAGCTTTGAAAAGGCATAAACCAAGAGTCGGTATTTCAAAAGTTTACTACAGATTTAACTCGGTTTCGTTGATACAGTTTAGCGTGGTCCATTGCTTCATGAGGCAATATCCGACGGAGAAAGAAGCTTCACCTAGATTATATTAATAACCGAAAGTGCATCACCCATTGGTCTTCACCAAACCAATAGCAACATTAAGGGGGGGTCACCGGTGTTTTTATCTTTCTCTCCTTTTCTCTCTGTCCCTGGTTTATATCCATTCGGCCCCATTTAGCCAACTGTTTTAAGACGTTTATCCCTATCCAGGTGTTGATTTCTTCCTGGCGAGCGATAGCGAGCCAGCATTGTATGGAGAAATCCGGCTTCGCCGGAGACATTTTTCTATCGAAAAATGTACAAATTTAGCTTGCTGTCAAAACAAAAATATATATATGCTGGCTCGCTACCGCTCGCCATGAAATTATTGACACCTGGTTGGGGGTAAATCTTCTTAAAACAGTAGGCTGAATGGGGCCGAATGGATACAAGCCAAAGAGAGAGGGAGAGAAAGAGAAAAAAAGCGAGGTGGGCTCCCTCAAAATCTTTGTCCTACCAGTCACTATAACCATTACCGTAGCCACCACTATCATCCTAATTATTACCTCGGCATAAAAGGTGATGTAAATATCTTAATTAGCGCATGTAAGACTGTAAGTACAGTACCGCGCCTGTGCATAATGTTCAAAGGTAGACTTTTTGATTTATCGATCTTTACTCCCTATAGACTTTAATTTGCATATATATATATATATATATATATATATATATATATATATATATATATATATATATATATATATATATATCAATAACTTCATAATGTTTTCAAAACTTGTCTGCCTAATATGTGGTGGAAAAAAAACAAATTCATAAATTAATATAACTATAATAATAATAATGATAATAATACAAATAATAGACGTCGCTGCCCTTGGTGAAAAATGCTATTTTACAGCGGAGTAAACTTAATTCAAAAAAACATTATCAGTTTTCCAGTTCCCAGAATAGCTACATCATAACCTGCATAATAACATTATGGGAGCCCACCTCGCTGTTTTCTCTATCTCTCCCTCTCTCTTTGGCTTGTATCCATTTGGCCCCATTCAGCCTACTATTTTAAGATGTTTACCCCCATACAGGTGTCAATATTTTCCCGGCGAGCGTAGCGAGCCAGCACGTATATATTTAGTTTTGTTTTGGCAGCAAGCCAAATTTGTAAATTTTTCGATAGAAAAATTTCTCCGGGAAGCCGGATTTCTCCATACAATGCTGGCTCGCTTTCGCTCGCCAGGAAGAAATCGACACCTGGATAGGGATAAACGTCTTAATTAACACAGTTGGCTGAATGGGGCCGAATAGATACAAGCCAGGGAAAGAGAAAAGGAGAGAAAGATAAAACAAAAAAGCCAGTGACCCCCTTAACTGAACGTGACACATTCCCGCACATACAGAGCAGGAATTCATTAGGCCAGTCATAAGGTAATTGCTGCTATGCATCAGCTTTATGTAACTCTCATATATTGCACAACTACCTCTATAATTTTATTCCCTTTGTATGCGAATGGTATTTATGGAGCTAAACCGGGGGATAGCGCGACACACTTTCAATGGGTTGATATATCAATTTATATTTCATGCTACTGTGATGCTTTCCAAATCGTAATCCATTTATTACTTGATATGAATCTAATGTGTTATTGGACATCAATCATATAATATATATTTGCCTAATGCAGCATTTCATGTGTTATGGATGTGTATCAATTGAAATGGTCTTATCAGCTCTCAAAGGTATGTTTAATTACAATGTTAATTCTGTAAAATGTACCGTTAGTCGCATTTGCTTTATTTCATATTCAACATAACTCTTAGCTTAAAGTCAAACGGCAGAGGGTTCAACTGAAATTATATATTTGTGTTATGTTTTGTTTCAACATATCATTGTGTATCTTTCATATCTCAGTAGGATCATATGGTTTTATTAAGTTCATTGGGAGATATTAGTGTTAAGCACGTTGTCAGTTAATACATAAATAATGGACATACTATTGCTAGTAAATCAATCTGTCAGTAGCCTTTCCTTCTCTTGTTTACCTTCCACCAGCGACGTGCATACATACCGCCAATAGCAACTGTATTTCACACTTTATTTTTCGTCCTAGCCACTCACTAAACCTACGTCCTACCCTCAGTTCTCTATAGGGGCTCGTTACGGGTTATTGCGTGGTGAGAGGGAAGGTGTGGGGGGGGGGGGGGGAGTACAAAGTAGTACCAAGGAAATCAAGCAATAACATATCTAGTGACCCTTCTAGGCTGCTTGTCTTCCAAAACACTGAGGATCAAGTGTCCAAACAGTGGTTTAGAGTGGGTAAGGGAACATTGGAGTGGGAACTAATGTCCGTGGCAAGATTAGGAAGTTAGTATGGGGCATATGGGCTAGTAACTGAGGGGGGATAGAATAAAGTTATTCATTTACAAACGCAGTCAGTCGTGGGTTTGATGCGAGATATTTGTCTGGGCGAAGTTTAAATGAATAAACGGTGCTGCAGTCTATAACGTCTCGGGGAAGCCCATTCCACAAGTTGACAACTCGATTGAAGAAGACATTCTTAGATTCGTGTGAGTTAAAAGATTTACCAATAATTTTGCAACCGTTTCCCCACGTGTAATTAGATTGGTCGATAGTGAAGTACTTACTACAGTTTATATTGTCGATGCCTTTGATGATTGTGAACACTTGAATTAAGTCGCCTCTTAATCTGCGCTGCGTTAAAGGAAATAGGGTATTATTCTATAATTGCACCTATACGAGCTAAACAAACTATTATTCTATTTAACAGGAATGTACGACGAGGTAAGTGATGTGGTATAGGTGGCAATATGCGGAAATGGATTAAAAGGGCATTCTGCCCCCCTCTTAACCCCTTATGAAAATCAAGGTGTTATTCACTCCACCCCAACTGGATTTCTACCGTTTTATCCAACCAGCGGGGGTGTGGGGGCGGCAGCCCCCACCCATAATACTAGGTTAGGTTAGGTAAGGTTGTTAGGTTAGGCTAATGTCTCTCTGAAACATTGTAAATCCGTGTCACATCTAGATTGATAGACTTTTGTCAGAGGGGAGCGGAATGCCCTTATAATCCATTTCCGCATATTGCCACCTATACCACATCACTTACCTCGTTGTACCTTCCTGTTAAATACAATAATAATTTGTTTAGCTCGTATAGGTGCAATTATAGAAATTTACCGGAAATAGATTTAATTCTCCAAGACGCTGCTGGTATGGTTTGTTCTTTAGGCTAGGTATAATTTTGGTAACTACATTGAACTCGTTCTAGCTTGTCTGTAGCTTTTTGGTAATAAGGGCACCAGGATTGAACACAGTATTCCAGAAGAGGGCGGACTAAGGAATTGTAAAGGGTTATGATAACTTCTTTGGATTTATGCTCAAATGACCTGCCTATAAAGCCAATTATTGTGTTTGCTTTCTTAACAACTTCTGAACATTGTTGACTCGGTTTTAGGTTACTCGATATGGTTACTCCCAGATCGGTTTCTCTGTTTACATTCTTAAGCTAGGTGCCATTCATCGAATAGTTTGCTTTCTTATTTTGGTATCCGATATGTAGTACTTTACATTTATCCACATTGAAACTCATTTGCCAAATTTGGGCCCGACATGACAACTTATCTAGATTATGTTGCATATCGTCAACTTGTTCTTTTGAGAGTACGCTATTTGCAATTTTTGTATCGTCAGCAAATTTTGAGATTGTACAGGTGAGACCCTCATCTATGTCGTTGATGTAAATTAGAAAGATAATTGGTCCTAGTACCAATCCCTGGGGTACCCCGCTACTTACATTGGTCCATTTAGATGCCTTACCGTTTGTGACTACTCCTTGCTTTCTGTCGCTTAGCCAATTGTCTATCCATTTCAACACACCGTCTTGTACTCCATGCACTTTTAGTTTTAGCAGTAAACGTTTGTGGGGAACTTTGTCAAAGGCCTTTTTGAAAATCAAGGTATATAATATCTACAGCTTTACTCTCATCATAGAGGTTGAGGATATCGTGGAAGAAGTCCAAGAGGTTTGTTAAACAGAAACGTTTATTACGAAAGCTGTGTTGAGTATCTTTAAGTATGTTATTTTCCTCTAAGTGATTTACGAGTCTGTCTCTGGTGAGTGTTTCTAGCATTTTACATACAACTGAGGTTAAGCTAATTGGACGATAGTTACTTGGTAGGGATTTGCTGCCTTTTTTTAATATTGGTGTTACGTTGGCTAGCTTCCACTGATCAGGCATAGTTCCATACTGCAAGCATTTATTAAATAGCAATGTCAGTGGTTTGGAGAGTTCATCCTTAGCTTCCTTTAGAACTCTAGGTGAGATTGTATCAGGTCCAGGCGTTTTATTTACCTTGAGTTTATCTAAACATTTCAATACTTCTCTCTCTGTAATGGTGATATTGCTTAAAACATCAGAATTATCAATTTGAATCGGCAATGCGGTAGGGATATCACTGAGGTCTTCTGTTGTAAAAACTGATGCAAAGAAGGTATTGAGGGCATTACTCATATGTACTTCATCTCTGGTGTATTCTCCATTTTCATCGACTAACGGTCCAACAGTTGAAGTAACTACTTTTTTCTTTCTGATATAACTATAGAATTCTTTTGGGTTTGTTTTACTTTGATCCGTACCATGTAACTCCAGGGTCTTTTTACTTTGCTTAATTAACTTTTTGGCTTTGCGTCGTAGTTCTACAAATTTCACCCGTTCTTTGTCATTTTGTGAGGATTTTATTGCAATCATTTTAGCAAGCAAACTGTCTGAAATCTCTATATTCCACCATTTGGGTTTATCATTATGGTCTGTACGCCGTATGCCGTATTTTCGATGGTACGCAATCTTGCACTGATTTTAGGTAAGTGGTTGCAAATAATTCCCAAGATGTATTTATGTCGTTATTGTTATTTAGAAAGCTCCAGTCAGTATCGTTAAACATAGCTCTAAGTTTACGGAAGTTTGCTTTCTTGAAATTAGGGACTTTCTCGATGCTGCTATTTGGTTCGTTACTAGTAAACTTTAAACTGAAATTTATCGTACGATGGTCGCTGTTACTGAATTCTTCACCAACATTCAAATTCTCTATTAATTCTTCTTTTGTTGCAAGTAGAAGCTCAAGAATGTTATTACCACGGGTCGAACAAATTGATAGAGCGAACTCTCTTGCAAGTTCGCATACAAGTCATGTCCAGAGTGTGAAGTAAGAGTATTGCCCCACTTGGTCACAGGTAAATTTATTAAAGTCGACAAAAATTACGGTATCTGCAATTTGTTCGTAAATTTCTCGGTCCGTTTGCACTGATTGAGCTGGAGGTCTGTATATTAATGCAAGTATTATTTGTGTACCTTTTATTATTCTTTATTAGCAGAAAAGATGTGTCGACGTTCACAATTTGAGGTTTTGACAAGAGGGTCGGGTTAAGACTTTCTTTGATAAAAAGTAAAACGCCACCTCCATTTTTATTTATTCTGCTTTTCTCAAACATTACATAACCGGGAAGTGAACACTCTGCTAAAAATTATCTGTCTTCTATAATGAGCCAAGATTCTGTTATGCCAATCACGTCATAATTTTCTAGAAACACTAGTTCCTCTAAATCTTAAAATTTATTGCGTATGCTACAAGCGTTTGCATAGAGAACCTTTAAATTTGTGATTTTGAACTCGCAGAACGCTCTTTAATACATTGTTTGGTTCTGGTCGGATCTACATTTATGTTCATGGCTGTCCTCAGTCCTCGCTGTCCTCGATCCTCATCGCTGGTGGTCCTCGGTTGCCTCTGTTTTTTGCTTGGCGTTAAATGATTTATGCCGGGAGAGAGGGGGGGTGGGGGGGGGGGGGAGATATATAACATACCAAACATTGCTTGAGCTTATGTGTTGTCCATATGGATTCACATTCTCATCCTATTCATTCCACTACACTTAACAAGCACACCACACTTCTTTCCAACACACCTAAATTACTTCTAACGTGCCTTTATAATGGCTCACTATCACTTTTGTTTAAAACTGGGGGCGGGGAGACACTTGCTGCAGGCAGCTTTGCCTTATGTCTCCTTCATGCACATAGCTATTCCGTAGCTAATAGTGCTCCAGACTGTTCAGTTTATGACACAGTTGTTGGTCTTTTCCGACTCCTCGAAATGCTAAAATTCATGCACTAGGGAAGGAATTGATAAACAGTTGCTTCAGTCTGTGAATGTTGCTAACAGTTGATATGGTTTTACTCCATATTTCCATTATGGAAATTAAACTGTGCTGTTCGAGGGTTCACAGTGGTCCAGCTAAGGTGTAAGAGAGTTGACAGCTCAAATCCTTGTTAATTCTTGAAATTTTTTGACAAGGTAGCCTATTTCCTGTGTAATATTGTTTATCAATATAGTTTGCCATTGATTAAAGTTGAGAAAATTAGAGATAGTTAGATATTTCACTATCTTGCACATAGTTGTTACGTAGTAAGGCCACCATTTTTTTTTAAGCACACACAATCCACAGGCCCGTGTGGTTATTGGTCATCAATTTAGAGGGTTAATATTAATAATAATTATATGATAGGTATTTCATTGGTATTGATTTTGAGATGATATTTTTGGGTGTGAAATGCTGTCATCGTTTTGAAGCATTTTGATAGAGCATATTCACATGTTAAAATTTTTGTCTTTTTAATGTAATAGCCATTATTGAAATATCGGTATCTGTCTAATAGATTACGTAATAGTGAGGTATATTGTATTGTGTTGCTAAATATCGGTATACGTCTAATAGATTACGTAATAGTGAGGTATATTGTATTGTGTTGCTAAATATCGGTATACGTCTAATAGATTACGTTACAGTAAGGTATATTGTATTTTGTTGCTAAATATTGCTTAGACCTCAAATCAAGGAATACTGTCCGACCGTTGTGTTATTTTACGCAACTAAGTATGGCCACTTCCTCTATTATACTGCAACATCTACTGCATATTACTCAACCTTGTCTATTTTAATATAGATTAATTTACTCCAAACATTGTCACCTTTACTTCCAACGGTTACTTCACATTTACCTGTTTCGACAAGTGGTATGCCTCTTTATTGAATAGCCCTGGCATGCTGATAAAATATTCCCTTTCCCAACCTTTTTTCCGTTTAATTAATTATGCCGTCTCCAAATTATCCTTTAAAACTGTATCAGCTAGACGTGCAAGTGATTGTAGGAATGGTCTAAAAGGGTTGCATGCTGTATATACACAACCAGGAATGTATGATGCCATGATATATAGTGCGTGTTGTCCAGCTCACCAGTGATGTGTAGTACCGCAGCACCACATAATTTATCACAGTCGCTGCTACCCTCCCTTTCACACAACTTTCGCAACCCCTCTTATCAATATATATTTTTAATTTAAACTTTTCGTACGATGACGCAAGGTGAATAATATTATAAATATTTAGCAATTAATGTTATGAGGCATATACAACCACAATTCACCTTTTTGGTAGGAAAATATGAATGTAGTTCAGATAAATAGGTTAGTAATGATCAAAATAGTAAAAACAGAGGTCATAATTTTAAAGAAAGATACTATATATACCATTTATTTCATCCCCTTTTTATTTTATATTTTCAATCATGCCAGGCCATTTATAACTGGTATTTTTTTATAAAATAGTCTGAACATCAGTATTCCTATCCTCTCATAACTCAATGGGCTAATGCAATCGAACTACAATTTAGAAAGAGTCGAACAGTAGGTGTTGAAATTTACAGCCCTTTCGGCCCAACCTACCCTGAATTACGTAGAGGCTAGGTACGCCCATTTCTAGACGCCATTTTCTGCAAATTAGTTGACAAGGGAGTACTCATTAAACCTACTGTCAATCTTGAACGGCTGTTGACCTATATTGATTACACCCTGACATCATTACACCTCATACTGGCATCATACGAGCAAGATTAGCAGTAAATTACCGTACATTCGTAGTCTGGAATATGCTTCAAGTTTCAGAGGCCGTAACCTATTTTTGCGTTAAGTATTCAAATTCCAGATCCCCAAGTATTAGGATAAGTATTGCGCATGCATATAGATGAACATGATCTGATTTTACTTTTATTTCAGTATCTACTTTTAGATTCAATACTGTGACTCCGAAGATAATCGTCTTTTAATTCATAATGTAATACCTGGTACCGGTTTTACTCAACATGCCAACACCCACTGGTTATTAATAGATAACTCAAAGGGAGTGTAAGGATAACCCCCATTTTGTATATTATTCTAGCACTCATATGCAGCTTAGTAAGCAGTGGTACGAGACGAATGGTTAATTTCTCGAGTTTTTAACAATTATATTCTGAAAGGTGTTTCCTTAGCAGTACCGTATCTATTGCTATCACGAATGACAATAACAAAATAGAGCTCTCACTGTATCCTCAACTGTCTAGCCATTCGACTAATAAATACACTAAAAAATACACTAACTTATCAGGCTAACATCCCCCCACTCAGCCTTACATACTTTCACTAATGTCCACCTAAATCAGATTTTGGTTGACACACACCTAGTATTACAACTAATTACACCTGACCTACCCCTAGCTCCAACACAACATGGCTTTAGGCCACTGCACTCCACAAACACTCTTCTCACAGACCTTACACAAAGAGCTTTCGACGGCATCAACTCAGCTAGACCACCACACAGATCACTATTAGCCACACTCGACATTAGTAAAGCCTTCGATGCCATCCCCCGCCACAACCTAACAAACAAAATCTACAACACAAACATGCACAACAACACAAAAAGGTGGCTGGCCAACTTCCTAGCAGGCAGATGTGCACACGTATCTTTTGCCGGTCAGTCATCTAAAATCAGAAACTTTCCAAACGGAGTCCCACAAGGATCCGTCCTATCGCCCGCACTCTTCAATCTGTACATGCACGATATAACTACACCCAATACGCCCCAAATAAACTTAGCCTCCTATGCAGGTGACATAACACTCACATGCACACACCATGACCCAAAAACAGCAACAGATCTCCTTCAACCCTATCTCAACACACTACATGGCTGGTGCACTACAAACAGAGTTAATCTAGCCCCAGCCAAATCCACCGCAACCCTGCTCACAAGTTGGACAGGAGAACACGAATACATCCCTCAACTCACCATAAACAACACACCCCTAACACATACACACACACCCAAAATCCTAGGAGTAACATATGATACTCATATGACATTCAAACAGCACACCACAAACATTAAAAAGAAACTGACACCCAGACTTAACGCCCTCAGGACACTTGCTCACACAAAATTTGGACACAACAAAGAAACTACCACCACAGTATATAAACAATACATAAGATCAGTGATGGAATACACAAGCCCAGCCTGGGCTTCTAACCTAGCTGAAACACATCATAAGACCTTACAGACTATTCCAAACAAAGCCCTGAAGATCATTACAGGCTGCACAGCTACTGCACCCACAGATCACCTACATCAAGAAACCAAAATCCTCAAAGTCAAAGACCATCTGGACATGAGAGGCACTCAATTCCTGGCAGCAGCCTCCACGAACCAAGACCATCCACTAAACTACATGGCAACACACCCACAGACACCAAGAAATATCAAAACAACACCCAGCACACGGTATCACACACAATTATTGTCCTCTCTCCCTCCCTGCCCACCCCGAACCAACTTCCAGAAGCACATCCATACTCATATCTCTCACCGATCCATCCACTCACTCACAGACAACACGCAGCTGCATGCACGACCTCCCGAAATCCATCCTTCCGAATCCTCCCTTCCTCGCGAGGACAGAGTCCACCTGGCCAGGCTGAGATGCGGACACCATCCAGCTCTCCTGAGCTATCAGAAGAGACTGGATGACTCCGTTGTCGACGCCTGCCCGGGATGTAACACAGCACCCCATACCATTAAACACATCATAGAAGACTGCATTTCACACAACCACTTACGCCAACAACACAATCTACACTCAATGAGAGCTCTGTGGGAAAGCCCGATCGTGGCCATGGCCTTTCTCAGGGACTCGGGGCTGTTCGGCCAGGCAGCTTAGGGAACAACAACAACAACCACTTTCGAAATGTGTCGCACCTTAATATAGCTGTTGTAAATCAGTAAAGAAAGCTTACAGATATTAATGGTCGAATTAGTTAAAGGTTATATATGAAATTTAATGTTTATTAATTAATCCTAATGATATTCAATTAAATCACTAAAATTTAGTGTTTTGCTGCCATGGACAGTGTAATCCATACTCATTATATATTCAATAACTTAGATACCCATATCCTGATAACTTATGTGTTTGGCATTGGCCACCTTGCATGGCACCGATTCGTGAAATGTCAAAATCTTACCCATGGACCATCATACTGGTACTTCATTCATATTGTTATTCGTAGTTTCATACCATCACTAAATATCATATACCGCCTTCATTTATGGATAGATACATTAACCCTATAAAACAAAGTATATTTTGCAACATCAATATAACTATTTATGTGCGACTATTATATTGTGTTCGAAAACAAATTGAGAGTCTAAAGATTTCTTGAGATACCAGTAGTTTTTAACTATTGGTTCCATCCTCTGTTAACTTAATGAAAGTGCTGAGTACAAGCCATCGATAAATAAAATTATGCCTTCTGATTTCAGAAGCTAACTCCACAATACTCACTATATTTTGTTTATTACACTACGAAAAGGAAAATATTTTACTTTGTCCAAACTTGAATGCTGAAATGTAAAGCAATAATTTTTGGAATACGGTACAAATTATATGAAATGAAGCGGGCAGGAGGGTAGCTATATTGATGCTTATTTGTTTATACATTTTCGAAAATCAGCTGCAAAGGCCGTACCAAAGTTGAGCAGACTCATAACAAAAAGGATATACCGGTACAAACAAATTCGGCTCTGAACGCTCCCTCTCACTCTCCCTCATCCACTCTAAACTACTGTTCGGACACTTGACCATCAGTGTTTTGAAGGGCAAGCAGCCTTGAGGGGTCGCTGGACCACTTTTTGCTTGATTTCCTTTGTACTCTTTTGTACTCTAAACATGACCCTACATCGAATGTCATTTGCTCATATATTATCCTTACCAGATAGCTATTTAGAATCACCAGCTATTTTACACTTATGCATTAATTCTCCATTATCCTTAATTACCCAATTACAGTTCCATCGATCGAGTTGATGGAATTAATATTTGCTTTGAAATGGGCCCAAATATCCCTTCTTGCATTATGGAAATGAAGAGTGAGCCCCTTCCTATTGCTTTAAGCTATCGCCTTTATTATCAGCAATTTATCATAAATTGTAGTAATTAGTCGTAGTGTATGCATGCATTTTAAAACAACAATGTGATTGAACACGCACACAGACCCTGACTACGACTAGATATTTGACGCTCCCCATACCCTTGCAAAAACACACATTTCCCTAGTCCCCTTGCTTGTAACCCAGGACAACAGCTAAAGTTGTAAAGAGACAGTCTAAAATATACTGTAGTCAATTCGCTTCACCCTTGCTTTTCCCAATCATTGCCCTAAGAAAAATTGGATGCGATCTCTTACACAGGACATATAGACAAAACCAAGAGGAGAAGTTGGCCGGTACATTTTATTACCGAATAATTAACATATTTATCTTGAAAGTGTTCTGGGTGGCGTGAATATTTGTGTTATTTAGTTTGAAGGGGGCCTGGAGATTTGTTTGTCTTAGTTTAGTGGGAAACTAAAGTTACATTGTTGGAAAATGGCAACAGCAATCAACATCATCAATAATAATATATCAACCCCCGTGATGTTGCACCAGATAGTGTTAATTAACTGTCAACCTTTCCCTGAACCTCCTTTTCTTCCTCAGGTTCCTCACGGGTGGTGTGGGCTGCGGCTGGGGTTGGAGCTGACCTGACCTGTAACCTGACCTCCCCCCTGCCCCAAGACTCCCCCAGGCTAGTGCTCTGGTACAAGGTCGGCGGCCACAAACCTATCTACAGGTTAGTCCATGTCCAGTAATAGTGGTATGGGGATCTAGGGCAAAGCAATATGACGATGGCATTTATTATTATTCACGCTATATAGACAAACACTTTGTCTGTTTCTTGCAGTGGGGATGTGGACATTTAAAAAAGTAGATAAGTTGGATTTCAAGGAATACATAAAATTACTAAGGAATACAAGCAACACTAGATCTACCGACTCGTTCTAGGATACTTGTGAAGGGAAAATATTGTGTAAGGAAGGACTGTCACAAACGCTTGTGGCAGAATCAAGATATGTTAGTGTTGTGTCAAGGGAATGGGTACAGTTTAGAAATCTTTGATCACATGCAATATTATCATGTGATCCCAGGGGATATATATATACTGTATACACATACATACATACGGGTTTAAAGACTGCAACCGTCCACAGTGAATGTGACTTCCATGGTACAATCACAGTACTGCACACAGTACACACCAATCATAACACGGTGGCTACAGTCTTTACTGCAGCACAGTACAACAGTCTTGCCAGAACAACGCCCCATCATGTTATTGGTGTGGCTGATGTTGGTATAGTGCTAACAGTGTCTCAGCAAAACTCAATAAAGTCCCCCTAAAGCACTTGCACCTGGCGAAAATCGCACCATACCAGCCTTAGCCGTTCTACAATAAGGCAGTACCAAGAAATCACCATAACTGCTACAGAGGCTGACTGCACCACCGAAGTGGCGGGCGGTGGGGTCGCTGAATCCCTGTATATATATACTGTATATATATATATATATATAATTTTTTTTTTTTTTTTTTTTTTTTTTTTTATATATATCCATATATCCAGTATATCCCAGCCGGGCTCGAACCACCGGCAGTCAGGAGAAGTGTCCATGTGTTAATTCACACCATGGTGTAGTGCATTAATGCATGGATACTCGTCCTGACTGTCGGTGCTTTGAGTCCGGCTGGGAGATAATATAAGTATATACAGTATATGTATATATATTTTTAGGTGTAGGGATGTGGCGACCCCATTGTCCGTCACTTTGTGTCGCAGTTAGCCCCTGGAGGTTAGGACTGGGAATCCCACCTCCAGAATTGCTAGGAGGAGGGTGTAGGCACCAGCAAAACAGGGTGGTACTCCCGGGGTATGCTAGGTGGTTGATAAGGACAGCTGGAGCTCCTGTTTCACCATCTGACCACCTTAGCTTATCCTTCCAGTGCCTCACCCAATATTGAGGGCAACCCCAGCAAAACTCCTCCTCCTCATATCAATACATTATACTACAAACACCTTAAATACTACACTATCTTTTAACGAAAACAAAAAAAGGACTAAACCACAACCCGCCTCGGAGTCCACAGGGAGAAGGGAGAGAGGTGGGACCAGAAATGCCCCCATTGGCCTGACCCCTGGCAGCGACTCGCCAAAATGCTCTGGACAACTACCTTCTACTCTTACTTTAATTTTTGCAACATTCGTTGCCTATCCTCTAACTTCCACTCTGTGGAACACCACCCCTCCTCTGCTCTGCCAACCATGATCTTCTCATTCACACCGAAACTCAGTTGTCTGGGACTACTGACAGCAAACCCATTTCTGTATACTCTTACTATCTATATCCTCAGTTTCAAGCCAATGGTGGATGTTGCTATATGTACGCAACAATCTTGCTTTCTCTCGTGTTACCAACTTTGATTCTTCTGAATTCTCAACTCTTTGGCTAAAGCTTTCTTGTCACTCACAAGCTAAATATTTATGCGCTGTTTATCTCTCCCTTAATTCTACTGACTATCCAAAATTCTTTGACTATCTAACTTCTAAAGTGGAACACATTCTATCCATCTCTCCTTTCACAAAAATCTTTAGATTAGGATATTTCAACGTTCACCACCGCCAATGGCCAACATGGTGAACATACCTATATCTTTTCTCTCCTAAATAACCTTCTGCAGTTACTCCAGCAACCCACCCGTATCCCGGATCGATCGCTTCGGAGATCGGCCCAACATTCTTGACTTATTTCTAACCCTTCTGCTTATACTGTAAATATTGTCTCTCCTTTGAGCTCCTCCGACCATAAACTTATCTCTGTCACCTGTCCTACCTCTCCGGTACGGCCACCCATCCTCCCAGCCGTCGGTGCTTGTGGCGCTTTGGCGTTGCCGACTGGGAGGCTTTTTGGCAGTACTTCTTTGATTTCCCATGCATTGACTTCTGTTTCCGTGGCCGGGGACCCTCGAAGAGTGCTGAACCCATCTCCGAGGTAATCCTCTTGTGCATGGAAACATACATTTAATTTTCTTTCTCTCAGTCTCTTGCAAACAAATCTTGGCTTACTCACCCTTGTTCTACTACTGTCCGCAATAAGGAGGAATCATTCAAATAGTACCGTCGCCTTCAAACTCAAGAATCTCATACTTTCTATGTTTCTGCCCGGAATCAAGCCAAATCTGTTCTTCAACTCGCCAAACATTCATTCATCAATAATAAATGCACAAAACTTTCCAATTCTAGCTATTTCCAAGCCTTCTGGCATCTAGCCAAAAATCTCTCCAATAATTTTTCTTCCTCGTTTTTCCCTCCCCTTTTCCACTCTGATGGCAGTACCATCACTTTTTCCTCTGACAAAGCTGACCTCTTAGCTAACACTTTCTATAAAAAAATCCACTTTGGATAATTCCGGTGCTATTCCTCCCTCTCCACCCCCCTCTCTCCTGCTTATGCCTAACATCATAATCTCTTCTAAGGATGTACTTTCCACCCTCTCTGGGCTTAATACTAAGGTGTATGGACTGGATGGTGTTCCTCCAGTGATAGTGATATGAAGTTAATGGTATATACTGTACAGTGGTAGTTATATCGTGATTATAATAAAAAGTGGTTGTGGTACAAACTGATTGTAAAATAATATGGTAATGGTATACTGCAAAGTGGTATGGATATAAAGTGGTAGTGTTATGTGCATGAAGGAGACAAAAGGCAATACTGCCTGTAACAATGATGCACCCCCCACCCCTCGGTCAATGTGTCTGGGCACACGGATATTGTAGCAGTTCAAGTCCTAGGATGAGGGAAAGATAGCTCAATAATTAAATATTGGTAGTTATATAAAGCGGTAGTAATGTAGAATATTGATGATGTAGTGTGGTATGGTTGTTAAGTGGTAGCTATATAAAGTGGTGGTGCTGTAAAGTGACTGATATGAAGTGGAAGTTATTTAACTCTGTGATCATGATGTAATGTGATAGAAAGGGAAAAGTAGTAGGGATGTAAAGTGTCAAGCGGTATAGAGTGGTTGTGGTAAAGGTAATATTTATCAAACATATTTTGCGCTTGTTGAATGCGGCATTCGGGATCATATTCTCATAATACATAATCATAAAAGGTGTATACTCCAGTATGTGTACCTCATGAGCATTTCCAGTGGTAGCTAAAGGCTTGCCTTCCTGTCATCATAAATTGTAGGACCGTATTATGGGCCCAGATTCTGCTGCAGCACTCCGTTCTGGAAATTGGACCAAAGTCAGCTGATGATTACATGCACGAGCCGTACTTCACAAGGCATAAACTGGCATGTTCAATGACATTTGGTCAGTGCTAAGCAAGACTAAGATGTCTTCTAGTTTAATACTCGTCACGCCAAAAGATAATTTAAATTAATGTATTAATATCTAGCAGGCAGTATATAAAAGCTGGTATATTAGCATATGTACTATTATTTGTTTGGCTAAGAGGAGCTACTAATTATGTTACTGTACCATACAAGGTAAATGGCTGCTGTATCTTGTTGGTATTTTCTTGAATTTGAAGGAACGCCATTGTTAGTTTTTGGCATTGAGCGTTGTGTAAGAAAAGGCCAGAGGGAGAAGTAGAGAGAGAGTGAGGTGGAGGGATGGATTTGAGAGGCATAAAGTGGAAGAGGTGTTGGATGGAAAGAGGGACGGCGGCACCGGGTTACAGAGAAGCATGGGGACGATGTATTCATGGCCACTCACTCGCTGATCAAAGCGTCTGGCAATAAATAGATTAAGGGGAGGCAGACCGTTTTTCTGGACCCCCTTCTCCCTCATGTTTAGCCCCACTAGTTTTGAGATTATAAGACGTTCGGCCCATTAGTTTGGCGATTTTAACACCTTTCGCCCTATTTCGTTGTCAATTTTAAGACATTTCGTGCCATTTAGGTGTCGATTATTTCCTGGCGAGCGATAGCGAGCCTGCAATTTTAAAAGGAACCGGCCTTTAGCCGGGAAATTTTTCTACCGAAAAATGTACAAATTTATCTTCAAGTGGGGTCTAGGGGGTGTTATTCTAAGCTTGATGGAGGTCTAGGGAGGAAACTAAAAAAAACATATGAATAAATGAATCAATAGACCAAACAAACGGCCAGTCTCCCCTTAACTCGTTGAAAATACTGAATTGAAAATCACTGAGAAGAGTGTCAAATGTCACAGGAGGAGACTGAATATGTAGTGTACCTATTGCACTTTCGTATATCACTCAATATATCGTCAACCAGAGCTTAATAACGTTTTGTAAATCATTTTAAGAATACCTCTGCTACTGTTATGCACCCTGGCGATGCAACTAATTTGTCCTTTTGCTTGCAAGTTACTATTTTTTTTTGTTTTATACCTGAAAAGGAGCTTAAAATGTACAATTGAAATGGTGAATTAAAATGATGACGGACTAACTGCATGGTTTAGATTTATTGTTACAATTTACATTAATTTATCTGTCAATTGACAAAAAATAATGCTACCAACAAGAAAGGTGAATCATGGCTATCCAATAACACGTTTATTGTTGTTTACATGAACATCGTTGCATATGTTAAATTATCTACTATTATTCTTCAACTAACTCCGCATAGTTTGAATGTTTTTTTTAATTTGCATTATGTCAAACAGTCAGGAAAATAATTATAGACATTTACAATATATATATCAAACACTGGAAAATAGAATTCGGAGTAGTGGGATTTTATATTCTTCATCGGATAACCGAGAATGACCCTGAGGGCTACACGAATATGTAACGATTTAAGTCGTTGTTTTTCACTTGAATTTCGTCATGCAGAATGAGCGTTAATATATGATTTTCAGACAAGTTCTTTCTTAGTTAAATGTTTTGGATAATGTATTTCGAATTAGACTACAAGCGCCACTTCCTAAGCATAATTAAAGGGTCTGGTGTTAGAACAAGTATGATAAACAAGAGTTATTTGTGCATGACTTTCCAGCATGCCTGTGTCACTGTAGTAATTTATTTGTATACGTCGTGTAGAGGGTTGGTAGTCAAATAAAAATGCTACCGAGGAGACTCCTGGAAAACATTAAAAACAAGTCACAAATATATTGTTTTTCTGTATGCAAAACTATAAGTCTTGTTAATGGGGTATCAGGTACGTACATGAAACCATATTTATATTGTGCATGTCGAAGTTGTTCATGATTGTTGAATTGATGAATAAATTATACAGATAATCATTAATTCAATTATTTAAATTACCAATGAATGCACAAGCTAGAAGGTATAAAACAAATGTTGTTTTGTCAAACATGTAGTAGAAAAGGAGGAAGAGGTAACCGATACCTTGCATACAACCGTATAATATAACTGTACCGTATGGAAATTCCCGGCGCGACCGAAGCCGCTCCAAGGACCCGTGCCCCCAGGGAGGGGGCAGGGGATGGTTGTGACGGTTTGGCTCCCGAAACTGCTCCCCGCGGCCGGCATCCGGTTTTCCTCCACTGGTCGTTGATTTTGTCTTCGGCTGTGGAGGGTCGGCAGCCATCCGCGGTTGGCAGCCTCGGGAGGTGGCCCCACGGCGTAGACGCCGCCACATCATTATATATCCATTATATATCCATACTCATATCTCTCACCGATCCATCCACTCACTCACAGACAACACACAGCTGCATGCACGACCTCCCGAAATCCATCCTTCCGAATCCTCCCTTCCTCGCGAGGACAGAGTCCACCTGGCCAGGCTGAGATGCGGACACCATCCAGCTCTCCTGAGCTATCAGAAGAGACTGGATGACTCCGTTGTCGACGCCTGCCCGGGATGTAACACAGCACCCCATACCATTAAACACATCATAGAAGACTGCATTTCACACAACCACTTACGCCAACAACACAATCTACACTCAATGAGAGCTCTGTGGGAAAGCCCGATCGTGGCCATGGCCTTTCTCAGGGACTCGGGGCTGTTCGGCCAGGCAGCTTAGGGAACAACAACAACAACAACAACAACTGTACCGTATTTATGTACGGTATATGAGTTACGTAGTTTTTATGTACGGTATATGAGTTACGTAGTTTCACCAATTCTGTATTGAAATGACACATTGAATAGAAAGGTCGAGGGGAAGCAAGAATATTGACTGACATTTCTGAAAACTAAATGGCATTAGAGTAAGAAGGTTTGACAGACGATGGTATTTGATACATCCTTAAAGAAGTAGGACACATTATATACTATTCAAAAGACGGAAGGGTAGGGTGGCACAAGTGAATGTGTAATATTTTTAAGCCATGTTTAACTTCGAAAATTTGAGAAGTACTGAAGTGTACACAGCAGGGAAAGATAAACATTTCATAACATAGTAGCCTGAGCATGCATAATGGAAAGACGTATTTGGGATCAAAGAGAACGGAAAGATTTGGTTGGTGAGGAAGACAAAGGAACAACTTGTGAAGTACTATTTTGTTCAAGCAGCAGCCGTACAGGTCAGTCATTTTATGTTCTAGTTTTGCATTTCTTCACACTAAGATATTTAAGCATGCTGTGGGATGACGCGGATTTTTGTATTTAAAGGATTCACTCGACGTCGAACAAGAGGGCATATGATGTTTAGAAAGATATGGAAAACAACGTGGAAAACTACGTGAACAAAATAACACAATTTCTAAGGGACGAAAACGCAGTCTCCTTTCAATCTCGATTAGGGTATTACTCGTCTATTAAACTGTTAAAGGGCAATGTCAGCAGCCATCATTAGATTGAACAATCTCGAAATAGTCACACAAATCAGCCCAATTCAAAGCAATGTTGATACAAAACCTACATACTGTCATAGGGGTTAATTGTGGACACGTGGGGCAATTGAGGACAGATAATTAAAATCCCAATATATATTTATCCATGATTTTGGTCTTAAACAAGGTTATATCTTAATGGTGTCGGGTTGGTTTAAATGTACTTGAACCGTAGATATTAAGTAATATGGGTTTTGTGGACTGCCCTCAATTGCCCCAGGTGTCCATAATTACTCCCTTTGACGGCACTATAACAGGGACGAGATTACAGACTCTTTCCAATGGCGCAAAACTTATAGGTAGAAAAACCATTCGAAACATATACACACAATCTGGTAGTCGTTGGAGGTAAAAATCGGTATCCAATTAACCTTACAAAGAGACGTATTTACCCACTCCCTCCAATTTCGCAGTTAGTGCAGGTAAAAAGTCATCCTCAAATTGCAAGTGTTAAACCTACTGGCGGTAGAGTACATTCCCAACACGGTCCACCAATCAATGAGCCGCTCACTGGCGTCCAAAAACTCATTCCAGGGGCTTCCAAAGTGCAGACATGGCAGACTCTCTAACTTTCCTCACATAACTGTGGTGTACCAACCACCGCCGGACCTAGTAATTGACACCAACGAGAGAGAGAGAGAGAGAGAGAGAGAGAGAGAGAGAGAGAGAGAGAGAGAGAGAGAGAGAGAGAGAGAGAGAGAGAGAGAGAGAGAGAGAGAGAGAGAGAGAGAGAGAGAGAGCTACATAGAGCTACATAGATACACAGACCATACAGACCTCAAGGTCCTTACTAGGCAGTCTGGCCTTACAAACTCTAATATGCATATATGCATATATACACATACACACATACACATACATAATATACATATATATATACATATATATACACATACATATACACATACATACATACACATATATATATACAGTATATATATACATACTGTACAGTGCACACACATACATATACATACATTTTTATTTTTATTTTTTTTTTTTTTTTTTTTTTTTTTTTTTTTTTTTTTTTTTCCATTCATATCACCCCAGCCCTCTGCAGATAGAGGTCAAGCCTTCCCTTGAAGGCGTTTATTTGTGTCGCTCTCCACCACTCTCGCTGGTATTTATTCCACTCTGTCGCCACACTGTAAGGTGAAGAAACTCTTTGTGACCTCTAGGTTTGCCTTTTTGGGTTTTTAATTTCATTCCATTTCCGCGAGTTTGATTAGTATTGTTTAATGTGAATAGTGCATTTTACATCGACTTTGTCGAAACCTTTTAGTATCTTAAAGCACTCAATAAGCTGACCCCTCAACCTCCTCTTTTTTTAATGAGAACAGGTTCAAATCGTTTAAGAGTCTTTCTTCATATGGTTTATTTCTTAATGAGGGTATCATCTTCGTCGCTCTACGCTGTACTGACTCGAGTCTTACAATGTCCTTGATCAGATAAGGTGACCAGAACTGCACACCATATTCAAGGTGGGGCCTCACCATACTTTTGAACAGTGGCACTATTACGTTTTCATGTTATATATGTAAATTTTTTCGTTTAATAAAGCCCAATGCTATGTTTGCCTTATTTGCAGCTGCTATACATTGTCGGAAGTTTTTAAGTTTCCAGATATTAGTTCCTAACCCTAGGTCTTTTCCTACCGTTGCGGTTTTTATTTGTTTGCCATTCATTTCGTATTTGTATTTCATATTTCTGCTACCAACCTGCAGCACCTGACATTTATCGACATTGAAGGGCATCTGCCATTTTTTCGACCACTCTGATATCTTGTTTAAATCAGAATGCAACGCATTTCTATCATCTTCGTTCAGGACTGTATTTCCTATTTTTGTAACCGTCGGCGAATTTGGAAATGGTGTTGTTTACCCCTACATCGATATCGTTAATGTAAATGAGAAACAGACCGGTCCAAGGACTGAACCCTGTGGAACTCCACTAGTGACAGGCTCCCACTCCGATTCCACTCCATTTATCACCACTCTCTGTCTTCTGTCCGTAAGCCAATTTTTTATCCAAGAATGAATTTCACCTTTGATACCTATCCTCTCCAGTTTAGCCAATAGTTTTCGGTGAGGCACCTTGTCGAAAGCTTTTTGAAAGTCCAAGAAGATTATATCTAGTGATTTCGTCATGTCGTTATATGTGATAGTTTGTTATAAAATTCAATCAAATTTGTTAGGCATGACTTATTTGATCTAAAGCCGTGTTGACTATTTTTGATTAGGTTGTTTGATTCGAGGTAATCTACAATCTTATCTCTAATGATTTTTTTTCCATGATTTTTTCCTACAATTGAAGTTAGGCTAATTGGTCTGTAATTACTCGCTTTGGCCTTGCTACCCTTCTTGTATATCGGCGTAATGTTCGCATCTTTCCAATCACTCGGTACAGTCCCCTGTAGTAGTGATAAGTTAAATAGTTGTGTCAGGGGTTTTGCTATTTGGTCCTTGACATTCTTAATTATTTTCGGGTGGAGCATGTCGGGTCCCGGGGTCTTATTTACATTTAAATTACTCAATTTGCTTTGTACTTCGGTAACACTGATGGTGAAATCTCCTATCTCATGAGTTGAGGTGTTATTTTCAAGGGTATGATCGATAATTTCTTCTGTGAAAACTGAGCCAAAATATTTGTTGAGCAGATTTGCCGTGTTTGTGTCGCCTGTTATTGTCTGGCCATCTTCTATTAGCGGTCCGATTCCGCTTTTGATCTGTTTATTTTTGTTTACGTAACTGTAGAATTTTTTTGGGGTTTGTGGCACTTTCCTCTGGCAATAGTCATTTCGTAATTTTGTTTGTTCGCCCTAATTATTTTTTTCACTTCCCTTCTACTATTTTTGTACAAGTTTTTAATTACTTCAGTGTTTGTGTTATTTTTTACAAGTTTGTGGAGTTGATTCCTTTTCCTTATTGCCTTGCCAATGTCTCTACTGAACCAAGGGGGCATACTTGATTTCGTACTACGTTTTGGTTTCATGGGTACAAATTGTTTATGCGCTTCTGTAATTGTAGACTTAAAATGTCCCCATAGTTCATTTACTTCGTTTATATTTATGAGGTTTGAGTGTATGTTTGATAGCGATTCCTTAAGTCCGTCATAATTTGCGTTTTTGAAGTCCGAAACCATTCCTGTTGTTTTTACTGAGGAATATTTGCTTATAACGTTGATTCTTAAGATTTTATGATCGGACGTTGCCAGATGTTCACCTACATCCAGGTTTGATAATAAATTTTCTTGGGTAGTGATTACGAGGTCTAGTATATTCCTGTCTCGCGTCGGCTGTTTTACGTGTTGAGTCAAAAAATTGTCCTGGATGAAGCTTGTCATTAGGCGTGACTCAGCATTTTTTCCGGTCGTGGTATTCCAGTCAATTATGGGGAGGTTATAGTCACCTAGTAAAACTGTTTCGTCGGAATTAAGGGTTTTCTCTAGTATTTCATAAAAGAGAGAGAGAGAGAGAGAGAGAGAGAGAGAGAGAGAGAGAGAGAGAGAGAGAGAGAGAGAGAGAGAGAGAGAGAGAGAGAGAGAGAGAGAGAGAGAGATGAGAGAGATGTGAGAGAGAGAGAGAGAGAGAGAGAGAGAGAGAGAGAGAGAGAGAGAGAGAGAGAGCGCGAGAGAGAGAGCGCGAGAGCGAGAGCGAGAGCGAGAGCGAGAGCGAGAGCACATAGGAAGATGGTAAGAGAAAACACATTTGTGAGGACCATATTTTGATATCGATTCTCCTTACGGCTCCACTTGAAAAAAGGGAAGATATGGAGTGTGAGACTTTAAACCATGACTAGTAAAAGGGTAGAGGCTAGACGTTATCACATGCTGTACATCAAATTCAAGCTGTATATAGCTAAGTTACATATCATATACAATTTCCTAAATACCTAGAGTGCAAAAGAGAATGCAATATATTTCGTGAAATTGTAATTTTGTAAATATTTATATTCATTGAATTACTTTGTTTTCTATATTTGTATCACTACATCACAAAGGATATTACATGGCATAATCTATATCTATATTTTATCTTTCCTTCTCTCTTAATACAGTATATATGCAGTATATATATACAGGTTTAAATATATATATATATGTACACACAGTACAGGATATACAGTATGTAGACTGTATATTCAGTCAACCAATTTCTTTTCTCGTGGGGTGTATCCTTGGTTCGCCTCCCTAACTTCTCTAAGTGTATGTGACAGCCGCGGAAACTTTAAAGCTTTTATGTGAAGTAGGGACAGGAAAGTCTTTTACCTGGACAACTTAGAATGATCAGAAAACGCGGAGTTACAAAGGGAATTTTATAAGGCATGACGTGGGCAACTTGTATTTCAGATGTTATCAGTCCAGATATTTATAAAATGCTTATATTTGACATTCATATTCCGGAGAAACATATATAAGGGAATATAATCCTTATCTGTATTATTCATGAAATGGTTTACATTGACATCTTATTGTGATATAATGCTGGTGTACACCAAAGGAGGAAGCATTCAAACGGTACCGACGCCTTAAAACTCAAGACTCTCATTCTTCATATGTTTCTGCCCGGAATCAAGCCAAATCTGTTCTTCGACTTGCCAAGCACTCTTTCATCAATAATAAATGAACTGAACTATGCAACTCTAGCTCTTCCCAAGCTTTCTGGCATCTAGCCAAAAACCTCTCCAACAATTTCTCTTCCTCGTCTTTCCCTTCCCTTTCCAACTCTGATGGCACAACCATCACTTCTTCCTCTGACAAAGCTAAAGTCTTCGCTCAAACTTTTGCTAGAAACTCCACCTTGGATGATTCCGGTGCTATTCCTCCCTCTCCACCCTCCGCTCTCTTACTTATGCCTAATATCCTAATCTCTTCTAAAGATGTGCTTTCTACCCTCTCTGGGCTTAATACTAGGAAGGCGTACAGTCCGGACGGTGTTCCCCCGGTTGTACTAAAAAACTGTGCTTCCGTGCTGACTCCCTGCCTAGGCAAACTCTTTCGTCTCTGTCTATCCTCTAACGTCTTCCCCTCATGCTGGAAGTTTGCTCTCATTCAACCTGTCCCAAAGAAAGGTGACCGCTCTCAACCCTCCAACTATCGTCCAATTGCTGTCATCTCTTGTATTTCTAAAGTTATTGAAACTATTCTTGCTTCCAATTTTTTTAAGCATTTCTCTTCTCATAATCTGCTCTCAGATCGCCAGTATGGCTTCCTAAGGGTCACTCTACTGGTGATATTCTTTCATATCTTACTAACTTTTGGTCATCCTCCTTTCGGGACTTCGGTGAGACTTTTTCTATTGCACTAGACATATCGAAAACCTTCGATAGAGTCTGGCACAAATCTTTAATTTCTAAACTACCCTCCTTCGGTTTCTATCCCTCCATCTGTGCCTTTGTCTCTAATTTCCTCTCCGGCTGTTCCATAGCTGCGGTTGTGGACAGCCATCGCTCACTTCCTCACCCTATAAACTCCGGTGTTCCTCAGGGCTCTGTCTTATATCCTATTCTCTTTCTAATTTTGATAAATGATCTTTTCAACTGTACCTCAATTCCCATCCATTCATACGCAGATGACTTAACCTTACACTACTCCATTAGTTTTTCAGAACGCCCAAGCCAGCAATTCCTCAACGACAAATGGAATGAAGCCATAGAACACTTAAATTCTGATCTAACTACCATCTCCAATTGGGGCAGAGAAAACCTTGTTACCTTTAATGCTTCCAAAACCAAATTTCTCCATCTATCTACCCGTCAGGAATTCCCTACGGACTATCCCTTATTCTTCAATGATACAAAAATCAATCCTTCATCTTCTCCCAATATTCTAGGTGTCTCTTTTTCTTTTGCTCTCAGTTGGAAGGATCATATTACCAGTCTTACTAAGGCAACCTCCCAGAAGCTGGGTGTGCTCAACCGCCTTATGGGGTTCTTTACCCCTGCACAGCTTCTTGCTCTGTACAGGGGCATAGTGCATCTTTGTATTGAGTATTGTTCACATGTATGGGGAGGGTCCTCTCACACCGCTCTCCTAGACAAAATTGAAAGGAAGGCCTTTCGTATCATTAACTCCCGTCCACTCACCAACTCTCTGCAATCTCTCTCTCTTCGCCGCAATGTTGCTTCTCTCTCGCTATTCTATCGCTACTATAATAATCAGTGTTCCTCAGAGCTTTCCCAGTGTATACCTCCTCCTTTACGTAGGGCACGTGGTACCGGTCTTGCAACACAATCCCACCCCTACTCTGTGCAACTCTCCAACACAAGAGTGAAACGTTACTCTCAGACTTTCTTCTATTCAACAGCTGAGATCTGGAACTCTCTCCCAGAATCAGTCTTTCCCTCTTCCTATGACTTAAATTGCTTCAAACTCCGTGTGTCCAGGCATTTTGGCTCGAACGTCCCTTGATTTTGGCCCTGTCACTCTTTCAACTATGGGGGAGGCACTCGCTATAGGCAGTTCTGACATTTGCCTCCCTCAATCACATATAAAAAAAAATGTGAATATAGAGGGGAGAGTTTCTCGGTAAAAGTAAAAACACTATTGTCGATCATTTATTACACATTTAATTTGCTTTAGCCTCCCCTTTGAGGTCTTTTGACAGCACACATTGTTTTGCAAATTAATTGCATTAAAAGCAGCATTAATTATATATTTTCATTACCCAAGGTATTCTCACATTCATGATGTTGCATGGCCAATTTAGCGTTGGATTTATATGAGAATATTGTGATTGTCAATGATGTTCATTGTTTGATTTATATGAATTTATGTTTAATTGTGAAAAATAAGTGAACACAAAGTAAAACTGTCTATGGCGATTGTTCTTTCAGAATAAACAAAACATTTCCGTCAAAACGTAAAAACGCATGTTTACCTCTGTCACAAAGGATATTTATGAATGATACTCTCACTCTTTTGTTGGTGGTTATTTCGGATTAATACAAAAATACACCAGTGTAATCGATGCCACCATCATATGCCCATAAGTTGCTTTATCCACAATTTGTTTCTCCAGTTGGCTAAATATTTAATTCACAAGTAATTTCACCAATCACCTTTGAATCATTTCGCTCACAAACAACTTTCTCCAAGAATTATTTGGGAAGCAAAATAATTCCTAATAAAGTTGGGTTCACAAGCGTTTCAATCACAATTTTTTTATTTTGATATACGCTCTGTGCCTGTTTATCCTCATAAATATACCCACCGTTATTTCAGTTACATCATATTGGCCTCAAACATTTATGCCCATGTTTGTTCATACAAATGTATTCCATGTCGACAGGTTTATCAAAAAGGTATTTCAACATGTTCTACTTTTCAGCGAACCAATAGATACTCCCAGAAGTATATTTACCCCTACTTTCAGTCCTCAAGTTAATTTTTGTCCTTCAGATATTTGTTCTTAACCTTTGTTTCACTCGCACATTTTTCGCATATTTGTTTGCACACAATCTCTCTTTACTGGTTGCAATTCATTTCACCAGCAACTCACTAGTCTGGCAATTCTTGTTAACACATTAAATCAGATGATGCCAATTGAGGTTTCATTTGGACTACCTACAGAACTTTTTATTCAATATAGGAAATATGTCAGAGATAGAGGATTATATAAAATTGTATAACACTTCCATTTCTACAGATTCATCTGTAGGTAGCTACGCATCAAAAGACTATTGCATTAACAAAGTAACACATTCGTCCATTGATTAAGCAGAGGCGACTTTGGCCACAATTTACTTTGAACATAGTTAATTATTTTGCCCAGATGTCGTAAATGTGCACACACAAGTTGTTTAGATCACTGTTAATTTCACACGCATATGATTTCACACACAACTGATTTCTTTAAACAATACATTTTCTCCATGATTCTTGTTCCCTTCAGGCAAAAAAAAAAAAAAAAAATTATATACATAATTATATATATATACAAAATAACAGAAGTCCAGGATTCCTGTTGGCTATGATTCGTTCTTTTTCTTAAATGTTTTTACCCAACATTTTGTTTAAATAGATTTTCCGTGCGCAATTATTCTCTCCAGCAGATCTATATACAGCATATACAGTTGTAAGGTATGTTTTGTTTGTGACCACCTAGCCCATAACCCTTTAGAACAATAGACATGCGACTAGGCTGCGGTTCTAATACAATACAATCAAATTACATGAATGCTACGAGGGTTTATGATCCCCATAGTGTTTATTATATTGAAGCACGTAAGTGGTAACGGGACTACTCAAAATATTAACCGACGAGTACCTCAGGTGTGGGTACCTCACCTAGTTTCTCCATAAGTTTCCGTTCTTGTTAACCAATATTATTCTAAAAAGTAAAACACCATTATTAACCCTTATTAGGTGGGAAACTCTCAGGTACAATTTTATTAGTGGGGACTAGCGGGAAACTTACATATACAGTTTGTATGTACGGTTTGTATTTCCCGCCTTACAAAATGCCCCAGTCTGACATCTGGTGGTCAATATCAATACTAGTCCGTCTTAGAATAACTACACATACTCCTCAACATCTTACAAGACTCAAGTAAGAATGTACAAACATCAGCCATGTCGAGATCGATGGCCCGCAATAGGGCAGCCAGTAGGAACAATACACTGACCAGTTCTTTTGAGACATTAAGTATACTGTTCCCTCCTTCCCTGCCTACCTACCTGCCTATCTATCTATCTACCTACTATACCTACCTACCTTCTTGCCTGCCTCCCTCCCTTCCTGCCTGCCAACCTACTGTGACGCCTGCAGCTTAGCAGAATGCCACGTGGGCTCAGCCGCTCGCTTGGCCACTCGCTAACACTCGCCAGGGCAATTAATTTGGCTACAGTCTATCTACAATGTTGTACTTTCTTTCTTGTGAATCGTCATGTCACAGGCAGTACAGAAGTGGTCTTTGTTTTCACCTGTGACAGTGCATTATATTTTATATCATGAATAGAACATAAGATGCATTGTATATAGTTAAGGAGAGAGAACAATATAGACAGTGGGGTGGTAGTGTGTGCGTGCGTATACATGTGCCGCCTCCCCCCGCTCGTAGGCTCGCGCGCGTGCCTTCTCACGCCTCTTGATTGGCTGGTGGTTCCTGGCGCCTTCTGCAGGCCTGCTGCCTGGTGACGTAGCAGCCTGTGATTGGCTGACCACCATGCCTTTGTGTGATCCTGGGGGTCCCAATGAGCTACTCTCTTCAGAGCTTGCCTGACCAGCATACCCTTCACACCTACCTTACCACCTGTCCCTGACTTCTACCTATAGAACACTTTCTCTCTCACTCAACTTCTTACCTCTCATTCTTCCAATCTATTTAACATCATAACTCCCCTTTGGTTCTGCACGATTTCATACATCGGCCATCGTATTATATGCTGAAGCTCTCAGATATTACATGTTTAGTTAGGCATTTTGGAGGGGTTACTATTTTGTCTGTAGAGGTTCGACACACTCACGGTGTCTCCCTACCTTTTTCTTGGTTGTCTGCTGGGCTATGTAATGCTAGACTGGGGTGAGGCTATTGTTGTTGTGATTTCCGATGTGTACCAGGTTTTGTTGAACCGGTACAATCGCAACGGATACGTGGGAAGCCTAGGTGGTCTTTCTGACTGTGTACCTTGTGAGTTTAGCACTGTGTTGCGAGTGAGGGCTTTTGCCTCTGCCACCCAACACTGAGCTAACTCGTTTTGCTTTGACTTTGAGAGGGTCGCCAGGAGAGAACCAGATACTAGCGATCTGGATCTCTCAAGAGAGCATCCCGTCATTTAACGTAATTTGGTCGTACAGTCTTAAGGATCGCACTAGGCTACGAGCCGCTTGCTCAGCCATTGTTTCCTAGCCTATGACATCCCAGCTAGACTTTATTCGCCTAGCAGACACCCGATTGGGATTATAAACTCTTATGTCATGTATGCAGCATTTATATTCACATTGATTGTAAGCCTTGGTTGTTGTTGAGTTGCACAACCCGAGCAGGCTTTTTGAGTTGCCTGAGGAAGTACTTCTTTTGTTGTTGGAAATAATACTATTGCGCATTTATTATTGTTCCCGTGCCAGTTAACACTGTATGTCCCTACACTTGTCATATCTTGTTCCTGCATTATATAACAGTTCAAAATCCGATTCGATCATCTTAAGCAGCATCAGACTTTCTTCAGAAGATTCCTGCTCGATGCTTTAGGACTTTCGTTCACTTTCTTTAATATAGGAGTGACAGATTATTATTGTTTAGAGTAACTTTAATTATACCTTCTTCTTGTTTGCATTAAATAATTTCAGTGATTTAATTAAGCTCTCTATCTTTTTCCTTGTATACATTATTAACGTAATTGTATGTTGTTGTGATCAGGCTGTATCAGAGATCATCAGCGTGTAGTCGTAGTGCATTTATACCGAGTTATAGGATACCCCGTTATCGCAGATTTAACTCTGGAGGGTATACGTGTTTTTGTGCGCCGGCATTATAAATTCGAGGGGTTGGATCTAGTGTTACCGTTGTGGCTGTGTGCCTTTCTAGTCCAATGATTAAGAGCCCTTGTTTTATACGAGTCCCGGTCGTAACAAATGGCGACCTTGCTTAGGATTTTGTGAACTTAGAGAAATATTGCAGGAGTGTTGTGGTCATTTGTTTTTTTGTTTAAAGGAATATAATGGACATGTGGATTTTTTTTTGGCAAGTAGTATAACACTTAAGAGTCTTCAAGCATTTTGGAGTGAATAGTGCTACATAAGAGTTTAGGTACTTCTCTTTTTTTTATAAACGTTGAGAATTTTCAGTGGACAATATGTCGGACGACGGATCAGTGTACAGTGAGGACACGGTACGGGAAGCAGGCTCTGAGGTGCAGCAGCGGGGTTTGTTAGAAGGCATTAGAGTTATAACTAGTGAGGAGGATGCAAAGAAGTTTCTGGAGATGCCAATTACTGTTGACCGGGTGTCGGGGATTGATCAGTATGGTCTCCAGTGTTTGGCCACGGTCATGGGTCATGTGGGTACTAGCAGCATGACGAGAGGTGACCTGGTGGCCTGGGTGCTCGGCGGGGTGCATGTGGCTTCGGGTGGAGTGGGAGCTGGGGCACCTTCGGCCCAGCCCCCATTCCACTCTACTCCTGCCATGGCGCCCCCTCGGGCTCCGGAGCCGGGTACGTTCCCGCAGGCCGATAGTCACTGGCAGCGTGGTTTGCACTTGGGTGAGTCTCCAATTGTTGCATCTCCTCCTCCTCAAGGTTTAACTGCAGATATGATCTTCCAGCTTTAGATGGCTAAAATGCAGGCTGAGCAACGAAAGCATGAGGCTGAGCTCGAGCAATGGCAGCAAGAGGCTGAGCTCAGGATTCAGTCTGAGGAGAGAAAGGCCATGTACTGTGCAGACAAAGATCTTGATAAGTCTAGGGTGGAGTCGACAGGGCAGCGTCTCGGTTCTGGGAATCGAGGTCTTGATCAGTCTTTATCGCCCCTGCTTAAGTTAGTCCCTGTATATCACGAGTCGGGTGTCACCGTATTTTTTATGCGTTTTGAGAAGAAGTGCCGGGAGCACCAATGGCCCGAGGTTAAGTGGGCAGCCCTTGTTTCCTCTAGGTTGGTTGGCAAAGGACTCGAGGCATATGATGCGTTGCCTTTGGAGTCGTGCATCGATTATGAGGTATTGAAGGAGGCTGTCCTGCGGGCATATGAGTTACAACCAGAGACGTACAGATTGAAGTTCCAGGGTGTAACGAAGGGTCGTGAGTGCACCTTTCTTGAGCATGCCCGGGATCTGTCCGATGCATTTAGAAACTGGCTGCGTTCTGAGAAGGCATCGACGTTTGAGGAGTTGAAACAGCTGATGCTTCTAGAAAAAATGTTCAAGTGTACGGGCGGTGATCTGACTTTGAATCTTAAAGAAAAGAACCCGAAAACTCTTCAGGAGGCAGCTGAGATGGCTGACCTTCGGTTATCTTTGATTCGTGGGTGCAGTTCTGCACAGAGAAGTGATGCAGGCAATAAGGAGCGTAACCCTCCCCCTCCCCGAAACACTGATACACATAATTACACTAAGAACAAGAGCAACGACACCAAAACTGACCATAAACTTAGTACCGTCCCGTTTAGAAAGGGTCCGGGTCCTTCCTCACCTCAAGGGAAGCCCAAGGGAAAGTTAGAGTGCTTCCATTGTCATAAGGAGAGGCATTTTGCAAGAGCCTGTCCAAGCAAGCCACCTAATGCAGTTGTGTCCTTGGCTCGCACCATTGGGGTGTCCCCGAAGTCGTCTGAGTTTGCCCGGGGTATAACGTCAGAGGCTGGGACACAGCCAGTGGAGAAGAATCCGGAAGGCTCGAACCCTGTCCGTGATGTCTTTTGTGACCATCGAGGGCGTGGCTGCGTGAAGTGGGCTGGTAAGAAGCATGGAGTTGAGCTGTTGCGAGACACGGGTGCCTCTCAGACTTTGATGAAGAACTTTACTGGTAGACCAATAAACGCGACAAGGTTGGTTGTGGTGCAAGGTATCAATGCTATCAGGTCATACCCGTTGGTCAGGATGGAACTGGAGGTAGATGGTGTGACACGAGAGTTGGATGTGGGAATTGTGGAGAACTTGCCTGTTGGGGGCGTTGACCTCCTTCTCGGCAACGACTTTGCGGTGCCTGCTTCTGAGGTTTCACCCTTAGTCGTTGCCGAGAAGCCGGCAGACGTGAGTAGGGAGGAACAGGAGTGGGTAGAGAAGTGTCATGTACAACCTATGGCGTGCGTTGTTACAAGATCTCTTGCATCAAAAGAGTCACAGCCTATTCCTCAGTCTTCTGATCAACGGAGGAACGGTTGGAAGAAGACGGCTAATGTTGGTAAAAGTTTGGAGAGTTTAGTACCAGCAGTTCTTCTTGGCGACTCAGTATTGGCACCATTGTTGGAGTCTGGAGAAGCCCCAGGACCTGTCACAGCTAGTGAGGAGGTAGGGCAGGAAGAGACTCCGAGGCAGCAACGTTACACACAGAGAGAAAAAAGGGTTGCTCAGTTTGATATTGGGGGAGGACTTGGGTTGCTTCGGAAGCATTTAGACAGGTTGGTTCCCTCAGATATTTGTAAACTGCAGTTGGAGGATCCGGAAGTTCAGAAGTGTGGTAATGGTGCTGTCAAGATCAAACACGAGGACGGGGAAACATGTCATGTGAACCTGTTGGAGGAGTTTGTGAGGCAACCACCTGAGCAGCCTACTGTCCCTGCGTTGGTCTGCAGCGGCCAAGGTGGAGAAGGAGAGGGGGGCAGTAGGGAACAGGTGGAGGAGAGTAGGGATTGTCATGTCTCGGCGGAGCAGTGGGCGGGGGACACGAGTCTGGTGGCTGTGGAAGCGCTAGAGCACCTGCCTGAGCAGCAGTGTGCAGCGCTCCAGCACCAGCTCGGTTCATACCCCACTGGTCGTGCCGAGCACCCGAGCCTCACAACTCAGGCGGTGCAAGATGTTCCGCGGGCAGGTCACTTGAATGTTGGCAGACCGTTAGCCTCGTTGTTTCGGTGGTTCAGGGTGGGCGACGAGGCTTGGACATGGTTGTCAGGTCAGGGTCGACCCATGGCTGCCAAGGGTGGTGGTCAGAAGGAGGACTTTGAGCAGATTGGTGAGGTTGGCTGTGGAGTGGATGTGCCCGGTCGTCGCATAGCCTCCCAATACTGCTCTAGTCGAATGCAACAGCCCTACCATGGACCGACTGTATCTGGCCATGTCGCTAAAAGCGGTGATGCTGCGCAGGCAGATGTAGTTGCAAGGAATGCGGGGGTGCGCATGTACGGTATCGGTGGGGAAGCCTTAGCAATAATGAACTATGGGAGTGACTGCACAGGTGGTACTGATTGTCCCTCTCATGACCTGGCTGTTCTAGGGACGAAGGTGGAGAAGGAGGGAGACTACAGGTTAGAAGCTACGGTCTCGACTGGGTTGTGGGAGGCACTATGCATGTTGTTCTGCGAGATAAGTTGTTTACTAGGCTGTGGCAGTGCATCCGCATGTTTGTTGTTTCTCCAGGCCTGATGTACGGGGTAGAGTCCGACATGGAGGCTGGAGACAGTGCAAGGCTCAGTCTAATTCCCTACCGTATAAATCCTGCTCGACAGCCTGTGGTGCAAGCAGAGCTGGATTACGTGTTGACGAAGGGTCTGAGGGATAAGGAATGTCGTGAGTGGTCGTTGCCTGTAACTTTGCAATCTGCGTTAAGTGGCAAGATCAGTGTGTGTTGATTGCAAGAGAGTGTGTGCATTATCCCTGACAGACGCCTATACCTTATCAAGAGTTGACGACACCATAGACCGCTTCGGGGCTGCATCGCCTATCACGAAGGTAGAACTAGTGAAAGGCTTTTGGCAGGCCCCGTTGCCGGAAAGAGCGAAGAGAAATGCCAGTCTTGTGATGAACTGGGCAGTTTATCAGTGCCAGGTGTTGTTTTGCTGCCGGAACACAAGTTGGATGTGTGGCATGCTAAGGGCACTGATAATGTTTTGGTTGATTGTTTGTCACGGGATGGTTTGTTTGCAGGAGAACCCTCGCCGTTCAGTCAGTGTGTGTTGAGAGTGGAGTAAAATAGGCTTGCCCCTGTAAGTGCAGCCGCCATAAACATATTGAAAACATTAAAATTCTATAAAAACTTTCTTTAATAGTTAACATTTTTAAGTATGTTATAGCTGAACTTCTGAGTCGAACCTGTACTTCTCTCAGAAGGCTGGGCTAGTAGAAGCTCGCTCTAGGAGCATGGCAGTATGAATTAAGCTATTGTGTTGGGAGGGGTTGTAATTTTTTTGTTGATGAGAACTGAGCTTTGCCTTCTTTGTTGCGAAGTGATTAGAGGTGGCGAGTCTTATCGGCGTTCTGCTTGTCAGATATGGAGCTCATGGTTGAGCGTCTAATATCTTGGGGGGGTATAAATATCTGGGGGGTAACGATCACGGAGAAAGGGTTTGAGAAGGCGAAAAGTGAAAAGGTGGGACAAATGCAACAATGGAATGGGAGACTATGGAGCGCGACAAGGCTAAGAGCGAATAGCTATGAAATAGTGCGAGGGCTGTGGAAAGGATTAGGAGTACCTGCAATAATGTACGGCTTAGAGGCGGTAGAAACAACAAGGCGGAAACGAAGAAATTAGAAACGATACAGAATAAAATGGGAGGACAGGATTGGGGGCAAATAAATACGTAGCTCAAGAATCAATCCGAGGGGAGAGATGGGGGTGGAGTACGTTTGAGGAAAGGATTGGGAAAGCGAAAGGGAAGTACAAAGTGAGGCTAGAGGGGATGGAGGAAGATAGGTGGCCGGGGAAGGTATACAGATGGGCGAGCGAGCAAAGTAAATGGAACAGAGAGTGCAAGAAAAGATTGGGGAGGATAAATATAAAACAGGACCGGGTGGGAGGGGAATTTAGAAAAAGAAATGAGAGAAAGGAGTGGGTATACTAGAGAATGGGAGGGGATGTGTCAGAGAGATAGAGAAAGGATAAGGAGGAGGGGAGAAGAAGATGGAGGGAGGGGGTAGAAAATAAAGCCACGCTGGCATATTATAGAGAGAAGGAAAAACCAGCTAGAGAACTGTACTATGATGGGGGATGGGGACCGAAAACTCCTATTTAAAGCAAAGAGGATCGCTAGAACGAATGAGAGAACAAGGAGATGGAATGGAGTGGGACCGCACTGCAGTCAATGTGAAATGGGAGGAGACCCAATAGTGGAGGATGTAGAACACATAGTAACCGAATGTACAAGAGATAATGAGGAGAGAGAGGAGTTGGAGAGGTACATGAGGAATAGAGTTGGGGAGAGTGGGTGGGAGGAGATTAAGCAGAGGGAAGAGAGAGGGGTAGGGGCGCTATTGGGGTTAACACAGGAGATGGAAACAAGACATGGAGATGATGAAGAGGATGTTGGAGAAAATGTGGAGGAAGAGAAAGGGGGGGGGGGGGGGAACGGAGGTGAGGGGGAGCGAGGAGGAGGTGAGGGGGGGGTTTATACAAACAAACAAAAACTGTCTCTTAAACTATCCTTCTACTCTAAACTTTCCCTCCTACTAACGTTTCTGAGCCAGTACCGATACAAAGGTCAGCCCTGTGGATCTGCACGGTCTGCGGACGGGTTCTAAAGAAGAAGAAGGGTGTGACGCCTGCAGCTTAGCAGAACGCCACGTGGGCTTGGCCACTCGCTAACACTCGCCAGGGCAATGAATTTGGCTACAGTCTATCTACAATGTTGTACTTTCTTTCTTGTGAATCGTCATGTCACAGGCAGTACAGAAGTGGTCTTTGTTTTCGCCTGTGACAGTGCATTATATTTATATCATGAGTAGAAATAAGATGCATTGTATATAGTTAAGGAGAGAGAATAATATAGGCAGTGGGGTGGTGGTAGTGTGTGCGTGTGTATACATGTGCTGCCTCCCCCCCTCCCTTTGTAGGCTTGATTGGCTGGTGGTTCCTGGGCGTTCTGCAGGCTGCTGCCTGGTGATGTAGTGGCCTGTGATTGGCTGACCACCATGCCTTTGTGTGATCCTGGGGGTCCCAATGAGCTACTCTCTTCAGAGCTTGCCTGACCAGCATACCCTTCACATCCCTTACCACCTGTCCCCGACTTCTACCTATAGAAACACTTTCTCTCTCTCTCAACTTCTTACCTCTCATTCTTCCAATCTATTTAACATCATAACTCCCCTTTGGTTCTGCACGATTTCATACATCGGCCATCGTATTATATGCTGAAACTCTCAGATATTACATGTTTAGTTAGGCATTTTGGAGGGGTTACCATTTTGTCTGTAGAGGTTCGACACACCACACGGTGTCTCCCTACCTTTTTCTTGGTTGTCTGCTGGGCTATTTAATGCTAGACTGGGGTGAGGCTATTGTTGTTGTGATTTCCGATGTGTACCAGGTTTTGTTGAACCGGGTACAATCGCAACGGATACGTGGGAAGCCTAGGTGGTCTTTCTGACTGTGTACCTTGTGAGTTTAGCACTGTGTTGCGAGTGAGGGCTTTTGCCTCTGCCACCCAACACTGAGCTAACTCGTTTTGCTTTGACTTTGAGAGGGTCGCCAGGAGAGAACCAGATACTAGCGATCTGGATCTCTCAAGAGAGCACCCCGTCATTTAACGTAATTTGGTCGTACAGTCTTAAGGACCGCACTAGGCTACGAGCCGCTTGCTCAGCCATTGTTTCCTAGCCTACGACATCCCAGCTAGACTTTATTCGCCTAGCAGACACCCGATTGGGATTATAAACTCTTATGTCATGTATGCAGCATTTTTATTCACGTTGATTGTAAGCCTTGGTTGTTGTTGAGTTGCACAACCCGAGCAGGCTTTTTGAGTTGCCTGAGGAAGTACTTCTTTTGTTGTTGGAGATAATACTATTGCGCATTTATTATTTTTCCCGTGCCAGTTAACACTGTATGTCCCTACACTTGTCATATCTTGTTCCTGCATTATATAACAGTTCAAAATCCGATTCGATCATCTTAAGCAGCATCAGACTTTCTTCAGAAGATTCCTGCTCGATGCTTTAGGACTTTCGTTCACTTTCTTTAATATAGGAGTGACAGATTATTATTGTTTAGAGTAACTTTAATTATACCTTCTTCTTGTTTGCATTAAATCATTTCAGTGATTTAATTAAGCTCTATCTTTTTCCTTGTATACATTATTAACGTAATTGTATGTTGTTGTGATCAGGCTGTATCAGAGATCATCAGCCTGTAGTAGTAGTGCATTTATACCGAGTTATAGGATACCCCGTTATCGCAGATTTAACTCTGGAGGGTATACAGTAGGTGTTTTTGTGCGCCGGCATTATAAGTTCGAGGGTTGGATCTAGTGTTACCGTTGTGGCTGTGTGCCTTTCTAGTCCAATGATTAAGAGCCCTTGTTTTATACGAGTCCCGGTCGTAACACTACCCACCTACCTACCTATCCCCTCAATCCCTTCATCCATCCATCTAGCTACCAGGTGTCTCTATATCACTAGTACATCAGGCAATTCACGGAGAATATCCAATCAATAACTGTATAATAATTCTTATTCTATGTGTATGAAGGGAAAATAAGGCAAAGCTCTCTGTAACAAGTGCCCCCCCCCCCCCCCCCCCACACCGTTCCCCCAAGTTGAAAGTGATAGAGAGTTAAATTCAAGTTACTCTAGAGTCAACATGTCTGGACACACGTAGCTTGAAGCAGTACAAGTATTAGGCTGAGGAAAACTCAGATTGAGGGAATGATTTCCAGAGACTACGTGTTGAGTAGAAGAAAGACTGGGTTAGCCTAATCGGTTCACTCTTTGGTTAGAAAATAGAACAGAATTGGGGTGGGCACTTGTAATAGTGGTAGAAGAGTGAGAGAGATGCAACACTGGAATTAAGAGAGATATTGTAGAGAATTAGTAAGAGGAGGTGAATTGATAAGACAAAATGCTTTTGACTCTTTCTAGAAGTGCTGTGTGGGTTGAATCTCCCCACACATGCAAACAATACTCAATACATGGGCATACTGTGCCACTGTACAAAGCAAGAAGCTGTGTGGGGATAAGGAACCCACGGAGCTAGTTGAGCACACCTAACTTCTGAGAGGCTCTTTTAACAAGAGTGGTAATATGAAATTTTCAAGAGAGGTCCGAAGAAAAAGATACACAAAGAATATTTAGAGATGATGAAGGGTTAATTTGTATATATGTTGAAGAGTAAGGGATAGTCATGTATAAGATTGTGATAGGTAGATAATATAGAGGAATTTAAATTTTGGAAGAATTGACAGTTAAATGATTCTCTCTCCCTCAATCGAAAATAGTTGATAGATCAGAAGATAGGTGTGCTATGTCGTCATCACATGAGTTTTGAAGTAAATGCGTGATGGGTCGTTGTGGAAAACTACTTGGATAGTGTGATGTGATAGTCATCAACATATGAGTGGATAGGATTAGAGGTACAGTTGAGAATATTATTAATCAATATTAGTAAGAGCACTGGAGACAGGACAGAACCCTGAGGTACACAGGAGTTAGTAGGTAGAGGAAGTGAGCGATGGTTGTCCACAACTGCAGCTTATTGATAATCTTCTGTACAAAAATAAATCAAATTAATATAAATTACGTTAAAATATGACCGTAACAGCGAGCGACGAGGTCTGAACGAAGGTGAAGTCAAGGCGTGCAGCACTTATCTGAATGCGGACAGCTGAGTGCAAGTTATTTTTTGCGAAACTACCAATTCCATTCATTCCACCGCTCACAGACCAGCTTGGGATGAGAGCTTGACATACCCGGTGACCTTGAAAAGGGTTCTGTTGGACAGACTTCATTTCCTTTGGCTAACCCTCCTAGTTACCGTGCTATTACGAACAATATATACTGAAATATGCCCGCATAGGGCCATGAAGCAGGACAAAATTAATATGCTCACTGCAGAAGACTGAATGGGGGATGGTTCACTTTTTGGGCGATTTTTGCATGTATTCATTATTTTTCTATTTTCCTCCCTAGACCTCCATCAAAAAAAAAAAAAAAAAACATCCATTAGATCCCCCCTGCTAGATTAATTTGTAACTTTTTCGTTAGAAAAAAGTCCCGGCCGAAGGCCATTTTCGATTGAGGCAGAGAGAATCTTTTAACTTTCAATGCTTCCAAAATTTAAATTTCTCTATATATCTACCTAGCCCTTACTTGTCTCTGTAGACTGGCATTGAGTAGAGCTCTCTAGATCAACTGGTTCAGGTGTGATGACGATTTTCCGTGGAGAGAGTGTTACCGCATATTTTGCCATATCGGACGCGTTGGAAGATTTATTTTCGCTATATCTATCAATAGCTGACTAGTACGGACTGATAAGGATGTAGTTGAGGCTTGGTGGCGCTACGATCGACATGTCAACAAACGTTTCGCCGCACGGTTTTCAAAGCACGTTTAGCACGCTTTCAAGTATACAGATTTTAAAATGCTGCCCGGGCACCGGTCCTTCGCAAATTGCAGCATTTTAAATGCTGCCCGGGCAGGAGGGGTTAAACTCCTTTGCTGATTTGCGGCCAAAACTGCATGTTCTAAGCTGATCCCAACGGTTATCTGTGGACAAGAATTAGCGTTTTGTCGGTTTAATTATTACTATGCATTATTTATGGCAGCCATATACTGTAGATACTAGCCATAGGATGGTATCGGTACTTACTATGCTGGAAAGGGAAACTGCATAGCCTACGCAACCTTACAAAAAGTGGGTGATATAACAAATTGGTTTTGTTGTCTTACCTGTTGAGATATTGAGATACAAGTAATACTTGGTAGTTAAACAGATGAGACGTACAGTAAACTTTTCATTTGTATACTACTTGTGAATTCATAGTTTATTTATTATTTTTAACAAACAACTGTGTTTCAAAGACAAGATAATCACAATAGCTGTACAGAAAATGTTGTCTACAAATATCTAACACAATTATAAAACGTTGATTTCAGAATTCAAATTTGTTTCCTGTTTATATTCTCAATACAAATGATTTCCCATACAATATAATGCCTCTTTATTTCATCATACCTCACTATATTGGCGATGTTTGGCAACATAAGTATTTTGCTCGCATAGGCCTACACACATTTTTATACTTACATAGTCAAATTGTACTGTAGGGTGTGTAGCATTCATGGTTATAAATGAGAAAGCAAGAGTGTGTGTATATTAACCCATTGAGGACCAGCGACGCAGTGTTTGCGTCGGCAATGTTTGTAAAGCTAAACCCCAGCGTCACATAAGGTGCGTCTCGGTTAATTACTCCGGTCCTATGGTACCTAGAGGGCTCAGATTTGTATGGGAACTGTAAGTATCCCACGCAACAATGCCGATGGTTGAAAACTCTCAAAGTCCAACTGAGTGCGCATTAGCGCGCAAAAACTTGTTTTTGCCTACCCATTTCCCCATGTTAATTCCGACTTTCGGGCGCACCGTAGGACCCCTTAATGACCTAGGGGATCGGTTTTTTTTTTTTGGGTTTTTCTTCATTTCTAACCCATTCCTGGTGTTTTCTGGAAAAAAACAAATGTTCACAATCTGCCGGTCCTGGGTGGTACATTTATTATTAACTAGCTGGGAAGTGGGTTAAGATCAAGTTAGAATTGCTCTGTGTAACTGAGGAAACAAAAAAAAGAGGCATAGGAAACCTTTAAATTGACGGAGCTACTATTATCGGTTATGCCGTTCTTGAAAATAAGTGAAGATAGGAAAACTTAAGAAGTAGTTTTAGTAAGAAAAGTATTAAGAGTATTTTAAACATTTTATCCGTGTCTTCAAGCTATATATGACAAGAGGATTAGGCCGCTTACTGGGAAGTTGTGGAGTTACGTGGAAAATGCACCTTCTTCCATATTAGTGGAGCAAACTCACTGACATTAATGTAATCTATGTTTTCATCAATGGTATTATTTCAGTAATATGGAATGTGCGAATTCAACTAGTCAGTGTCAGTGGGCATTTAAAATAATTATAAGGAAAACATATTTCTGTAAAACTATTATAATAATCAGCATGTTGTTACTTAAGAGGCGAGTGACCACGCATGTTCGAAGGATTTTGTAAATGTAATGTTGATGCTAACTTTATTCGTATACTCTAATATAATTATAAAGCTCTAGTATATTTAATTTACCGTAAAATAATATTATTAACACAGGTACAACTTATGAGTGGGTTGAGTTACTTGGGAGCTACACCATCTTCTATGTTAGATGAGCAGGTTCTAGTAATGAGTAGGAGAGTATACAATAATAAAGTTTTTAATATCATATTAAATTGTTTGCATCTAAAAGTTCTATTAATGTCCCCTCCATTATCCAAAGCAACAACTGAAGATGTGGTTCAGCGACTCACTGGATTAGCGTGGAATTATTGAAGAACTGAGCCACATTATTGATTATTAATTATAAGGATGAATTAAAAAACCATAAGCATGAGTTGCAAGATATTTATAAATCATCATTAATCATCATTTATCTTGTGTTATCTACCTCCCCCAGCTATGACTTACGAGGAGGTCCAGCAACTCACTGGAAGAGCGTGGAGGTATTGGGGAGCCGCGCGACCTTCCATGCCAGGGGGGCCAGGCTCCGGGTGGAGAGGGTGCGGGAGGCCGACCAGGGGGAGTACTGGTGTAGGGTGGACTTTAAGACCAGCCCAACCCTGGTTACAAGTACTAGGCTCAGGGTTATCAGTAAGTCCTTATCATTTATTTTTAAGAATCACGATGGGAGTATCCCAAATGATTGGAAAACTAATAATGTAACATGTGTTTTTAAGGAAGGTATCAACAATGTCAAGGAAACTATCGACTAGTAACTCTTCTTCTGTAGTTTACAAACTTACATAAACGATCATTAATTGACAAACTAATTAACATCTTGAGGAAAATATAATTCTAAAGATTCACAGCAAGGCTTCCGAAATAAATGTTCGTGTCTGACAAATTTACTTGATTTTTCCAAGAGCTTCAAGATGCATGATGAAGGCAAAGCAGTTCATGTCATCTGTTTTGATTTAAGGAAAACGTTTGACTAAGTCCTTCACAGGCACCTGTTGTTAAAATTAAAGCCGAAAGAATTTGAAGAAAATCTATTGCAGTGGACTAGTGACTGGCTCACAAATAGAAAGCAACAATCATCGAAGGTAGAGAATCTGACTGACACGATGTCATTAGTGGTGTGCATCAGGGCTCAGTACTGGGTCCAGTCCTGTTCTTGGTATACATAAATGATACTTATGAAAACCTCTCTTGTAAAATCTCTAAATTTGCTGATGATGCCAACATCACAAGAAATATATACACGACACTAACAACACAATAACTCCAGCAAAAATTTAATGGACTAGTAAACTGGTCTGAAAAATAGAAAATTAACT
>CM064497.1:26001984-26080269 GCA_032716605.1 Paralithodes platypus | reverse complement strand
ATACAGTTGTAAGGTATGTTTTGTTTAGTGACCACCTCGCCCATAAACCCTTTAGAACAATTAGACATGCGAACTATGCTGCGGGTTCTAATACCATACAATCAAATTACATGAATGCTACGAGGGTTTATGATCCCCATAGTGTTTATTATATTGAAGCAACGTACGTGGTAGACGGGACGACTCAAAATATTAACCGCAACGAGGTACCTCAGGTGGTGGGTACCTCACCTATTTTCTCCCTAAGTTTCCGTTCTTGTTAACCAATATTTACTAAAAAGTAAAACACCATTATTAACCCTTATTCGGTGGGAAACGCTCAGGTACAATGTTATTAGTGTGGACTAGCGGGAAACTTACATATACAGTTGTGGATGTACGGTTTTGTATTTCCCGCCTTACAAATTGCCCCAGTCTGACATCTGTGGGGCCATATCAATACTAGTCCGTCTTATAATCACTACCCCTACTCCTCAACATCTTACAAGACTCAAGTAAGAATGTACAAACATCAGCCTTGTCGAGATCGAGGCCCCGCAAATAGGGCAGCCAGTAGGAACAATACACTGACCAGGTTTCTTTTGAGACATTAAGTATACTGTTCCCAGTCCCTCCCTGCCTAACTACCTGCCTATATATCTATCTACCTACTATATCCTACCTACCTTCCTTGCCTGCCTCCCTCCCTTCCCCTGCCTTTCCCACCTACTGTGGACGGCCTGCAGCTTAGCAGAATGCCACGTGTTCTTCAGCCGCTCGCGTGGCCACTCGCTAACACTCGCCAGGGCAATTAATTGGTGCTACAGTCTATCTACAATGTTGTACTTTCTTTCTTGTGAATCGTCATGTCACATGGCAGTACAGAAGTGGTCTTTGTTTTTCACCTGTGACAGTGCATTATATTTTATATCATGAGTAGAACATTAAGAGTCATTTGTATATTAGTTAAGGATAGAGAGAGAACAATATAGACAGTGGGGTGGTAGTGTGTGCGTGCGTATACATGTGCCGCCTCCCCCCGCTCGTAGGCTCCGCGCTGCGTGCAGTCCTCCACGCCTCTTGATATTGGCTGTTGGTTCCTGGCGCCTTCTGCAGGCCTTCTGCCTGGTGACGTAGCAGCCGGGTGATTGGCTGACTCAACATGCCTTTGTGTGATCCTGGGGGTCCCAATGAGCTAAAACTCTCTTGTCATAGCTTGCCTGACCAGCATACCCTTCCCACCTACCTTAACCTCCTGGTCCCTGACTTCTACCTATAGAACACTTTCTCTCCCTCACATCAACTTCTTATCCTCTCATTTCTTCCAATCTCTTCAACAGTCATAACTCCCCTTTGGTTCTGCACGAGGTCATACATCGGCCATCGCTATTATATGCTGAAGCTCTCAGATATTCCATGTGAGTTAGGCATTTTGGAGGGGTTACTATTTTGTCTGTAGAGGTTCGACACAACTCACGGTTTCGCCCGACCTTTTTCTTGGTTGGCTGCTGGTCTATGTAATGCTAGACTGGGGTGAGGCGATTGTTGTTGTGAATTTCCGATGTGTACCAGGTTTTGTTGAACCGGTACAATGCGCAACGGATACTGCCTGGGAAGCCTGAGGTGGTCTTTCTGACTGTGTACCTTGTGAGTTTAGGCACTGTGTTGCGAGTGAGGGCTTGTTGCCTACTGCCACCCAACACTGAGCTAAACTCGTTTTGCTTTGACTTTGAGAGGGTCCGCCAGGACCAGAGAACCAGATACTAGCGATCTGGATCTCTCAAGAGAGCATCCCGTCATTTAACGTAATTTGGTCGTACAGTCTTAAGGACTCACTAGGCTACGAGCCGCTTGCTCAGCCATTGTTTCCTACCCTAGGAAATCCCACCTAGACTTTATCCGCCTAGCAGACACCCGATGGGGATTATAAACTCTTATGTCATGTATGCAGCATTTATATTCACATTGATTGTAAGCCTTGGTTGTTGTTGAGTTGCACAACCCGAGCAGGCTTTTTGGAGTTGCCTGAGGAAGTACTTCTTTTGTTGTTGGAAATAATACTATTTCGCATTTATTGTTCCCGTGCCAGTTAACACTGTATGTCCCTACACTTGTCATATCTTGTTCCTGCATTATATAACAGTTCAAAATCCGATTCGATCATCTTAAGCAGCATCAGACTTTCTTCAGAAGATTCCTGCTCGATGCTTTAGGACTTTCGTTCACTTTCTTTAATATAGGAGTGACAGATTATTATTGTTTAGAGTAACTTTAATTATACCTTCTTCTTGTTTGCATTAAATCATTTCAGTGATTTAATTAAGCTCTCTATCTTTTTCCTTGATACATTATTAACGTAATTGTATGTTGTTGTGATCAGGCTGTATCAGAGATCATCAGCGTGTAGTCGTAGTGCATTTATACCGAGTTATAGGATACCCCGTTATCGCAGATTTAACTCTGGAGGGTATACGTGTTTTTGTGCGCCGGCATTATAAATTCGAGGGGTTGGATCTAGTGTTACCGTTGTGGCTGTGTGCCTTTCTAGTCCAATGATTAAGAGCCCTTGTTTTATACGAGTCCCGGTCGTAACAAATGGCGACCTTGCTTAGGATTTTGTGAACTTAGAGAAATATTGCAGGAGTGTTGTGGTCATTTGTTTTTTTGTTTAAAGGAATATAATGGACATGTGGATTTTTTTTTGGCAAGTAGTATAACACTTAAGAGTCTTCAAGCATTTTGGAGTGAATAGTGCTACATAAGAGTTTAGGTACTTCTCTTTTTTTTTATAAACGTTGAGAATTTTCAGTGGACAATATGTCGGACGACGGATCAGTGTACAGTGAGGACACGGTACGGGAAGCAGGCTCTGAGGTGCAGCAGCGGGGTTTGTTAGAAGGCATTAGAGTTATAACTAGTGAGGAGGATGCAAAGAAGTTTCTGGAGATGCCAATTACTGTTGACCGGGTGTCGGGGATTGATCAGTATGGTCTCCAGTGTTTGGCCACGGTCATGGGTCATGTGGGTACTAGCAGCATGACGAGAGGTGACCTGGTGGCCTGGGTGCTCGGCGGGGTGCATGTTGATTCGGGTGGAGTGGGAGCTGGGGCACCTTCGGCCCAGCCCCCATTCCACTCTACTCCTGCCATGGCGCCCCCGCGGGCTCCGGAGCCGGGTACGTTCCCGCAGCCGATAGTCACTGGCAGTGTGGTTTGCACTTGGGTGAGTCTCCAATTGTTGCATCTCCTCCTCCTCAAGGTTTAACTGCAGATATGATCTTCCAGCTTTTAGATGGCTAAAATGCAGGCTGAGCAACGAAAGCATGAGGCTGAGCTCGAGCAATGGCAGCAAGAGGCTTTGAGCTCAGGATTCAGTCTGAGGAGAGAAAGGCCATGTACTGTGCAGACAAAGATCTTGATAAGTCTAGGGTGGAGTCGACAGGGCAGCGTCTCGGTTCTGGGAATCGAGGTCTTGATCAGTCTTTATCGCCCCTTGCTTAAGTTAGTCCCTGTATATCACGAGTCGGGTGTCACCGTATTTTTTATGCGTTTTGAGAAGAAGTGCCGGGAGCACCAAGGGCCCGAGGTTAAGTGGGCAGCCCTTGTTTCCTCTAGGTGGGTTGGCAAAGGACTCGAGGCATATGAATGCGTTGCCTTTTGGAGTCGTGCATCGATTATGAGGTATTGAAGGAGGCTGTCCTGCGGGCATATGAGTTACAACCAGAGACGTACAGATTGAAGTTCCAGGGTGTAACGAAGGGTCGTGAGTGCACCTTTCTTGAGCATGCCCGGGATCTGTCCGATGCATTTAGAAACTGGCTGCGTTCTGAGAAGGCATCGACGTTTGAGGAGTTGAAACAGCTGATGCTTCTAGAAAAAATGTTCAAGTGTACGGGCGGTGATCTGACTTTGAATCTTAAAGAAAAGAACCCGAAAACTCTTCAGGAGGCAGCTGAGGATGGCTGACCTTCGGTTATCTTTGATTCGTGGGTGCAGTTCTGCACAGAGAAGTGATGCAGGCAATAAGGAGCGTAACCCTCCCCCTCCCCGAAACACTGATACACATAATTACACTAAGAACAAGAGCAACGACACCAAAACTGACCATAAAACTAGTACCGTCACGTTTAGAAAGGGTCCGGGTACTTTCCCACCTCAAGGGAAGCCCAAGGGAAAGTTAGAGTGCTTCCATTGTCATAAGGAGAGGCATTTTGCAAGAGCCTGTCCAAGCAAGCCACCTAATGCAGTTGTGTCCTTGGCTCGCACCATTGGGGTGTCCCCGAAGTCGTCTGAGTTTGCCCGTGGGTATAACGTCAGAGGCTGGGACACAGCCCAGTGGAGAAGAATCCGGAAGGCTCGAACCCTGTCCGTGATGTCTTTTGTGACCATCGAGGGCGTGGCTGCGTGAAGTGGGCTGGGTAAGAAGCATGGAGTTGAGCTGTTGCGAGAACACGGGTGCCTCTCAGACTTTGATGAAGAACTTTACTGGTAGACCAATAAACGCGACAAGGTTGGTTGTGGTGCAAGGTATCAATGCTATCAGGTCATACCCGTTGGTCAGGATTGGAACTGGAGGTAGATGGTGTGACACGAGAGTTGGATGTGGGAATTGTGGAGAACTTGCCTGTTGGGGGCGTTGACCTCCTTCCCGCCAACGCCTTCGGGGGGCCTGTTTCTGAGTTCTCACCCTTAGTCGTTGCCGAGAAGCCGGCAGACGTGAGTAGGGAGGAACAGGAGTGGGTAGAGAAGTGTCATGTACAAACCTATGGCGTGCGTTTGTTACAAGATCTCTTGCATCCAAAGAGTCACAGCCTATTCCTCAGTCTTTCTGATCAATGGAGGAACGGTTGGAAGAAGACGGCTAATGTTGGTAAAAGTTTGGAGAGTTTAGTACCAGCAGTTCTTCTTGGCGACTCAGTATTGGCACCATTGTTGGAGTCTGGAGAAGCCCCAGGACCTGTCACAGCTAGTGAGGAGGTAGGGCAGGGAAGAGACTCCGAGGCAGCAACGTTACACACAGAGAGAAAAAAGGGTTGCTCAGTTTGATATTGGGGGAGGACTTGGGTTGCTTCGGAAGCATTTAGACAGGTTGGTTCCCTCAGATATTTGTAAACTGCAGTTGGAGGATCCGGAAGTTCAGAAGTGTGGTAATGGTGCTGTCAAGATCAAACACGAGGACGGGGAAACATGTCATGTGAACCTGTTGGAGGAGTTTGTGAGGCAACCACCTGAGCAGCCTACTGTCCCTGCGTTGGTCTGCAGCGGCCAAGGTGGAGAAGGAGAGGGCTAAAATAGGCTTGCCCCTGTAAGTGCAGCCGCCATAAACATATTGAAAACATTAAAATTCTATAAAAACTCTTTCTTTAATAGTTAACATTTTTAAGTATGTTATAGCTGAACTTCTGAGTCGAACCTGTAGGGAACAGGTGGAGGAGAGTAGGGATTGTCATGTCTCGGCGGAGCAGTGGGCGGGGGACACGAGTCTGGTGGCTGTGGAAGCGCTAGAGCACCTGCCTGAGCAGCAGTGTGCAGCGCTCCAGCACCAGCTCGGTTCATACCCCACTGGTCGTGCCGAGCACCCGAGCCTCACAACTCAGGCGGTGCAAGATGTTCCGCGGGCAGGTCACTTGAATGTTGGCAGACCGTTAGCCTCGTTGTTTCGGTGGTTCAGGGTGGGCGACGAGGCTTGGACATGGTTGTCAGGTCAGGGTCGACCCATGGCTGCCAAGGGTGGTGGTCAGAAGGAGGACTTTGAGCAGATTGGTGAGGTTGGCTGTGGAGTGGATGTGCCCGGTCGTCGCATAGCCTCCCAATACTGCTCTAGTCGAATGCAACAGCCCTACCATGGACCGACTGTATCTGGCCATGTCGCTAAAAGCGGTGATGCTGCGCAGGCAGATGTAGTTGCAAGGAATGCGGGGGTGCGCATGTACGGTATCGGTGGGGAAGCCTTAGCAATAATGAACTATGGGAGTGACTGCACAGGTGGTACTGATTGTCCCTCTCATGACCTGGCTGTTCTAGGGACGAAGGTGGAGAAGGAGGGAGACTACAGGTTAGAAGCTACGGTCTCGACTGGGTTGTGGGAGGCACTATGCATGTTGTTCTGCGAGATAAGTTGTTTACTAGGCTGTGGCAGTGCATCCGCATGTTTGTTGTTTCTCCAGGCCTGATGTACGGGGTAGAGTCCGACATGGAGGCTGGAGACAGTGCAAGGCTCAGTCTAATTCCCTACCGTATAAATCCTGCTCGACAGCCTGTGGTGCAAGCAGAGCTGGATTACGTGTTGACGAAGGGTCTGAGGGATAAGGAATGTCGTGAGTGGTCGTTGCCTGTAACTTTGCAATCTGCGTTAAGTGGCAAGATCAGTGTGTGTGTTGATTGCAAGAGAGTGTGTGCATTATCCCTGACAGACGCCTATACCTTATCAAGAGTTGACGACACCATAGACCGCTTCGGGGCTGCATCGCCTATCACGAAGGTAGAACTAGTGAAAGGCTTTTGGCAGGCCCCGTTGCCGGAAAGAGCGAAGAGAAATGCCAGTCTTGTGATGAACTGGGCAGTTTATCAGTGCCAGGTGTTGTTTTGCTGCCGGAACACAAGTTGGATGTGTGGCATGCTAAGGGCACTGATAATGTTTTGGTTGATTGTTTGTCACGGGATGGTTTGTTTGCAGGAGAACCCTCGCCGTTCAGTCAGTGTGTGTTGAGAGTGGAGTAAAATAGGCTTGCCCCTGTAAGTGCAGCCGCCATAAACATATTGAAAACATTAAAATTCTATAAAAACTCTTTCTTTAATAGTTAACATTTTTAAGTATGTTATAGCTGAACTTCTGAGTCGAACCTGTACTTCTCTCAGAAGGCTGGGCTAGTAGAAGCTCGCTCTAGGAGCATGGCAGTATGAATTAAGCTATTGTGTTGGGAGGGGTTGTAATTTTTTTGTTGATGAGAACTGAGCTTTGCCTTCTTTGTTGCGAAGTGATTAGAGGTGGCGAGTCTTATCGGCGTTCTGCTTGTCAGATATGGAGCTCATGGTTGAGCGTCTAATATCTTGGGGGGGTATAAATATCTGGGGGGTAACGATCACGGAGAAAGGGTTTGAGAAGGCGAAAAGTGAAAAGGTGGGACAAATGCAACAATGGAATGGGAGACTATGGAGCGCGACAAGGCTAAGAGCGAATAGCTATGAAATAGTGCGAGGGCTGTGGAAAGGATTAGGAGTACCTGCAATAATGTACGGCTTAGAGGCGGTAGAAACAACAGAGGCGGAAACGAAGAAATTAGAAACGATACAGAATAAAATCGGGAGGACAGGATTGGGGGCAAATAAATACGTAGCTCAAGAATCAATCCGAGGGGAGATGGGGTGGAGTACGTTTGAGGAAAGGATTGGGAAAGCGAAAGGGAAGTACAAAGTGAGGCTAGAGGGGATGGAGGAAGATAGGTGGCCGGGGAAGGTATACAGATGGGCGAGCGAGCAAAGTAAATGGAACAGAGAGTGCAAGAAAAGATTGGGGAGGATAAATATAAAACAGGACCGGGTGGGAGGGGAATTTAGAAAAAGAAATGAGAGAAAGGAGTGGGTCATACTAGAGAATGGGAGGGGATGTGTCAGAGAGATAGAGAAAGGGATAAAGGAGGAGGGGAGAAGAAGATGGAGGGAGGGGGTAGAAAATAAAGCCACGCTGGCATATTATAGAGAGAAGGAAAAACCAGCTAGAGAACTGTACTATGATGGGGGATGGGATCGAAACTCCTATTTAAAGCAAGAACAGGATCGCTAGAAACGAATGAGAGAACAAGGAGATGGAATGGAGTGGGACCGCACTGCAGTCAATGTGAAATGGGAGGAGACCCAATAGTGGAGGATGTAGAACACATAGTAACCGAATGTACAAGATATAATGAGGAGAGAGAGGAGTTGGAGAGGTACATGAGGAATAGAGTTGGGGAGAAGGGGTGGGAGGAGATTAAGCAGAGGGAAGAGAGAGGGGTAGGGGCGCTATTGGGGTTAACACAGGAGATGGAAACACAAGACATGGAGATGATGAAGAGGATGTTGGAGAAAATGTGGAGGAAGAGAAATGGGGGAGGGAGGGGGGGGGGGGAACGGAGGTGAGGGGGAGCGAGGAGGAGGTGAGGGGGAGCGAGGAGGAGGTGAGGGGGGGGTTTATACAAACAAACAAAAACTGTCTCTTAAACTATCCTTCTACTCTAAACTTTCCCTCCTACTAACGTTTCTGAGCCAGTACCGATACAAAGGTCAGCCCTGTGGATCTGCACGGTCTGCGGACGGGTTCTAAAGAAGAAGAAGAAGAAGGGTGTGACGCCTGCAGCTTAGCAGAACGCCACGTGGGCTTGGCCACTCGCTAACACTCGCCAGGGCAATGAATTTGGCTACAGTCTATCTACAATGTTGTACTTTCTTTCTTGTGAATCGTCATGTCACAGGCAGTACAGAAGTGGTCTTTGTTTTCGCCTGTGACAGTGCATTATATTTTATATCATGAGTAGAACATAAGATGCATTGTATATAGTTAAGGAGAGAGAACAATATAGGCAGTGGGGTGGTAGTGTGTGCGTGCGTATACATGTGCTGCCTCCCCCCGCTCGTAGGCTTGATTGGCTGGTGGTTCCTGGCGCGTTCTGCAGGCCTGCTGCCTGGTGATGTAGTGGCCTGTGATTGGCTGACCACCATGCCTTTGTGTGATCCTGGGGGTCCCAATGAGCTACTCTCTTCAGAGCTTGCCTGACCAGCATACCCTTCACGCCTCCCTTACCACCTGTCCCCGACTTCTACCTATAGAACACTTTCTCTCTCTCTCAACTTCTTACCTCTCATTCTTCCAATCTATTTAACATCATAACTCCCCTTTGGTTCTGCACGATTTCATACATCGGCCATCGTATTATATGCTGAAACTCTCAGATATTACATGTTTAGTTAGGCATTTTGGAGGGGTTACCATTTTGTCTGTAGAGGTTCGACACACCACACGGTGTCTCCCTACCTTTTTCTTGGTTGTCTGCTGGGCTATTTAATGCTAGACTGGGGTGAGGCTATTGTTGTTGTGATTTCCGATGTGTACCAGGTTTTGTTGAACCGGTACAATCGCAACGGATACGTGGGAAGCCTAGGTGGTCTTTCTGACTGTGTACCTTGTGAGTTTAGCACTGTGTTGCGAGTGAGGGCTTTTGCCTCTGCCACCCAACACTGAGCTAACTCGTTTTGCTTTGACTTTGAGAGGGTCGCCAGGAGAGAACCAGATACTAGCGATCTGGATCTCTCAAGAGAGCACCCCGTCATTTAACGTAATTTGGTCGTACAGTCTTAAGGACCGCACTAGGCTACGAGCCGCTTGCTCAGCCATTGTTTCCTAGCCTACGACATCCCAGCTAGACTTTATTCGCCTAGCAGACACCCGATTGGGATTATAAACTCTTATGTCATGTATGCAGCATTTTTATTCACGTTGATTGTAAGCCTTGGTTGTTGTTGAGTTGCACAACCCGAGCAGGCTTTTTGAGTTGCCTGAGGAAGTACTTCTTTTGTTGTTGGAGATAATACTATTGCGCATTTATTATTTTTCCCGTGCCAGTTAACACTGTATGTCCCTACACTTGTCATATCTTGTTCCTGCATTATATAACAGTTCAAAATCCGATTCGATCATCTTAAGCAGCATCAGACTTTCTTCAGAAGATTCCTGCTCGATGCTTTAGGACTTTCGTTCACTTTCTTTAATATAGGAGTGACAGATTATTATTGTTTAGAGTAACTTTAATTATACCTTCTTCTTGTTTGCATTAAATCATTTCAGTGATTTAATTAAGCTCTATCTTTTTCCTTGTATACATTATTAACGTAATTGTATGTTGTTGTGATCAGGCTGTATCAGAGATCATCAGCCTGTAGTAGTAGTGCATTTATACCGAGTTATAGGATACCCCGTTATCGCAGATTTAACTCTGGAGGGTATACAGTAGGTGTTTTTGTGCGCCGGCATTATAAGTTCGAGGGTTGGATCTAGTGTTACCGTTGTGGCTGTGTGCCTTTCTAGTCCAATGATTAAGAGCCCTTGTTTTATACGAGTCCCGGTCGTAACACATACCCACCTACCTATCCCCTCAATCCCTTCATCCATCCATCTAGCTACCAGGTGTCTCTATATCACTAGTACAGCAGGCAATTCACGGAGAATATCCAATCAATAACTGTATAATAATTCTTATTCTATGTGTATGAAGGGAAAATAAGGCAAAGCTCTCTGTAACAAGTGCCCCCCCCCCCTCCCCCCCCCCAACCGTTCCAAGTTGAAAGTGATAGAGAGTTAAATTCAAGTTACTCTAGAGTCAACATGTCTGGACACACGTAGCTTGAAGCAGTACAAGTATTAGGCTGAGGAAAACTCAGATTGAGGGAATGATTTCCAGAGACTACGTGTTGAGTAGAAGAAAGACTGGGTTAGCCTAATCGGTTCACTCTTTGGTTAGAAAATAGAACAGAATTGGGGTGGGCACTTGTAATAGTGGTAGAAGAGTGAGAGAGATGCAACACTGGAATTAAGAGAGATATTGTAGAGAATTAGTAAGAGGAGGTGAATTGATAAGACAAAATGCTTTTGACTCTTTCTAGAAGTGCTGTGTGGGTTGAATCTCCCCACACATGCAAACAATACTCAATACATGGGCATACTGTGCCACTGTACAAAGCAAGAAGCTGTGTGGGGATAAGGAACCCACGGAGCTAGTTGAGCACACCTAACTTCTGAGAGGCTCTTTTAACAAGAGTGGTAATATGAAATTTTCAAGAGAGGTCCGAAGAAAAAGATACACAAAGAATATTTAGAGATGATGAAGGGTTAATTTGTATATATGTTGAAGAGTAAGGGATAGTCATGTATAAGATTGTGATAGGTAGATAATATAGAGGAATTTAAATTTTGGAAGAATTGACAGTTAAATGATTCTCTCTCCCTCAATCGAAAATAGTTGATAGATCAGAAGATAGGTGTGCTATGTCGTCATCACATGAGTTTTGAAGTAAATGCGTGATGGGTCGTTGTGGAAAACTACTTGGATAGTGTGATGTGATAGTCATCAACATATGAGTGGATAGGATTAGAGGTACAGTTGAGAATATTATTAATCAATATTAGTAAGAGCACTGGAGACAGGACAGAACCCTGAGGTACACAGGAGTTAGTAGGTAGAGGAAGTGAGCGATGGTTGTCCACAACTGCAGCTTATTGATAATCTTCTGTACAAAAATAAATCAAATTAATATAAATTACGTTAAAATATGACCGTAACAGCGAGCGACGAGGTCTGAACGAAGGTGAAGTCAAGGCGTGCAGCACTTATCTGAATGCGGACAGCTGAGTGCAAGTTATTTTTTGCGAAACTACCAATTCCATTCATTCCACCGCTCACAGACCAGCTTGGGATGAGAGCTTGACATACCCGGTGACCTTGAAAAGGGTTCTGTTGGACAGACTTCATTTCCTTTGGCTAACCCTCCTAGTTACCGTGCTATTACGAACAATATATACTGAAATATGCCCGCATAGGGCCATGAAGCAGGACAAAATTAATATGCTCACTGCAGAAGACTGAATGGGGGATGGTTCACTTTTTGGGCGATTTTTGCATGTATTCATTATTTTTCTATTTTCCTCCCTAGACCTCCATCAAAAAAAAAAAAAAAAAAACATCCATTAGATCCCCCCTGCTAGATTAATTTGTAACTTTTTCGTTAGAAAAAAGTCCCGGCCGAAGGCCATTTTCGATTGAGGCAGAGAGAATCTTTTAACTTTCAATGCTTCCAAAATTTAAATTTCTCTATATATCTACCTAGCCCTTACTTGTCTCTGTAGACTGGCATTGAGTAGAGCTCTCTAGATCAACTGGTTCAGGTGTGATGACGATTTCCGTGGAGAGAGTGTTACCGCATATTTTGCCATATCGGACGCGTTGGAAGATTTATTTTCGCTATATCTATCAATAGCTGACTAGTACGGACTGATAAGGATGTAGTTGAGGCTTGGTGGCGCTACGATCGACATGTCAACAAACGTTTCGCCGCACGGTTTTCAAAGCACGTTTAGCACGCTTTCAAGTATACAGATTTTAAAATGCTGCCCGGGCACCGGTCCTTCGCAAATTGCAGCATTTTAAAATGCTGCCCGGGCAGGAGGGGTTAAACTCCTTTGCTGATTTGCGGCCAAAACTGCATGTTCTAAGCTGATCCCAACGGTTATCTGTGGACAAGAATTAGCGTTTTGTCGGTTTAATTATTACTATGCATTATTTATGGCAGCCATATACTGTAGATACTAGCCATAGGATGGTATCGGTACTTACTATGCTGGAAAGGGAAACTGCATAGCCTACGCAACCTTACAAAAGTGGGTGATATAACAAATTGGTTTTGTTGTCTTACCTGTTGAGATATTGAGATACAAGTAATACTTGGTAGTTAAACAGATGAGACGTACAGTAAACTTTTCATTTGTATACTACTTGTGAATTCATAGTTTATTTATTATTTTTAACAAACAACTGTGTTTCAAAGACAAGATAATCACAATAGCTGTACAGAAAATGTTGTCTACAAATATCTAACACAATTATAAAACGTTGATTTCAGAATTCAAATTTGTTTCCTGTTTATATTCTCAATACAAATGATTTCCCATACAATATAATGCCTCTTTATTTCATCATACCTCACTATATTGGCGATGTTTGGCAACATAAGTATTTTGCTCGCATAGGCCTACACACATTTTTATACTTACATAGTCAAATTGTACTGTAGGGTGTGTAGCATTCATGGTTATAAATGAGAAAGCAAGAGTGTGTGTATATTAACCCATTGAGGACCAGCGACGCAGTGTTTGCGTCGGCAATGTTTGTAAAGCTAAACCCCAGCGTCACATAAGGTGCGTCTCGGTTAATTACTCCGGTCCTATGGTACCTAGAGGGCTCAGATTTGTATGGGAACTGTAAGTATCCCACGCAACAATGCCGATGGTTGAAAACTCTCAAAGTCCAACTGAGTGCGCATTAGCGCGCAAAAACTTGTTTTTGCCTACCCATTTCCCCATGTTAATTCCGACTTTCGGGCGCACCGTAGGACCCCTTAATGACCTAGGGGATCGGTTTTTTTTGGGGGGGTTTTTCTTCATTTCTAACCCATTCCTGGTGTTTTCTGGAAAAAAACAAATGTTCACAATCTGCCGGTCCTGGGTGGTACATTTATTATTAACTAGCTGGGAAGTGGGTTAAGATCAAGTTAGAATTGCTCTGTGTAACTGAGGAAACAAAAAAAAGAGGCATAGGAAACCTTTAAATTGACGGAGCTACTATTATCGGTTATGCCGTTCTTGAAAATAAGTGAAGATAGGAAAACTTAAGAAGTAGTTTTAGTAAGAAAAGTATTAAGAGTATTTTAAACATTTTATCCGTGTCTTCAAGCTATATATGACAAGAGGATTAGGCCGCTTACTGGGAAGTTGTGGAGTTACGTGGAAAATGCACCTTCTTCCATATTAGTGGAGCAAACTCACTGACATTAATGTAATCTATGTTTTCATCAATGGTATTATTTCAGTAATATGGAATGTGCGAATTCAACTAGTCAGTGTCAGTGGGCATTTAAAATAATTATAAGGAAAACATATTTCTGTAAAACTATTATAATAATCAGCATGTTGTTACTTAAGAGGCGAGTGACCACGCATGTTTGAAGGATTTTGTAAATGTAATGTTGATGCTAACTTTATTCGTATACTCTAATATAATTATAAAGCTCTAGTATATTTAATTTACCGTAAAATAATATTTATTAACACAGGTACAACTTATGAGTGGGTTGAGTTACTTGGGAGCTACACCATCTTCTATGTTAGATGAGCAGGTTCTAGTAATGAGTAGGAGAGTATACAATAATAAAGTTTTTAATATCATATTAAATTGTTTGCATCTAAAAGTTCTATTAATGTCCCCTCCATTATCCAAAGCAACAACTGAAGATGTGGTTCAGCGACTCACTGGATTAGCGTGGAATTATTGAAGAACTGAGCCACATTATTGATTATTAATTATAAGGATGAATTAAAAAACCATAAGCATGAGTTGCAAGATATTTATAAATCATCATTAATCATCATTTATCTTGTGTTATCTACCTCCCCCAGCTATGACTTACGAGGAGGTCCAGCAACTCACTGGAAGAGCGTGGAGGTATTGGGGAGCCGCGCGACCTTCCATGCCAGGGGGGCCAGGCTCCGGGTGGAGAGGGTGCGGGAGGCCGACCAGGGGGAGTACTGGTGTAGGGTGGACTTTAAGACCAGCCCAACCCTGGTTACAAGTACTAGGCTCAGGGTTATCAGTAAGTCCTTATCATTTATTTTTAAGAATCACGATGGGAGTATCCCAAATGATTGGAAAACTAATAATGTAACATTTGTTTTTAAGGAAGGTATCAACAATGTCAAGGAAACTATCGACCTAGTAACTCTTCTTCTGTAGTTTACAAACTTACATAAACGATCATTAATTGACAAACTAATTTAACATCTTGAGGAAAATATAATTCTAAAAGATTCACAGCAAGGCTTCCGAAATAAATGTTCGTGTCTGACAAATTTACTTGATTTTTCCAAGAGCTTCAAGATGCATGATGAAGGCAAAGCAGTTCATGTCATCTGTTTTGATTTAAGGAAAACGTTTGACTAAGTCCTTCACAGGCACCTGTTGTTAAAATTAAAGCCGAAAGAATTTGAAGAAATCTATTGCAGTGGACTAGTGACTGGCTCACAAATAGAAAGCAACAATCATCGAAGGTAGAGAATCTGACTGACATGATGTCATTAGTGGTGTGCCTCAGGGCTCGGTGCATGGTCCAGTCGTGTTCTTGGTATGCAGAAATGATGTTGATGAAAACCTCACTTGTATAATCTTTAATTTTGCTGATGCCAAAATCGCAAGTAATGTAGACACGACACTAATAACACAATAACTCCAGCAAGACTTAATAGACGAGTAAACTGGTCTGAAAAATGGAAAATTAACTTATACTGTACATTGAAAAATGCTATGTTCTACGTGATGGACACAATAATTAAATACTCATTACAACCTGAATGGATCCCAAAAGAATAATAAGCCTATCTGATTCTTGTAGTATAAAGCCGTTTAAAGCAGTCTGCACTGGTCTGAAGCGAACCTATCAATTAGACTAATTGGCAGATTATTTTATATCAGACTCGAAATATATTATTCTACCATTATACATCACTTTAGTATAACCCCTTCTATAGTATTGTGTCCAGTTTTAGTCAGTTGAGGAACAAACAACACGAGGAACATCTTGAAGAGTTTAATCTGTACATATTAAGGAATTATTTAATTGAAGTCTATAACATATGCAAGGTCCATGATAATCTAGATGTTCATAAGTACTTCCCAGTTGATCCTTCAAACTTCACAAGGGGGAATGGCCTTAAGATTGCTGGACAACAATAATATTCAAGTTAGACCAGGCAAATAATTTAATGTTCTACTGCGTTGCTACCGATTGGAGTAATATGCCACGACATATTGCTTTTGAGGAGGTATACATTTTCAAAACAAACTAAAGTTTATGAAATCAAATCTCCTTGGTCGTTCTCTCTTAGCTGAATACGTGAACTAAATGGAGTGTGCACAGATGTATTCTACTTCTCCATTTACTTTCAAATGAGCAGCCTCATCAGGATCAATTGGTTTGTTGATGTTTGAATTCCTTTGTACATTCCCTTTGTCAGTTATTTTTAATTTTCATACCGATTTCATTATTTACACATATTTTTGTTTTTATAATGCATTTTGTGCATGTCTTTGAAGTTGTAATCCACAATAAGTATTCTAAATTATTATTAATAAACATTATTTGTTAGATCTTCATTTGGATTGGGAATATATATATATATATATATATAAATATATATATATATATATATATACAGTATATATATATATATATATATATTTATATTATATATATATATATATATTCATTCATTCACAACAAAACTCGGGCCAAACAGCCATAGTATAATGCATTGTTCGTGTTAGTAATATGAAACAATCTACTATAATAATGTTGTTATGTCCTATGTTTTTTGTTTTCTATTTGCCACCAGCAGGCGATACATTTTGATTTGGAAAATACTTAGTCATGTATTTTGTTCTCGTCTTGAAGATAAATAATGGCGTTTTGATTAAATTTGTAGGTAGCCCAATCTCTGTATATGCGTAAATGAAAGAAGATAAAGGGAGGATAAACTATTATGAAAAATTTATGACATTTATTCGTGTGTTTTAAGCTGCTGCATAAGGAATCCTGATAAATTAATCGTTTTGATTCGTCATATATAGCTCTATATAAGTATTTATGTATGTGTTGTAAAATATTGAATACTAGTACTACGAATGCAATTCTAGAACAGAGTAATATGCTATCCATCACATTAGATGCAAGTTTAGAACCAAAGTCATAATATGATATAGCTATCAAAGTTCCTCTGAAACAGTTGTAACTAATTTTCCTTTGGTTTCAAGTGAGCTATTTTAGGTAATTGTTTGGAATAAAAACAAAATTGTTTGATGATAATTAAGTAGGCCTACAATTATTTAAAAAGGGGAGGCTGACCTTTAACCCTGCCCCCCCCCCCCATTCACCCTGTATAAGAGATTGTTTCCGGCATTATACCATTTTATTACCAATGGAGATACTAGGACTCGCGGAAAATTAATCATTCTATGTGCGAGCGCCCACACACACAAATTTATGCATTATATAAACTAAAACTGTAAATTCATTCAAATTTCGCGCAATTTTGTTATGGCGTATTCTACAATCATCACCTACAACTTGCCGTGTTCACTTTCATAAATTGAATAAGACAAGGTGCTGAAAAAATATAAATAAAATATATATATATAAGTTTTTGAGGCAATATTAAACATTATATATTTCGAGACAGCCAAAATATCCGAGTATCAGCCATTTTGAGCACGCTAGTATACTCCAGTATACTCCCACATATAGTGTATGCAAGGGGAACGATGCAGAGCATTATATAAATTACTAGATTCACTTTGAAGTAGTACTGTCGGAAATTACATCTGAAATATTTGTGTCATTATACTTGGATCTAAAGAAAACTTCCATAGTTACCCGTCTTAACTGTGCAACTACATTTGCTCTGATAAGTGAATGTAAACGATGTTTTGGATCATATTGGATGGTAGACTATGATTTTGTTTAAACACAAATTCCAGATATCTATACATACAGTATATCTGATTGGGAGGTCGTGGTGGGGATGTCCTATGGGTTTTTATGCCCTCCTTTGCTAGTCTCTTATGTGTACAGAAGCATTTTAGGCCATTTAGTCCATGAGCCAAGACCCGAATTTTGGGATATCGGTACCACCCGGGGTGACTAATTCTCTTAGGTGTTTTTAGCTTGCTACATGTCTCTAGTTTATGTTTTGATATGATAGCCCTTGCACATTGGTAGCTTAATGGTCGTTATCACTTCTTGAATAGACATACCCTACCGAAAATTCCGAAATTTTTTAAAATGTCAAATTTGGGGACAGGAATGCCTAAATGTCAACAAAATGCATATAGTAATTGTCACATTTAATACAAGTCCTGTAAATACACACTAAGCATGCCATGGGCTTGTACATACTATTATGGCAAATTACTACTCCTAAATATCATCTACGTCAGACTCGGAATCTGACTGTTGTGCCACCGGCTCTTCTTCAATAGCCTTGTTCTGACATGTCTGTAACCTGCACATGTCCGTGCATTTTAGACCATTGCTGAGGCAAGTACACTTAGGGAGTTCGCATGACCGCACACACTTGCAAGACAGTAGCTGCATAACAGCATCTGGTGCTGGTGAGCCTCGCATCCAGTTGACGGCAAGCTTACCGTCCTCATCTGTCATCCAACCGCAGTCTGTTGGGTTCGCAACAAATGGCTGGCTCTGAAGACTTCTCCTCCAGATCGCAGCCTGGTAGTTTGCACGCAGTGCATGCATGAAGAGGCAGTCCTCACAAGGAGGGAGTTGACTTGACTCTACCTCTCCACGTCTTGCACAGAACAGCTCATACCGAAGCTTGTTTACCTTAGTTGTGTGGGTAGATGGTAGGTACATGTGGCAGGTGATTTCCTGTAGCTTCTCAAAGAGTTCAGGAGACACTTCCCATGAGCGTCCAAGTTCGTGAAAAGCATGCTGGTATGTCTTGTCCATCTTCACCTGCTTGAGTGTCGTCATCTTCCCTCGGCCAGCGAATGCACTGACGGTATCACAGCCTGTAAAGGCATGCATACCAATCAATGAAACACACACGCTGCCTCCCAGTGTGCGGCTCAGTGTGGTGATATCCAGGAATCTTGTCCGGTTCTTCGTCCCGCACTTCTGGAACAGATGGGATGGGATCTTGTGGCACATGCCAAGACACAACACCATGACGTCTGTATCTTCTGCAGTGATGATGACAGACTTGTTCCCAGATTCTGCTGCATGAAGTGCATGGAGAAGAAGGCGTGTGTCTGCTTCTTCTTGAGTTGACTTAAGCTCAGGAGCCTCTTCCCACTGCTCTTTGGTGATCTTGAAGCAGCGCTGCTCACATGTGACATACAGCTCCTTGTCCTTGAGCTTCTCCCTGTGCTGTGGTGCCTTCCATTCTTCTACCAAGAACTTGATAAGACTTGCCTTGTTGGAGGAACTACCGAGTAACTTTCTCCACTGCTGGATGTTGTGCCCAGGTTGAATGTTCTTGAAATGAATTCCTGTGCCTGCACTTCTTTTGGCTCGTTCTGCATCCTTGATGGATGTCTCCTTGTAGATATCAAACACAACATCAATGCGCCTGCTCTTAGCACCTTCATGAACAGCGTGACTCAGTGCTGTACCTGCAAGCTGTGAAAAAGTTTTGTCGTTTCCCTTCAGTTTGTGGACCAGGCTCATCCCATCAATTATGGTAGCAGAGGGCTCGGGTATCACTTCTGCAGGAGAAACATTCCTCTCTAACTCCTTTGCGAGGGCAGCCTTGTTGGTCTTGCGGAGAGACCCATCACCGCTGGCAAGTGCCCAAGGCAAAGGCCCCAGGGGATGAGCCAAGACATCACTCATTTTGAGCTTTCTGTTCTCGGCAACAAGGATCATCTGGCCAAATAGGTTCCTGTCAGCCTTTAAGATAACCTCCTTGGCATGGTCTTGTGAGCGTGGCTTCATTCTGATGTTAGTGAACGTTCTCAGTTTCGTCTTCGTCATCGTGTCATGAAACTGTATAGTTGGCGTATCGATCTCCAGGCGCTCTTCCTTGAAGGCTTGATATGCATCCTCTCCTATTCTGTAGGCCCCTAGAAGGTCTTTGACAACTTCTGGTGGTGCCATAGTCGCAGTTGACAAACTGACAAGATCTTCTTGCTCTGCGTTGAAGGGGTTCAACCAGCTGGTCTCCATCAGTTGAACTAAAGATTGGACATCGGCCTCATCTCTTCTAATCCTGGGCATCTGTAGGTCTGGGTGGCTGAAGTCAGTATACTTTTGGCCTACTACCATAGTCCTGAGCTGCCTTAAGTACCTGCTGCGATACTCCGATGTCAGGTAGTACCTGGCGACAGCTCCGCCTTTCAGGCTGAAGCCTTTTGTGCCCCCTGGTGTCTGGGTGTCTTTGTTGATCGTCTCTTCGATTGTCTGGTCCACAGGGATCCGTCCAAAGGGATTCTTGCTACCGATCTGGACCGAAAAGCCACCTTGCATGAAGTGTTCATGGACCTCTGGGTGTTCAATGGGCAGTCGAGACATCAAGGCATAGTAGTAGGTTAGGAACCGGGCATAGTTCACTTCGTCATAGGCAAAACACCACGGTATCATCTGTCGGATTGCTCCTAGGTGGAGCATCCAGTTGCCTTCTCTGGAGGCTCGAATTAAGTCCAGCATGATCTCAACCATGTCCAGGTATGACATCCAGAATGCTGAGAGGTTTTGTTCATCTCTGAGGGTCTCAAGATAAACTTGGAAAAGCTTCATGATATGTGTGCATGATTCACTCTCCATCAGCTCTTGAAAGAGTCCCTGAGACACATTGCTGTGAAAGCTGTTGATGTCCTTCAGTGTTTCATCTAGATGGTGTATGTCCCTTGAATGGTTTTCTTCTAGCCATGAAAGGAAGCCTTTCCATGCAAGCCTCATCAGTGCTTCATACATGAGCTTGTGTAGTCTCACTGCTCTGTTGTACCTCTTGCCGTTCATCACTCCTGACACTGATCCTTCTGCGATGATACCTGATTCCACACACAGATCTCTAAGACCTGCATCTTGAAACCTCTTTCCTATGGTGGAGATGAGATTACAGATTGTGTGGAAGACGCCCATCCTGATGATAATGTTCTTGAACTTCTCTTGTTTCCAGATAACTTCGGCAGCTTTGGCATAGAGTGCTTGATCAAACACGCACACAATCTTGTTAAGCTGTAAGGACTGCATGATAGCATGCGTTTGTTCCAAGATTTCATTAACGGTGGACATTTCTGTTGCGGGAGCATTGATAGTGGGCAGGTAGCTTACAGTGTCCTGAACCACTGCAATGTCTCTGCGCATTTTGATGTTGAACCCAGTCCAACTGCTGATGGACTGGTCCTCATGGTCTGACATTCGAGTAAGAAGCCAGATATGGTTCTTTGTCTTTGAATCCTGGACTTCCTTGGTAGTGTCGACATACGCAGTCTCAATCCTAGGTGGCCCTGCCCGCCGCCCAACATTGTATATTGGCAGCATTGATGATGTCTGAGTGATGCTTCTTATCTTGGACTTGGTAATCTCTGGCAGGACTTTCTCTGGCACAGAGCCTGCAACCTTGGACTGGACAGCAATGCCATTGACTCTATGAGAAGTACCTGCTCCACTTAGGGTCTCTTCAAGTCGGTCAATGTTATCCCAGGCCAGGGTTGTGAACACACCAGGGTAGATGTTTTCTGGCAGTGGAATGTCATCCTTTGAGCATTCCAGCTTCTGGATACAAAGGGCTGTATCGATCTCCTCAAACATTGAGTAAGACACACAGTGACCAAGACGATTCAGAGTTCGGATCAGTTCTGTGTTTCCTGTCAAAGACTTTACAGCATTGGTCAGCAGTACATGCTTGGGTGGTTTTGTCTTGCCACTGGTAACAGCAAAGACCAAGTCACTGCCAAAGGAAGTGGCAAGACGTTGAGCTCTTTCAGAGGGAGTTTCACACTCACACTCTCCTGTCAGCAGGGTGTGCAGGAATTGAGTGACTGCTGCAGGAATGACATTCTGATCTGTATCGGGAGGCCATGGCTGACTCACATCTTGTTTATTGATCTCATTCCTCAGCTGCATTCCTGCTTTGGTTAAGACATCTTCAGAGTTAGCTGCTCTTGCTTCTTGCAGGTCTTTTGCCATTTTGTGTGCTTGCCGGGCAAGGTCGTCCATTGAGAGGCTGCGTGGATAGATTAGAAGCTTTCCTTTCTCATCTGGGACAAAGCGTAGTGATTCTCCAAACTCGGTTTCAATCTTTCGGCGAGCATGTTTCTTTGTCGCTGGTTTCAGTTGGATAATACCACGGGACATCATGGATCTCTCAAGCCTAGATGTGAGGTTTGTCATAGGCAGTACCTCTGGGTTGGGGAATAATTTGGTCCTTATATACAAGCAGAGTTCCTCGAGGGCTTCTGTCTCAACCTCTTCGTAGCGTGCTTCTTCCTCGCTTTCTTCCTGATTTTCACCTGCACCCGACCTGGCGGCCGCTGGGAAATCATCTTTTGTGAAGAGTTTGTAGCATGACTTGTGGTAGTGACCCTCTGCAGCAACAAGGTCTCTGCTAACTAAACCAAGGATTCTCTGGTTGAGTTTCCTTATTGCTGCTCTGCGAATCTTCTCATCTGCTCGTAGCTCAACACACTGTATGAGTGGCTCCCTTGTCTTTGTTGTTTTTATGTACTTGCTTGACTTCTCGCAGAAGATACATACTTTGGCATACACCCTGCTAGTACTAGGGGCATCCCTTGATGCCCTCCTCCTGGGGTCGACGCTTGCTGATTCTATCTTGACACCCTTGGCAAGGATAGAATCCAGTGACTTCTTCATTGTAAAGAGACTACGACATTTACGGTGATAATGTATGTGTGGTATTCCTCCTTCTTCAAGGCCCTTGGCTGCTTCCAGGACTGGATCATGCTGCCTGATTTCTGCAGCCCTGAGCAATGTGTTCCAGGAGTCCAAATCCTGTGGTGACACCAGAGCATCGCTGTCATCATCAGAGCAGTGGATGATACAGTCGATCCGTGCTCTCTTCCTCGCAGATGGTTCCATCCTGCCGTCAAACAGTCGACACACCTGCAAAAAATATCACCATTAAACCATGAACAAACAAACACATTACATGGAAACCACTCTACATATGTTTGCTCCTTCCAATAATAAATTATCCCCAAAATATAACAAAAAATCCCCAAATATGAAATAAACCCCTAAATATGGAGAAACTTGAAATACACATCGGAATAATTCTTGTAGAGAATCAAATAAGCTACAAGAGCTGTTAGAATATATTTTTCAATGTTCCCCATATTTAAGGATTTATTCTAGATTTAGAGGAAAATACCCAAAATATAGAGTATATTCCGAAATATGAGGAAATTTGAAAAATACCTAGGAACAACTCTGGTAGAGAATATAATTCTACATAGGTGTTCAAAGTTTCGCGATGATTGTGTGATGGATTTTAAAGAAAATGAGGAAAACGCCGAGCGTCACGCTAAAAATCTTTATTTTTGGGTAGCGCCCCTATTGCATCAAAAAAATTAGACTAAGCTACCAGTGCGAGAAGGCTATCATATCTTAATGTACTTACAGTCACTCTATAAACATTTTAGTACCATTCGTGTTTAGTCACCCCAGGTGGTACCGATATCTGGCCTGGCTCATGGACTATTATAAGGATATATCAAGACGGGTAGAACGGATGCATATGGAAATTAGTCGAAACGTTCAGCTGGTACGTATATAATAACGACCAAGATTTGTATTAATTTAATTACTCAAAACATAAATTATTCCGCCATTAACAAACTTGTTACATTTATGCTATATTTTCACGATATTCACTGTGCTACTTGAATCTTGCGAATGACTCTACACACACCTTTTGAACAGTAAATGCATATTTCACGGCTATATTTATACATTTATATACAATAATCAACTGTTTATATAAAGATATTCACAGACTTAGAATTTACCGAATGCATGTATTTAAAACTATAGTATAAAAAGGTTCGAGGCTATAAATGGGAACATTATGAGTCATACCACTTTAGTGATTATTACATGTAACATCACTTTCGAAAATCTGTATACTAATAAGCACTCTATATTGCCGTTATATTGCCTACTGTGCAATGTATTCTTTACTTTTCTATGTACTTCTTTTCAATATTAATTTGATTAACAAACTAGTCTTAATGTGACATATTGCCAACATAAAACACTGTAAATTTCCCATGTCCGAAAATGTCATTATGTACTTGTATTGTAGACTGCGTCCTCTCACTTAAACAGTAGGCTACCATAGTGCGGTTGGGAATATGAACATGATTAGATTAATATCCAGTATTCGAGAATGGATAATAAGTCGTAGGCGTGTGCATAAACCTTTAACCGTCCTGGTGGTGTAATGGTTAAGGTGGCAAAAATATGTGTGTGATAACCCGGGTTCGAATCCCGGTGGATCATATATACTTTAATTAACCCTCTCCGACATATGACGCGATTTTGAGCCTAGTGGGGATACTTTAAAGCCTTTGTTACCATCAGGTGTATTTAGAAACCTTTAGTTTAGTTACTTCAACCTCTGCAGTTGTCTTTTGAGGTAGCTGTGGTCAGAAACTAATTTTGGATAGGTAATTATAAGAGTGAGAGAACTCTATTTCTTATTGCTAATCTGGCAACCTCTGCGTCATAAATGCGTGAAAGGGTTAATTTCATTGGGGGTGTGGTGGTGAGATTAATAAAAATAATATATATATATATATATATATATATATATATATATATATATATATATATATATATATATATATATATTTGTATTTACTTATATCAATTTCCCTGGTTCTTTCTGACATTATCCATACTCAAACATTCAGAGCTCACAAATCTCTCTCTCTCTCTCTCTCTCTCTCTCTCTCTCTCTCTCTCTCTCTCTCTCTCTCTCTCTCTCTCTCTCTCTCTCTCTCTCTCTCTCTCTCTCTCATATTAATAATCTCTTTGCATATTAATTTGCTAATAAACAATATTGTTTACTAACTAACCTGCCTACAGAGACTAACGCCGACGCCATTTTGTAAACAAACCTTTTTGGGGGATTATACATATTAAATTCCAGCAAATTTTGTACCAAATTTAAGTGCATTCATTTATCTTTTCCCCCTAGATATATTCTTGACTTTTTCTCCTCAGACTGATTTTACTTTAAGCTAAGGGTGGTATTTGTACAAACTAACCTAGCCTAACCCAACCTGCCAAGCTTTTGACCTAACCCAAACCTAGCCTAGCCTATAGCCAGCCAATCTGTTTTATTATTAACTCTTGAAGATATTGTATTTAGTATCCTACTGTAGCTATACAGTATATATCTGTAATTTTAGTTGTTGCTTGCACGATCTTGTAATAACCTTTGACTGATACACTTTTTTATCTAAAAAGAGTAGGCTACTGCTTTACTAGGCTACAGTGACACCAGGGCCATCTGTTGACACAGTATATTAACCCTTTGTGTGCAGTCACACTTTATTTTTATATAATCTCTATTTGGTGAATTGTATATTTAGTTACATATTCTGTTATACATATATTTGTTTAAGGTTAGGTTATCACACCTGGTAGCCTATTTCTGCGAATTTCAATTTTATTATTTTCGGTTAGGCTATTCAACGCTGGTAGCCTATTATTGCGTATTTCAATTTTTAAAAAAACTTTTGGTTAGGCTATCGCCCCTGGAAGCCTAATTCTGCGTATCTCAACATTTTTGTTTTCGGTTAGGCTATCACCCCTGATAACCTATTTCTGCGTATTTCAGCATATTTGTTTTCGGTTGAAGTGATTGAAGTGTTTTTAAAGTGAGTGAAGTGTTTTAAAGTGAGTGAATTGTTTTTTAAGTGAGTGAAGTGATCTGAAGAAAGTGACTGTCACCATGCCTCGCGCTTGTGCGAACTGCGCCGGTAGGTTTGGTGAGTCCATGTTTGCTACTATCGAACTTCAAGTCTGCCGGCTCTGCCAGCAACGAGAGAATTTTACAGTGAAATTAGATGAAGCCTATAACAAGATCAACGTCCTCACCATGAAGCTGGAATCACTCCAAGAGTTTGTAACACTCAACGTTGGAGTACCACAAACTTCAATTGTCACCGCAACTCCAGCAGCCACCAACGCCCCAACGTCAACTGCCAACAATTCAACGCCTACAGTAGCCACTGTATGTAACTGTGTAACTGAGGGGAGGATAAAGTAATTCATTTACAAACGCAGTCAGTCGCGGGTTTGATGAGAGATATTTGTCTAGGCGGAGTTTAAATGAATCAACGGTGATGCAGTCTATAACGTTTCGGGGAAGCCCATTCCACAAGTTGACAACTCGATTGAAGAAGAAATTCTTAGATTCGTGCAAGTTAAAAGATTTACCAATAATTTTGCAACCGTTTCCCAGCGTGTAATTAGATTGGTCGATAGTGAAGTACTTACTACAGTTCATATTGTCGATGCCTTTGATGATTTTGAACACTTGAATTAAGTCACCTCTTAATCTGCGCTGGGTTAATGGAAATAGATTTAATTCTCTAAGACGCTCTTCGTATGGTTTGTTCTTTAGGCTAGGTATCATTTTGGTAACTACGTTGAACTCGTTCTAGCTTGTTTATATCTTTTTGGTAATAAAGGCACCAGGATTGAACGCAGTATTCCAGAAGAGGGCGGACTAAGGAATTGTAAAGGGTTAGGATAACTTCTTTGGATTTATGCTCAAATGACCTGCCTATAAAGCCAATTATTTTGTTTGCCTTCTTAACAACTTCTGAACATTGTTGACTCGGTTTTAGGTTACTCGATATTGTTACTCCCAGATCGGTTTCTCTGTTTACATTCTTAAGCTGAGTGCCATTCATCGAATAGTTTGCTTTCTCATTTAGGTATCCGATATGTAGTACTTTACATTTATCCGCATTGAAACTCATTTGCCAAATTTGGGCCCAACATGACAATTTATCTAGATTGTGTTGCATATCGTCAACTTGTTCTTTTGAGAGTACGCTATTTGCAATTTTTGTATCGTCAGCAAATTTTGAGATTGTACAGGTGAGACCCTCATCTATGTCGTTGATGTAAATTAGAAAGAGAATTGGTCCTAGTACCGATCCCTGGGGTACCCCGCTACTTACATTGGTCCATTTAGATGCCTTACCGTTTATGACTACCCTTTGCTTTCTGTTGCTGAGCCAATTTTCTATCCATTTCAACACACCGTCTTGTATTCCATGCGCTTTTAGTTTTAGCAGTAAACGTTTGTGGGGAACTTTGTCAAAGGCCTTTTGAAAATCAAGGTATATAATATCTACAGCTTTACTCTCATCGTAGAGGTTGAGGATATCGTGGAAGAAGTCTAAGAGGTTTGTTAAACAGGAACGTTTTTTACGAAAGCCGTGTTGAGTATCTTTAGGTATGTTATTTTCCTCTAAGTGATTTACGAGTCTGTCTCGTATGACCGTTTCTAGCATTTTACATACAACTGAGGTTAAGCTAATTGGACGATAGTTACTGGGTAGGGATTTGCTGCCTTTTTTTAATATCGGTGTTATGTTGGCTAGCTTCCACTGATCAGGCATAGTTCCAGACTGCAAGGATTTATTGAATAGTAATGTCAGTGGTTTGGAGAGCTCATCCTTAGCTTCCTTTAGAACTCTAGGCGAGATTGTATCAGGTCCTGGCGTTTTATTTACCTTGAGTTTATCTAAACAATTCAATACTTCTCTCTCTGTAACGGTGATATTGCTTAGAACATCTGAATTATCAATCTGAATCGGCGATGGTGTAGGGATATCACTGAGGTCTTCTGTTGTAAAAACTGATGCAAAGAAGGTATTGAGGGCATTACTCATTTGTACTTCGTCTTTGGTGTATTCTCCATTTTCATCGACTAACGGTCCAACAGTTGAAGTAACTACTTTTTTCTTTCTGATATAACTATAGAATTCTTTCGGGTTTGTTTTACTTTGATTCGCAATATGTAACTCTAAGGTCTTTTTACTTTGCTTAATTAACTTTTTGGCTTTGCGTCGTAGCTCTACAAATTTCACCCGTTCTTCGTCATTTTGTGAGGATTTTAATCTATCATTAGCAAATTTTTTAGCAAGCAGGCAGTTTGAAATATCTTTATTCCACCATTTGGGCTTATTATTATGGCCTGGACGCCGTATTTTCGATGGTATGCAGTCTTGCACTGCTTTTAGGTAAGTGGGTTCGAATAACTTCCAAGATGTATTTATGTCGTTATTGTTAATTAAAAAGCTCCAGTCAGTTTCTTTAAACATAGCTCTAAGTTTATGGAAGTTTGCTTTCTTGAAATTAGGGACTTTTTCGATGCTACTATTTGGTTCGTTACTAGTAAACTTTAAAGTGAAAGTTATCGTACGATGGTCGCTGTTACTGAATTCATCACCAACATTCAAATTCTCTATCAAATCTTCTTTTGTTGCAAGTACAATGTCAAGAACATTATTACCACGGGTCGGCGTTCGAACAAATTGATAAAGCGAACTCTCTTGCAAGTTCGTATACAAGTCATGTCCGGAGTGTGATGTAAGAGTATCGCCCCACTTGGTCACAGGTATATTAAAGTCGCCAAAAATTACGGTATCTTGTGAGTTACTTACATCTGCAATTTGTTCGTAAATTTCTCGGTCAGTTTGCACTGATTGAGCTGGAGGTCTGTATATTAACGCAAGTATTATTTTTGTACCTTTATTATTCTTTATTAGCACAAAAGATGTGTCGACGTTCACAATTTGAGGTTTTGACACGAGGGTCGGGTTAAGACTTTCTTTGATATAAAATAAAACGCCACCTCCATTTGTATTTATTCGGCTGTTCTCAAACATTACATAACCGGGAAATGAATACTCTGCTAAAAAGTCTATCTTCTGTATTGAGCCAAGATTCTGTTATGCCAATCACATCATAATTTTCTGTAAACACTAGTTCCTCTACATCTGAAAATGTATTGCGTATGCTACGAGCGTTTGCATAGAAAACCTTTAAAGTTGCAGTTTTAGAACTAGCAGAACGTTCTTTCATCGAATTTTTGGTTCTGGTCGGATCTACATTTACATTCATGGCTGTCCTCGGTCCTCGGTCGTTATCCCTGGCAGTTTTTAAGTTGGGTCGTGTTGGTGGAGCTTTATCCAAATTCGCGGTTCTTGACGGATTAGTATTTAATTCCTTTGTAGGTTGCCGTCCTCGCTGTCTTCGGTCCTCCTTCCTGGTTGTCCTGTGCTGAGTCGATTTCTTCTCCGAAAATCCTTCACCGCATCGTTGAGAAGACGCCCAAAACGTGCTGCTCCCACCTGGTTCAGATGAACTCCATCGTCCGAAAACAAATAGTCATCGTAGTAGAAATTGTCCCAGGTGTCGACGAATCCCACGTTCTCCTTCCTGCAGAGGTTTGCTAGACAACGATTTGTGCTGGTGGCTATGTTGTAAAATCGGCTCTCTACACCGAGCCGGGGGACGATTCCTGAGACGATGATCCTTGATGACTTCTCCTTAAACGACTTGATCAGCTGCTGGTACTTTAAAAGTAAATCTTCCGACCGGGTTCGCTGTACATCGTTGGATCCAACGTGGATGACGTACATTGTATTAGCAGGGGCCAGCTTTGATACTTCGTCAACTGCTGCAACTACGTCGCCCACACCACCACCAGGGATACAAGAACGCTTCCTGGTCTTAGGTGCCCTGGCGCAAAACTCTGTGAGCTGACCACGTATCATCGAGTCTCCCACGAGCCGGACTTCTTCTATTTCCTCTTCGTCATCTAAGTCTGTGAGTATCGGGAAACGGTTTTGACACTCGGTAATCGGTATGCGTTTCCTGGTCTTGGGGCAAACGTTGTTCCTCACGACACGGAAGTTGTCTTGAGGGGGAAGAGAGTCATTATTTGTATCTTGAGTATCGGAAACATTTGCTGAAGTGGCTACTGTAGGCGTTGAATTGTTGGCAGTTGACGTTGGGGCGTTGGTGGCTGCTGGAGTTGCGGTGACAATTGAAGTTTGTGGTACTCCAACGTTGAGTGTTACAAACTCTTGGAGTGATTCCAGCTTCATGGTGAGGACATTGATCTTGTTGTAGGCTTCATCTAATTTCACTGTAACAGTCTCTCGCTGCTGGCAGAGCCGGCAGACTTGAAGATCGACAGTAGCAAACATGGACTCACCAAACCTACCGGCGCAGTTCGCACAAGCGCGAGGCATGGTGACAGTCACTTTCTTCAGATCACTTCACTCACTTAAAAAACACTTCACTCACTTTAAAACACTTCACTCACTTTAACACCTTAAGAGCGGCCTATGCGGTTTATTTATATGTACCGCCCAGCGGGGTGTTTTTAGCCAAAATAGGGCTGTTTACGTGATCATTTTCATGCCTAAATAAGACCCAGAACGTAAAACAAGTATCTATCCCTGAAAGGGCATAAACAGAGCTTTCGAATGACACCATAACGATCCTTTTATGATGGCTAGTTTTCTTGCAATAACCGTGCAACGCGAGTGCAAAAAGCATGTAATTAGGCACTTTCCCCATACAATTCCTTATATAGCGAGTGAGAGAGGTAGGAGGGAGGTGAGATTCGTGTCAGTAGGTTCGCCGCGGTGGTCTGGAGCAGTCATACGCTCGCTACTCTCCTGCCACCACTTGTCTCTCTCTCTCAGCAACATTACGTGCTGAAATTGCCACTCGAGTTATGTCGAGCGCCGCCACATAGTCCAGCTTTATTTAACTCGACTTATGTGGTGAGCCGCTGATTAAGGGTTAAAAACACTTCAATCACTTCAACCGAAAAAAATATGCTGAAATACGCAGAAATAGGTTATCAGGGGTGATAGCCTAACCGAAAACAAAAATGTTGAGATACGCAGAATTAGGCTTCTAGGGGCGATAGCCTAACCAAAAGTTCTTTTTTAAATTGAAATACGCAGTAATAGGCTACCAGCGTTGAATAGCCTAACCGAAAATAATAAAATTGAAATTTGCAGAAATAGGCTACCAGGTGTGATAACCTAACCTTAAACAAATATATGTATAACAGAATATGTAACTAAATATACAATTCACCAAATAGAGATTATATAAAAATAAAGTGTGACTGCACACTAGGGGTTAATATACTGTGTCAACAGATGGCCCTGGTGTCGCTGTAGCCTAGTAAAGCAGTACCTACTCTTTTTAGATAAAAAAAGTGTATCAGTCAAAGGTTATTACAAGATCGTGCAAGCAACAACTAAAATTACAGATATATACTGTATAGCTACAGTAGGATACTAAATACAATATCTACAAGAGTTAATAATAAAACAGATTGGCTGGCTATAGGCTAGGCTAGGTTTGGGTTAGGTTAAAAGCTTGGCAGGTTGGGTTAGGCTAGGTTAGTTTGTACAAATACCACCCTTAGCTTAAAGTAAAATCAGTCTGAGGAGAAAAATTACCAACGACGTAGTCGATGGGTGTAATCCAGTCCCCCTCACACGGCTAATTCAATTGCATGACATGTAGGAATGTTCACATAATACAATATCGATACAATGAACTTAGCTTAGAGGACTGGTGATGTAGGACTGTTGTTATAGATTAATAATTGTAGCACATGGTGAACTGTGGGTTGAGTCAGAGCCGAGAGAGAGAGAGAGAGAGAGAGAGAGAGAGAGAGAGAGAGCGAGCGAGAGATGTTGGCTGTATGGTGTTGAATGAGAGACTAAAGGGCCGGCGTCCGATCGCTTCGCGAAATTACATATGGCTGCCGGCTCATAATAATTATAACCCATAACTTGGTTTCATGATACATCTAGAGCTGATGTAGATATTTATACAATACAGTTAATATTTAACCTATACTTAAGAATAAACTACAATACACAAAGAACCAGCCGAAATCGTACAAGCGATACGATACCGCCAAATTCAAATGTCCAATTGGACCTAAATCTGTCGGGATCATTACCCTATTCCCGACATGGATAAACAAAGGCATTATTATAGTCACTGTGTTCAGCGATTGTCTAGTTTTACATTATTATATAAATACCTTTTGAAATTATATTTGTTAAATACTTAACATGTTCATACCAAGATACCTTCTCATTAATGATTACCTCTAAACTGTTGTTGTCTACTCTTCAAAGCGGATTTTCATTTATATATACTCAAATTATTTGTATCGACATTTAATTTATACCTTTTAGCGAGATTTCACATTAACATTGTTTCTCATTTCTAAATTTATCAGCCCTACTCAAAAATATATTTGTATCATCTGCAGGTAGTACATTTTGAGAAATATATACGATATTAAAATAGACCATGGCCGAAAACTGAGCCTTGCTGCACTCCAGATTATACAAATTGTTTTTGTTTTAAGAATTATCTCTATTGTAAGTAACATATTGTAAGCTATTATCCAAGTAACTCTTCAACCAACTTAGCACAACCCCTCCAATTGTATGCGCTTTCTTTTTCTAGCAATATAGAATGATTTATCGTGTCGAAAGGTTTACTTATATCTAAAAATAGTCCAAGAACGTGTGCACTCCGGTCGGTCGTAGTGTGCCATAGTTCTTTTCCTCTTCCCTTATGTTTTATTTCCATCTTTAATCCGCTTGCACGTTACTTGATTATCTGATATTGCTGTGTAGTTCCCTCCTCCGTTATGTATTAATATATTTATTATTTTTACATTGAGTTGTGTTCCTTTCTGTAGCCAGTTGTTCTTGTCTGTTAAGAGGAGGTATTTAGTTTGTTCCCTAGACCTCCAGCAAGCTTAAAATTACACTCCCTCGAGTCCCTTTCAAGATTAATTTGTACATTTTTCGGTAGAAAAATGTCCCGGCCAAAGGCCGTTTCCTCTTAATTTACAGGCTCGCTATCGCTCGCCAGGATAAAATAGACACCTGAATGGCACGAAAGGTCTTAAAATGGGGTGAAAGTTTTTAAAATTGCCAAACTAACTGGGCAAACATCTTAAAATCTCAAAAGCAATGGGGCTAGACATGAGAGAGAAAGGGGTCAAGAAAAAAGTCCCTCAAGTGGATATCGCCCTTTAATAGTTGAAATCATATTTTTCTTTAAAGTTGTTTATCTATATTGATTTCTGGTAATATCTTGTTTAGTTGTAGCTGTCCTTTGTTTGCGCCTTTTAGTTGTTTAATTTCATATTGGTGTGCGCTGATCTCTAGCCCGTTATATATTAATATATATAGTAACGGCCTGCCCTGCGTATTTATATACAGTCCTTCCCCTCTTTCTCTTTCTCATTATTTTGTTAGACATATTCGCCCATTTCTTTCCCCAGTTAGCTATTTATTTGTGTTTCATTGTCCATCCTTATCTTATATTACCGGACTATTCTCACTATTTTCCCATAGCTATTAAATCCCCCACTGTATAGTTTTTACTTGTTCATGTCGTGCAAATAACGAGACAGTTACTTTTTACTATTATTATTAACTCGTGTTCTTATGTCTCCAGTTACCCTGTTCGTTGGTATGCATGGCAGGCAAAGCATGGTATTCATCACAATTCCTGTTAAACTGTAAACAATCATGCATGTTCTGTTTCATGCATATACCTCTCACCATACACATATAACAAAATCAAATAAGAATAAATATACTAATTATAGTTGCCTTCCTATCTTCGTCACGCATATACAGTCGCCCATATAAGAGTTATCACAGCGAGATGCATAGTCATTAAAATGAACATCCAGGGTTGTACATACTTGATTAACCCGGGAACGGCACCGAGACTCTTAAGGTTTTACTGGGCAAAGGTGACGGGACTCTTAAGATCCAAGGCCTAAGAAAAGCCTTTTAAAAGACCCCAATGGCAATCAAAACAAAGGAATATGTGATTGAGATCATTCCCCTCCATCCCTGTCAAGAACCGCGAATTTGGATAAAGCTCCACCAACACGACCCAAATTCAAAACCGCCAGGGATAACGACCGAGGACCGATGTCAGCCATGAATGTAAATGTAGATCCGATCAGAACCAAAAATGTTATTAAAGAACGTTCCGTGAGTTCTAAAACCGCGACTTTAAAGGTTTTCTATGCAAACGCTCGTAGCATACGCAATAAATTTTCAGATTTAGAGGAACTAGTGTTTACTGAAAATTATGATGTGATTGGTATAACAGAATCTTGGCTCAATACAGTAGATAGAGACTTTTTAGCAGAGTATTCACTTCCCGGTTATGTAATGTTTGAGAAAAGCCGAATAAATAAAAATGGAGGTGGCGTTTTATTTTATATCAAAGAAAGTCTTAACCCGACCCTCTTGTCAAAACCTCAAATTGTGAACGTCGACACATCTTTTGTGCTAATAAAGAAAAATAAAGGTACAAAAATAATACTTGCATTAATATACAGACCTCCAGCTCAATCAGTGCAAACTGACCGAGAAATTTATGAACAAATTGCAGATGTAAGTAACTCACAAGATACCGTATTTTTTGGCGACTTTAATTTACCTGTGACCAAGTGGGGCGATACTCTTACTTCACTCCGGACATGACTTGTATACGAACTTGCAAGAGAGTTCGCTTTATCAATTTGTTCGAACACCGACCCGTGGTAATAACGTTCTTGACATTGTACTTGCAACAAAAGAAGAATTAATAGAGAATTTGAATGTTGGTGATGAATTCAGTAACAGCGACCATCGTACGATAACTTTCACTTTAAACTTTACTAGTAACGAACCAAATAGTAGCATCGAAAAAGTCCCTAATTTCAAGAAAGCAAACTTTCATAAACTTAGAGCTATGTTTAAAGAAACTGACTGGAGCTTTTTAATTAACAATAACGACATAAATACATCTAGGAAGTTATTCGAACCCACTTACCTAAAAGCAGTGCAAGACTGCATACCATCGAAAATACGGCGTCCAGGCCATAATAATAAGCCCAAATGGTGGAATAAAGATATTTCAAACTGCCTGCTTGCTAACAAATTTGCTAATGATAGATTAAAATCCTCACAAAATGACGAAGAACGGGTGAAATTTGTAGAGCTACGACGCAAAGCCAAAAAGTTAATTAAGCAAAGTAAAAAGACCCTAGAGTTACATATTGCGAATCAAAGTAAAACAAACCCGAAAGAATTCTATAGTTATATCAGAAAGAAAAAAGTAGTTACTTCAACTGTTGGACCGTTAGTCGATGAAAATGGAGAATACACCAAAGACGAAGTACAATTGAGTAATGCCCTCAATACCTTCTTTGCATCAGTTTTTACAACAGAAGACCTCAATGATATCCCTACACCATCGCCGATTCAGATTGATAATTCAGATGTTCTAAGCAATATCACCGTTACAGAGAGAGAAGTATTGAATTGTTTAGATAAACTCAAGGTAAATAAGACGCCTGGGCCTGATACAATCTCGCCTAGAGTTCTAAAGGAAGCTAAGGATGAGCTCTCCAAACCACTGACATTACTATTCAATAAATCCTTGCAGTCTGGAACTATGCCTGATCAGTGGAAGATAGCCAACGTAACACCGATATTCAAAAAAGGCCGCAAATCCCTACCCAGTAACTATCGTCCAATTAGCTTAACCTCAGTTGTATGTAAAATGCTAGAAACGGTCATAAGAGACAGACTTGTAAATCACTTAGAGGAAAATAACATACTTAAAGATACTCAACACGGCTTTCGTAAAAAAAGTTCCTGTTTAACAAACCTCTTAGACTTCTTCCACGATATCCTCAACCTCTACGATGAGAGTAAAGCTGTAGATATTATATACCTTGATTTTCAAAAGGCCTTTGACAAAGTTCCCCACAAACGTTTACTGCTAAAACTAAAAGCGCATGGAATACAAGACGGTGTGTTGAAATGGATAGAAAATTGGCTCAGCGACAGAAACAAAGAGTAGTCATAAACGGTAAGGCATCTAAATGGACCAATGTAAGTAGCGGGGTACCCCAGGGATCGGTACTAGGACCAATTATCTTTCTAATTTACATCAACGACATAGATGAGGGTCTCACCTGTACAATCTCAAAATTTGCTGACGATACAAAAATTGCAAATAGCGTACTCTCAAAAGATCAAGTTGACGATATGCAACACAATCTAGATAAATTGTCACATTGGGCCCAAATTTGGCAAATGAGTTTCAATGCGGATAAATGTAAAGTACTACATATCGGATACCTAAATGAGAAAGCAAACTTTCGATGAATGGCACTCAGCTTAAGAATGTAAACAGAGAAACCGATCTGGGAGTAACAATATCGAGTAACCTAAAACCGAGTCAACAATGTTCAGAAGTTGTTAAGAAGGCAAACAAAATAATTGGCTTTATAGGCAGATCATTTGAGCATAAATCCAAAGACATAATCCTAACCCTTTACAATTCCTTAGTCCGCCCTCTTCTGGAATACTGCGTTCAATGCTGGTGCCCTTATTACCAAAAAGACATAAACAAGCTAGAACGAGTTCAACCTAGAGTTACCAAAATGATACCTAGCCTAAAGAACAAACCATACGAAGAGCGTCTTAGAGAATTAAATCTATTTCCTTTAACCCAGCGCAGATTAAGAGGTGACTTAATTCAAGTGTTCAAAATCATCAAAGGCATCGACAATATGAACTGTAGTAAGTACTTCACTATCGACCAATCTAATTACACGCGGGGAAACGGTTGCAAAATTATTGGTAAATCTTTTAACTCCCACGAATCTAAGAATTTCTTCTTCAATCGAGTTGTCAACTTGTAGAATGGGCTTCCCCGAGACGTTATAGACTGCAGCACCGTTGATTCATTTAAATTCCGCCTAGACAAATATCTCGCATTAAACCCGCGACTGACTGCGTTTGTAAATGAATAACTTTATTTTATCCTCCCCTCCGTTACTAACCCCCATGTCCCCTACTAACTTCCTAGTCCTGCCACGTTAGTGGCAGGGCAGTAGTTCCCTTTCCAATGTTCCCTTACCCACTCTAAACCACTGTTTGGACACTTGATCCTCAGTGTTTTGGAGGACAAGCAGCCTAGAAGGGTCACTAGACCTGTTGTTGCTTGATTTCCTTCATACTTTGTAGTCCTATCACTCCTCCACATGTGTCGACCCCCGCCCCCCCCCCCCAACCCCCATTCAATTATCACTAATTTTTCCTATTATTCCCTTGTTTATCGGTTTATTCTCTGCGCCAATATCCCCCACCCGGTTTCAAGGTCAAACTGGACTTCACTAGAGACTTCACTAGCAAGACATCAGTGTTGATCGATAATTGAGAGAGGGAGGGAGGGTGTGTGCCGCGCCGACTTTCCTCTCATGTCGGTCGACAACACTTTGTCTTTTTCACCCCCCAAATACTATTCCCACTTGGTTTATTGCGGTTAAATGTTAATATCTTCATATTAAACGTAAAATAGGTGCATATGAATAAGTAATAACGATATTTATTGATATGTTACATGGAGGGATAGACAGACTAATGAGGAAGTAAGAAGGAGGTGTGGTGTGGAGGTAGATGTGCTGGAAAGTGTGAAAAGGAACAACTTGAGATGGTTCGGCCATATGGAACGTATGGAAAGCGAGAGAATGACTAAGAGGGTGTACGAGAGCGAGGTGGAGGGACAGAGGGGGAGATGTAGACCGAATATGAGGTGGAAGGATGGAGTGAGGAACTACATGAACGAAGGCGGTGCTGGTTGGGGGGAGGGGCGTCGACTGACTGGGGACAGAGGTGCATGGGGGCGGTTCGTTCGTGGCCACACCTTCGGGGATCACGGCGTCAGGTAATAGATAGATAGATAGATAGATATTTATTGAATAATTACTATATTAGTCGGAATGAGCCTCAATATATTCGCCTGGCGGGCACTTTCAAATGCCATAGCTTCCACTGTTTAAAGATTAAGTTAAACCCATGAGGATCATGATGCGTTCTGTTTATTCTGGTTATCAATATATAATATTATTTAGAATAAGAAGGGTATAAAGAAGTCAGAGGGTAAATCCAGACAGTCTATACCCTTTTAATTCCCACAGATCCTTCCTAAGCTGTATATAATCGTCTATATAATGATAGCCAGAAGAAACTGTAAAAACGCGTCGTGATCCTCAAGGGGTTAATGCGAGGACATATATTGCTTGACACTAATGGCCGTACCCCCCCCCCCCAAAAAAAAAAAAAAAAAAAAAAAAAATAGAGGGAACATCTGTGTTGGCAAAATTCCAAACGACTTATGCCTTGATATCAATAACTACAATACACTACATTTACATTGTATTAAGTTAATTCCTACAAATGTTACATGCAAAATGTTTTAAGTAAATTAATTCCTACAAATTAAGTAACACCCCGTTCTTAACATTAATCATCAATTACAAATCCCAATGCACTTGAATAAACTAGTGTTATATTCAAAAGCTGTTAGACAATAATTCCAGAATAAAAGAGGAAACAGTGGCCGACTGTACACTGCCCTTACCTTAAGAGGAAACAGTGGCCGACTGTACACTGCCCTTACCTTAAGAGGAAACAGTGGCCGACTGTACACTGCCCTTACCTTAAGAGGAAACAGTGGCCGACTGTACACTGCCCTTACCTTAAGAGGAAACAGTGGCCGACTGTACACTGCCCTTACCTTAAGAGGAAACAGTGGCCGACTGTACACTGCCCTTACCTTAAGAGGAAACAGTGGCCGACTGTACACTGCCCTTACCTTAAGGGGACATGGGCCGTTTTTGCTGGTCCCTTTTCTTCCTCATGCTTAGCCCCTATAGTTTTCAGATTATAAGACGTTTGGCCCATTAGTTTGGGGATTTTAAGAGCTTTCGCCCCATTTCTCTGTTAATATTATGACCTTTCGTGCTATTTAGGTGTCTATATTGTCCCTGGCGAACGATAGTGAGCCTGTAATTTTGGAAGAATCGGCCTTCGGCCTGGTCATTTTTCTACCAAAATATGTACAAATTATTCTAGAAGGGGGATCTAATTGATGTTTTGTTAAGCTTGATGGAGGTATAGGGAGGAAACTAAGAAAATCATAAAACAGGCAAATAAAAAAGGCAAATAAACGGCCCATCTCCCCTTAACAGTACAGCCAGCTATTGTTTCCCCTCAGCTGTAATGCATTATCTTCCCCTTCACCTTAGTGTAAAATAGCTATGTACTGTATATACTCTGGAACATGGGTCTACAATGCAGGATTGATTGGAATATTGTCCTCGAGATATATCCAGATTCAGTAATGTATAATGGTTTCCAAGGTTTTATGAGGTCAGAGAATGGTTGGCAGGATGGCTGGCTCTTAATCCTAGGATCGTAGGTTCGATCCCCGGCTAGGGACAAATGTATGTGTGCGTAATCACGTGTATTTGTGAGATTCCAAACAAAATAAATATATATATATATATATATATATATATATATATATATATATATATATATATATATATATACTTATCTTTCGGGCCCCTTCAAACTAGAGTCTATCTGATATTTATTCACACTGCAATTTATCTTCTCTGCCTCAGCTCCAGTAGCATACATTATTAAGCTCTCTCTCTCTCTTTCTCTCTCTAGTCGTATTTCATAGCGCAATATTCCTTTAGATATGCCAATTATAGTATGATGTATATTGCATTAGTACAAATAGCAGTGCTTATGAATCTAACGGTTCTTCCTGAACCATATTTTGTTTTCTAATTGATTTCCAAAATGTTCAAATATTTGTGTTTCCTTATATATAAGCACACCCAGAAATATGTTCAGTCTCAGATAATACAACAGTCCTATACAAGTGTGTATCTATAATTATTAATACTGCTTATGTGATGTAAAAGTTATTTTACTTGAAGTTTCCTGATAAAATCAGGGTGGATTGGTTTAAACCAATGGTTAAAGCAAGTGGTTACCACGTTGTTCTTTTATTTATTTGTTCTATTTTTTTTTTTTTTTTTTTTTGGAGGGGGTTGTTTAAACCATGTTTTATCATCATCTGTGTGTGATTCAAAACTTTGAAGAGGGTTAAAGGAATTGCAGGGTAATATAACTGTATACATATTGATAATTGATATTTAGAGCATGCAATTCTGCAAGAAGTTTTAGACATGATAGTTTGGTTAACATTTCACAAAGGAATGACAAATATTCTAAAATATAGGCTAACTACATTGCACGGTATTTTTTTACTGCAGATATATTATTAGCACTGGTTAGTGGTAATTCAAAATACATTCTATATAGCATATATTTATATTAAAATTATGGAGTTCTCAATTTATGATGTGTATGTATATATGTATATACTAAGGCACATACCCCATTGCTGGGGGTTGCCGACTCGAGACAGAGCCTGAAGAGAAACCTATAAAATTTCAATTCGTAAGGTCCGGGGCCACTTTCGCGTTCCCTCGCCCCTTTCTCAGTCTACAATGTTGTATTTTTATCATAGAACAAGTTTTCAAGTTAAGGAAAAAACATATTTTCAAGCAAAACTGTCTATATTCTAAAAGACGGACAATCATATTTCCCATCTATATTAATTTTAAGCTGTTATACCATGACCTGATATTTTCACTTGTGACTGTACAGTTGTGTAACATTTCGAAACTGTACATGCATATTCAAAGTATTCTGTAAAACGTATATTGGTTATTAAGTCAAGTTCATGTATGGCCACCCGATCCTCCTAGCCGGCGGCGCTTGTGGCACTTTGGCGCTGCCGACTGGGAGGCTCTCCGGCAGTACTTCTTTGATTTCCCATGGAATGATTTCTGCTTCCGTGGCAGAGGACCCTCGGAGAGTGCTGAAAGCATTACCGAGGTAATCCTATCAGGCATGGAAGCATGCATTTAATTCTCTTTCTCTCAGACTAATGCTAAAAAATCTTGGTTTACTCACGCCTGTTCTACTGCTGTCCGCAATAAGGAGGAAGTATTCAAACGGTACCGACGCCTTAAAACTCAAGACTCTCATTCTTCATATGTTTCTGCCCGGAATCAAGCCAAATCTGTTCTTCGACTTGCCAAACACTCTTTCATCAATAATAAATGCACTGAACTATCCAACTCTAGCTCTTCCCAAGCTTTCTGGCATCTAGCCAAAAACCTCTCCAACAATTTCTCTTCCTCGTCTTTCCCTCCCCTTTTCCCACTCTGATGGCACAACCATCACTTCTTCCTCTGACAAAGCTAAACTCTTCGCTCAAACTTTTGCTAGAAACTCCAACTTGGATGATTCCGGTGCTATTCCTCCCTCTCCGCCCTCCTCTCTCTTACTTATGCCTAATATCCTAATCTCTTCTAAAGATGTACTTTCTACCCTCTCTGGGCTTAACACTAATAAGGCGTACGGTCCGGACGGTGTTCCTCCTATTGTTCTCAAAAACTGTGCTTCCGTGCTGACTCCCTGCCTAGGCAAACTCTTTCGTCTCTGTCTATCCTCTAACGTCTTCCCTTCATGCTGGAAGTTTTCTCACATTCAACCTGTCCCAAAGAAGGGTGACCGCTCTCAACCCTCCAACTATCGTCCAATTGCTCTCATCTCTTGTCTTTCTAAAGTTTTTGAAACTGTTCTTGCTTCCAAATTTCTTAAGCATTTCTCTTCTCATAATCTGCTCTCAGATTGCCAGTATGGGTCGCTCTACTGGTGATCTTCTTTCATATCTTACTAACTCTTGGTCATCCTCCTTTCGGGACTTCGGTGAGACTTTTTCTATTGCACTAGACATATCGAAAGCCTTCGATAGAGTCTGGCATAAATTTTTAATTTCTAAACTACCCTCCTTCGGTTTCTATCCCTCCATTTGTGCCTTTGTCTCTAGTTTCCTTTCCGGCCGTTCCATAGCCGCGGTTGTGGACGGCCATTGTTCACTTCCTCACCCTATAAACTCTGGTGTTCCTCAGGGCTCTGTCCTATCTCCTATTCACTTTCTAATTTTTATAAATGATCTCCTTAACTGTACCTTAATTCCCATCCATTCATACGCAGACGACTCAACCTTACACTACTCCATTAGTTTTTCAGAACGGCCCAGCCAGCAATCCCTCAACGATAAACGTAGTGAAGCCATAGAACTCTTAAATTTTGATCTAAATACTATTTCCAATTGGGGCAGAGAAAACCTTGTTGTTGTTTTTCCCCAAGCTGCCTGGCCGAACAGCCCCAAGGCCCAGAGCAAGGCCAAGGCTATAACCGAGCGCCCCCACAGAACCCTCCCTGCCGACCACAATAAAGCCTGGGTGACCGAAGCCACTCCATGGCGGGGAGCTGAGGAGGGCGCGGAAACGCCCGGGAAACCAAAGCCCCACCCAGGGCCCTGTGCCCCTCAGCAATTATGAAGAGAAAGTTGAAGGGCAAAGGAAAGATGTGACGCTTTGGCTTCCAATCTTGGTAGATTAGGAGGTCAATCCACGCAAGAGACGCCGTCACTTGAGATCTAGAAAATATATAAGTAAAAGGAACAGTCAGAGTAAGTTATGGGTATGGCAGAGATCGCTCAGTTCTCACTCTGATAGACCAGCCCATCACCACATGACTAGAACCCAATCCTCTCAGCATCAGCTAGGAAAGGCACTAGAAAGCTGCCTTTGGCGGGGGGATAGCTCCCCTATTTCAACCCTTTTCGGGGTTGGGCAACCTTGTTAACTTTAATGCTTCCAAAACCCAATTTCTCCATCTATCTACCCATCAGGATCTCCCAGCGGACTATCCCTTATTCTTCAACAATACAAAAATCAACCCTTCATCTTCTCTCAATATTCTTGGTGTCTCTTTTTCTTCCGCTCTCATTTGGAAGGACCATATTACCAGTCTTGCTAAGGCAGCCTCCCAGAAGCTGGGTGTGCACAACCGCCTTAGGGGGTTCTTTTCCCCTGCACAGCTTCTTGCTCTGTACAGGGGCATAGTGCGTCCTTGTATTGAGTATTGTTCACATGTGTGGGGAGGTTCCTCTCACACCGCTCTCCTAGACAAAGTTGAAAGGAAGACCGTTCGTATCATTAACTCCCGTCCACTCACCAACTCTCTGCAATCTCTCTCTCTCCGCCGCAATGTTGCATCTCTCTCGCTATTCTATCGCTACTATAATAATCAGTGTTCCTCAGAGTTATCCCAGTGCATACCACCTCCTTTACGTAGGGCACGTGGTACCCGTCTTGCAACTCAATCCCACCCCTACTCTGTGCAACTCTCCAACCCAAGAGTGAAACGTTACTCTCAAACTTTCTTCTACTCAACAGCTGAGCTTTGGAACTCTCTCCCAGAATCAGTCTTTCCCTCTTCCTATGACTTAAATTGCTTCAAACTCCGTGTGTCCAGGCATTTTGGCTCGAACATCCCTTGATTTTGACCCTGTCACTCTTTCAACTATAGGGGAGGCACTCGCTATAGGCAGTTATGCCTTTTGCCTCCCTCAATCACAGAAAAACAAAAAAAACAAAAAACAAAAAAGGCCAGCCCAGAAGTTCCACAACACACCCTCACACACTCCAAGCACATACTTTACTAAGCTACAAGTTATAGCAAGATGGGATGGACAGGTTGGAGTCTAGTTATCTTGTTTTAACTTTTTTTCAACAGGATCAATACAATACAGAATTTAGTTGTAAGAATATTTTACATTATTATATAAATACGTATGAATGATATACACCAGCATATATACAGTATATATGTTAATTGCATAATTAGTGAAATATATATAGAAAATAACATTAAAAACATAAATAAAAACAGTTATGGTTTATTTGATTAATTAAAAAGAAAAAAAGAAAAGAAAAACATAACACGTCGTTTCGAGTTGTTGTTTTTTGGGAAATACAATCATGTTTCTGTCCACCCTGCTGATAATGCATGCATACATCCATTACATATTGTTTTATTTCAGTCACTCCATTGCTTAAATTCACAGTGTATTTGCAGTATGTTCATCTTCTTAGTTAAGGAGACTTCAAGATATACAATGGATTCTTAACATTTAGGGGATGCCTCATGCAACTTCTGTAATAGGGGAGCTCACATTATACACGATGGACGACATCTTCGCCAGTCATGACAGTGATGTCAATAATATCACACCATCCCAAACCCTTGCCGTTTCTACCTCTTGATCTTGGCTGGCATCACTTGGCATATATGAACTGTACATTGGTCTGTCTCTTTAAATATACTGTATGTGTCACATTCAACCCATTATCGTATAATTCAAACGCAGTGTTGGCAACTGGAAGTGCGTCTATTCCATAATGTTATTTTTGTCTTTATTTATCTCACTATAGTCTATTCATTATAATATACCAAAATCCTGACCATTAACCTTTTTTAACTTAAACAGGGCTGGAGTAAACGAGCTGTAAATGTCCATACCTACTCCCTGGTTGACTGTTCCCAAATGGTAGAAAAATTAGGTCAATTGTTGAAGTAATGTTTGAGATATCAGAGGTTGAGTTCTGGATTTCTGGCCTACATATAATGAATAGGGTATAGCGATTAACCAAAACAATTGTCTACAGATATTAATGTCTTCAATACCATGATTCCTTTTTGTCCTGTATTGTGAATAACAATGAAGCTTCGGAAGTACCTGTGTGCATCAGAGTAAATTGAACCATATCGAACCTATCTATGCATAACACATTTTCATAACAGAATACAATGATTATGCCATCATATTGAAAGAATTTAGGTATATTTTGACTTAATTCCAACACAAAACAAACACATTTTCACAGGTTATGTGGCTCAGGCAAAAGGACCGGAACGTGTTTCAAATGTTTGCATACATTACACAATTCAAATGATTACACTAAAGTAGATTACCAGTGGTTTAACTGATGAATTACCTACTATATATAGGTTTAATGAATTATGTCTACTATATATAATATATTTGTTATCTTTTGCCATTCACTAATCTATCAAGATAATTTTTGAAGCACATACGCATTATCTCTTCCGAAGGGAAAGAAGCAAGAGGACAAGTCAGAGTAAATAGCTGTCCTTAAATGTATCTATATTTTCATCTCTCTTGAACAACTTTGGTATAATCTCCTGCCGATCTTCACTGATGATAAGGAAGCAGCAAGGGACTTGGAAGATGTTATAGCTTAAAGTAAACTGTCCATGTAGTAAGATATGTACCATTCTCTTCCTTAGCTGACTTATCTGTCTCTCTGTATTCACCATATTTTATTTACAATTCTCAGTACCTCCCAAGCACCTCCAAATCTTCACCGACGAAGGAGAGGAAGCAAGAGGCCGAGTGGGTCCCTACCTCCTGGGAGACACTGTGAGCCTGCACTGCTTGGTTACTGGAGGAGCACCGCCCCCCATGGTCACCTGGTGGGAGGGGGACATGCTCATAGACAGCCGACAGGAAGAGGTCCCCGTGGAAGCCCAGGGTGAAGACCAGATGGTGGCCAATACCCTCAGACTACCAAACCTCTCCAGAAATGATATACACCGAGAACTAACCTGCCGGTCTTCCAACACCAACCTCACCAAACCTCTCCAAGCATCTCTCACTGTCGATATGAACTGTGAGTTTATTGCAATTTTAAGACTTCATATTATATTGTATGGCATCACATTTTATGAATTTTTCAATATTCCAGAATTTTAAACCGGTTCAGATTAAGCTTAACATTAGCAGTTGTGAGGGTCATCTTCACCACCATAGCTTGCTATAGATTGTGAAGAAAGCCTGACATGGCATCAGACCGTTATAGTTTTACACATATATATGCTACGAGCATATATACTTAATCTGAAGTGGAGTGTTAATTTTTATATTTCGGGATACCTTTACACTAATAAACTAATAGTAAAATTACGGGTATGTTGGTGGTCTTATAATGATCTATCTATCTATCTATCTATCTATCTATCTATCTATCTATTGCCTGACGCCGTGATCCCCGAAGGGGTGGCCACTAACGAACTGCCCCCATGCACCTCTGTCCCCAGTCAGTCGACGCCCCTCCTCCCAACCAGCACCGCCTTCATCCATATACTTCCTCACTCCATCCTTCCACCTCTCCCTCTCTGTCCTTCTACCTCGCTCTCGTACACCCTCTTAGTCATGCTCTCGCTTTCCATACGTTCCATATGGCCGAACTATCTCAAGTTGTTCCTTTTCACACTTTCCAGCACATCTACCTCCACACTACACCTCCTTCTCGCTTCCACATTCGTCTGTCTTTCCCTCCATGTAACTCCACACGCACTTCTCAAGTAACTAATTTCCACTGCTCTCACTCTTGGTCTGAGTCTCCTCCTGAACGTCCATGCTTCGCTTCCGTAAGTTAGTGTCGGGATTACCACACTGTCATGCAAGGACTTTTTCACTTCCATACTGACAACCCTATTTCTTGTTACTGCTTTCAACGTTCCTACAACCCTCTTCCCCTGTTGCACCCTCTCCCGCACTTCTTCATCCATAGTCCCATCTTTACTCAACACACGGCCCAGATACTTAAAAGAGCTGACGATCTCCATAGCCTGACCATTCAATTTCACCTCACACTCTGTGACTTCACCCCTTTCGAAGACCATAACCGTGCTCTTCCCCGCATTTACCTGCAAATTCCGTTTTTTGCACACTGTTCCAAACTCATTTACCAGATCCTGCAACTCCCATTCATTATCGCTCATCAGAACTGTATCATCCGCAAACAGCAGTATAGGCAGCTTCCACTCATTTCCCTCCCTTTTCAGTGGTACACCAACATCCACTGCTCTTCCTTTTATCTCTTTCATGACTCCATCCATATATACAGTAAACCACGGGGACATCACACACCCCTCTTTCAACCCAACATTCAGGTCAAAGAACTCGCTCTGCTCATTCTCCACACGTACTGCCGCCTTTGCACCCTCATAATGATGTACTAATATATGCTGATAAAAGTGTAGCATAAATTAGTTCCCAATCAAATCTTTCCTACAATAATGTAAGTTAAATAACAAGACCACACATTAGGCCTGTATTCATACTAACCCAACAACCACGACTTCCATTTAATTTTTGCCTTAACACTGTACACTGTATCTTAAAATACATACATATATACATACATACATGGATACATACAATGTTTTGACGTTGTTTCATCACATACATTGTAACGGCTCAGACGTGGTTGCCTCTCCGTTGTTGGAATATAATACAATAAAATCCTGCTACAACACCGCTCCTTCATGTAATCATTTCGGTTGATGTTGACATCGTGCTAACCGTGCCGATGCAAGACAAGTCTAACTGCAGCACCTGCACCTCCAGTTTATTCAAACCACACCAGCCTTAACATTGCTACAACAAGCCAGTACCATATCAAGACTCTACTGTACATTAGGCAACTTAAACTTTAGAACAACAAAACCATGCTAAAACACTGCCCCCCCATGTAAACACTGTGGCCGACTCTGGTGTGCCATCAAACAGCACCCAGGTTAAACTAGTAGAGTCCCCTGTGGCACCTATCCACGCCCCACCAGCCTCGGCAGTGCCGTACCAAGACAGTGCCAATACCTACCTAAGATCACCAAAGTTGAAATTGACATTCGTGTAATGGCACCAAGGAGTGCACCGCCCCTCTTTCTGAGTTGTGATTTGGTGCAGTAGACTGTTCGAAGAGGCAGCACGCTCCCCTGCGAAGATGGCATGTGTTGCAGTTCGACATTGAGGGCTCCCTTGAAGTTGTTTAACGAGACGCCGCTCATGTCTATTACTCGGCGTGGGAGTTTGTTGAAGAGATGCAGTCCTCTACATGATAACCAACCTTTTCGCAGAGAGCCTATAGCACCCTGGTTATTCATCCGGGGGATATCGCATTCCCAGCCTCTCCTATCACTGAATTTCATGACTATCGGGGTATGTAGGTTTGGTACCAAACCCTCTGCGATTTTCCTTGCGAATATTATTAAGTAGCGCTCTCTTCTACGCTCCAACAAGTACAGTTTCACTTCTACGCTCCAACAAGTACAGTTTCACTGATCTAAAACTCTTGTTATGTAATAGCAAGGCTTTATTGTATGGTAATGGCAGTTGGTACACAAGTCTACTGTCATCCCTCCTATTAGTCGTCTTGTCCAACATGCAGTAGGAGTGTGGGGCATATTCTTTCCCTCCACCCCCTGGGGGTATGACAGCATAATCGAAGCATGAGTAAGATAAAGCATGTACAATTTTCAAATGTTTGCTAAATTCAATACAAAAATAAGATGCATGATGACTATGATTAACATAAAGCTTGTGGTATTTTACACACAACAATGTCAAACCATAACCACATAGAATCATATTAAGTAGCGCACTGAATATTGATCAAAATTCTGACATAAAGAACTAATTATATGTTGCAAAATTAACGAACACAAATTTCTATATCATGCATAGCATTCATATTTGACTCATGTCCTAAAAGCATTATCATAATTTTCTCTTAAATATTGCCATAAATTATTAACCCGAGGAGCGGGCAATTGACGTTTTTTGAAAAGCCTGCATGTGCAAAGAAAAATTTTGATTCTGACAGAATTTGTTATAATTACCATATAAAGCATGATTTCTGCTCCATGTGCATTTATTTTACTTATATCTATCTATCTATTGCCTGACGCCGTCATCCCCGAAGGGGTGGACACGAACGAAACGCCCCCATGCATTATTTATCCCCAGTCTGTCGACACCCCTCCTCCCAACCAGCACCGCAAAGGCGCCTTTCTAGGGCCTTTCCTAGCTGATGCTGAGAGGATTGGGTTCTAGTCATGTGGTGATGGGCTGGTTTATCAGAGTGAGAACTGAGCGATCTCTGCCATACCCATAGTTTACTCTGACTTTTCCTTTTACTTATATATTTTCTAGATCTCAAGTGACAGCGTCTCTTCCGTGGATTGACCTCCCAATATACTGTACCAAGATTGGAAGCCAAAGCGTCACATTTTTCCTTTGCCCCTCAACTTTCTCTTCATAATTGCTGAGGGCCACAGGGCCCCGGGTGGGGCTTTGGTTTCCCGGGAGTTTCCGCACCCTCCTCAGCTCCCCGCCATGGAGTGGCTTCGGTCACCCAGGCTTTATTGTGGCCGGCAGGGAGGGTTCTCTGGGGGTGCTCGGTTATGGCCTTGGCCTTGCTCGAGGCCTTGGGGCTGTTCGGCCAGGCAGCTTGGGGAACAACAACAACAACAACAACCAGCACCGCTTTCATCCATATACTTCTTCACGCCATCCTACCACCTCTCTTTTGGTTTACTTCTCCCTCTCTGTCCTTCCACCCTGCTCTTGTACACCCTCTTAGTCATTCTCTCGCTTCCCATATGTTCCATATGGCCGAACCATCTCAAGGTGTTCCTTTTCACACTTTCCAGCACATATACCTCAACACCACACCTCCTTCTTACTTCCTTATTAACTCTGCACTCACTTCTCAAGTAACTAATTTCCACCCCCTCTCACTCTTGGTCTGAGCTTCTCCACCAACGTCCATGCTTCGCTTCCAAGGGTAAGTGTCGGGATTACCACACTGTCATGCAAGGACCTCTTCACTTCCATACTGACCACCCTATTTATTGTGACTGCTTTCAGCGTCCCTACAACCCTCTTCCCCTGTTGCACCCTCCCCGCACTTCTTCATCCATACTCCTATCTTTACTCAGCACACTGCCCAGATACTTAAATGCCATAGGTTGACCGTTCAATTTCACATCACACTCTGTGGCTTCACCCCTTTCAAAGACCATCACCTTGCTCTTCCCTGCATTTACCTTCAGATTCTGTTTTTCACACACTGTTCCAAACATATTTACCAGATCCTGCAACTCCCATTCATTATCGCTCATCAGAATTGTATCATCAGCAAACAGCAGTACAGGTAGCTTCCACTCATTTCCCTCCCTTATCAGCGATACAACAACATCCACTGCTCTTCCTTGTATTTCTTTCAGGACTCCATCCATATATACAGTAAACAACCACGGGGACATCACACACCCCTGTTTAAACCCAACATTCAGATCAAAGAACTCCCTCTGCTCATTCTCCACAGGTACTGCCGCCTTTGCACCCTAATACTTGCTCTTCACTGCTTTCAGCAACTTGCCATCTACTCCGTATATTCTAAGTACTTTCCACATACCTTCTCTATCCACTTTGTCATAGGCCTTCTCCATGTCCATAAGGCAACATACAACTTTTGTTGCTTCTCCAGATATTTCTCCACAACACATTTCAGGATAAAAATCTGATCTACACATCCTCTTCCCTTCCTAAAACCGCCCTGCTCGTCACCTATCCATTTCTCCGTGCTCGCTCTCACTCTCTCAATCACTACCCTACTGTACACCTTTTTTACTACGCATAGAAAACATATTCCTCGGTGGTTACCAAACGCTCCTCTTTCCCTTTTACCCTTACATAGGGGGACTATTATGCCTGTCTTCCAGTCATCAGGTGCACTCCCCTTCTCCCATGCTAGTTTTCAAATTTTCCATACCCATTCGATCACTATCTCACCACCATACTTCAACATTTCCCCACACACCCCATGTATTCCTGGTGCTTTCCCCAACTTCACTCTTTTCATGGCTTCACACACTTCTGAACTCCTGATCCCCACCTCCTCCTCCACTACTTCTCTTCTTCTCCCTCCCATACCCCATCCAACTATGTTTGCTGGCGCTTCATTCCTTACATTCAGCAATTCGTTGAAGTACTCCCTCCATCTTTCGACCTCTCTTGCTTTTAGGCTAGCACTCACCCATTCTTATCTATCACACCCTTACTGTTTCCCTTGCTACCATTACTAACTTTCTTGACTTCTTTCCAGAACAGTTTCTTGCACTCCCTCAATTTTACACTCAGATTTCTTCCAAATTCCTCATCTACTCTTCTCTTACTTTCCTTCACTACTCTCTTAACCACTCTCTTTTTCTCCAAGTACCTCGCTTGTTTCTGTCTCTCCAAATCTTCATTCTCTCTACTACCCAACCACTCTCTATACGCTTTCTTCTTATCTTCCACAGCTATTTTTTTCTTCTGTGCACCATGCTGTACCCTTCACTCCCTTCCCTCTTCTCCTTACTTATATGATGAACATATTTACAGTGAAGACCAGAATATAGGTGTTAACATCAAATATCTGGTGAAAAACTTGTATTTGTGGCGGGAAGGAGAGAAAGGAAGTGATAGAGAGTGCAACATAGGCATGCTTCCTGGGCCTGCTTGAGGCAGACTGAGCTTCCCTGCTGTCATCCATGCATGTGAAGTGTAGGAGGGAGTGTGGAAGACCGTGACTCATCATATTTTGTGCAGGAAAATGGAGGAATGACAAAAATAAGAGGAATAATAGCCAATAGTTGAGGATCAGGGCGGTGCGGAGATAAAGGGGGGGAGGGGGGGAGGAGAAGGAGGAGGGAAATACATGTATGGGAGAGGAAGGAAGTACTGGAGAGTGATTATACTACCTAATCACATATTGCTACCATTTGAGTGCCTGTGGGGCATTTTTTGGTTATATTTTCATGGGCTCGCTTCCGTGACGCCTATCGCACATTATATGTTAATGTCGCGTGTTATTATTTATTCATCGATATCAGAAACCTTTTGCATAACAAAATAAGTTAATGGTGTCAAACACATCGCCTGCTTGGAAAAATATGACAAAGTTTCATAAAATGTATTACATAATTGACAAAATGGCAATATTGTATCACCTTGTTTAATCACAGGGATTGTTGAGCTTTTTGTTTAAAATGTTAGTGTTTATTCCAGTGCAAGTGTAGGAAAAAGCTGAATTAATTATACAGTATGCTGAAAACTCGCATTGCTAGTTTATGAACCATTGTTCTATTGCAATGTGTCATGCCTCCATATTATTATTATTATTATTTTTTGTTCGTACAACATTTACGTGTGAATTGTAATAATAAATTGTGTTGTACCTATTACCTGGGATTTCACGTAATCCTTAAAAAAACATTTCCACTTCAGAATTACCAATTACACTTCAAATTCCAAATTTGAAATAGTTTGTTGGTTTGTAAAATCAAACTCGTTTTTTTTTTTTTTTTTTTATTATGATCTATCGTTCATCCTTTAACAAAAGTCAAACGAATATCGGACCGGCGAAACGTATCTGAATCTGTTATCTATTTCAACTGTCCAATAATTTGAAGGCTTTGAGTAATTAGTTACACATGCCTAGTCAAGGTTATGAGTTGTAATAATAACAACAAATTTGAAATTAATGTGGATGTCGTTGGTTTCTACTGCTATGTATGTCCACGTTTTACCTGCTTCATAATGATTTCTTAATTATTTGTTATTTATGTATTGATTTTACTTATAGTTCTTCAGTATTTGCCCCACAGGATCCGGTAATCAGATTATCCGTGCAGCTATTGGTTCCTCTGTCTCCTCACCAGGGACCCTGCTTATCCCCACCTGTTGTTGTTTACATAATTTCCATCTTCCCCTCTCATTGTCCTCGCTATCATTGAATTATGTTCCCCTTTATATATACAGTATATTGTTTTGATCACCTCCCATCGTCTGCAGGCTCCCCTCGGATGGTGAAGCTTTACAACAGAGAGGCAGGGAAAATTCGCACTATAACGCCACTTTGTAAACTCGAGCTCTTAACACACTAGTTTAGTGCAAATTCGAAATAATAAGAGTTATACTTGAATTACCTCCGTCAAACACATTCCAATAATATATACCCCCTACCCTTCTCTCTCTCTCTCTCTCTCTCTCTCTCTCTCTCTCTCTCTCTCTCTCTCTCTCTCTCTCTCTCTCTCTCTCTCTCTCTCTCTCTCTCTCTCTATCTCTCTCTCTCTCTCTCTCTCTCTCTCTCTCTCTCTCTCTCTCTCTCTCTCTCTCTCTCTCTCTCTCTCTCTCTCTCTCTCTCTCATTAGCTTGACGTATTTTACACCATTAACACTGTAAATTCACACCACTAAACTGTAGACCAGGGGGGTAAACTATACCTCTGTCTACACTCAAGCAAGTGATGTGCACGGACCTGTAACTAAAACTGTCATCCTGCTTGTTTCACAAAGGTCATTCATGAGGAAAGGAAAATGGAGAGTGTTTGACCATTAACTGTGTTTCGGCACAAGTTTTGCTGACTCCTCCTGGCCAAGGACATTATGGTTTCACTCTACTTTCCTAGCAATGTCGACGGGTATATTTGGCTACCAACTATATTACTAGAAGTTTGTATTAAGCTTAGGAAGGATCTCGAATCAAAGAGCTCAGTACGATATACAATAACCCACTGACTTAGAGATATTTCCTAACCAATTTTAAATTGTTTTAAAGATAACCAGAATATAAGGACGATAGGCGTATTCGTACACTGTAAAACATTATGGCTTAAAAGCAGGTTAGAAAATGGTAATTCAATTGGTCATTCTAGTTTACACCTAATAATATTTGGAAGGGAAAGTCCATCTAATATTATAATTAAAAACAAAATGTTAATTCACTATCAATACACCCAACTTGAGTGTAATTACCTGTTGCATACTTTTGACTTAAGTAGCGTATACTCAAAGGGTTACCATGACCAGAGTATATAACCATTAAAGAACGGAAATTATCTAGTTTCTGACACTAAAGGGTTTCTGCCTGGGGATTGGCTTATAAGTACACATAATCACGCCATTATGCACATTCATAAGTCTGTATGCACCAATGCACCTACAAAATGTGTGCATACGCGCAGTTGTACGTACTCACAATTCACCACTTGCGAGTTTCAGGCTATGAGGAAGTTCGGCCTGTAAACACCGATAATAAACACAAATATACTAATTATCTAAGTTTCTGATGGATAGATATGTTGAATTTGTGTATATGTATATATAAATGTAATAAACCCGTATTATAACTGGTTATTCTTCTAAATATCGATGTCTACAGCTCCAACTTCCTTACAGAACGAAACTCGCAAGTGGTCAATTGCTTGTAGTACACATTTGTGCTTATGTAAGTCAATTTAACTTTAATTGTAAGCAGGGAAATAGATATACTGTACACTTATCGGTTTCTCTTTCTTACAATTAGATTGCTATAGCCTAACTCAATCCCAACTACTCTGTCAGTTTATTAGCTATCTAAATTAAATCCCGGCACTGTTTACATAAACTTCGATAGGATAGATAAACATGCCATTTTTATAGGATATTTTCTGTGACAACGTTAATGGCCTTACTGGTAGACTGTTTACATCCGTTCCAATATTCACTATGCTCTACTATTCCAAAGCAGCTAGCTCCCACAAACTCCACCTGCCCCTAATAATTTCACTACACTAAACAAGCACACCACACTTCAGTTTTGTCCCCAACTCTGTTCCTCATTCATATCAATTATCTCATATCTACCACTCGTAATCCAATACATTCCTACGCAGATGACTCAACACTCCACAGTTCCTTCACATTTACCAATTCTTTCACCCAACCCGATCTTATAAATTCAAAAATAAACACTGCAATTTCTCTGAACCAGGACCTTTCTAGAATTAATGAATGGGGACAAAAGAATCTAGTTTCCTTTAATTCACAGAAAACCAAGTACATTCAATTTTCTAACCGACAGAATCTCACTGACTGCCATATATTTTTTAATTATGTAAATATTCCCACTTCCCCTAGTATTGACATTCTCGGTGTAACATTAACTACTAACTTGAGCTGGACACATTATGTTAGAAGCATTGCTAAGAATGCCTCTAAAAAACTGGGACTCCTGTACAGAGTTCGAGAATTCTTCACTGACGAGCAGTTGGCCGTAATATATAAAAGTCATGTGCGTTCTCAGATGGATTACTGTTCACCTCTGTGGAGTGGAAGTGGAGTGGTTGCATTGAGGCAGTTGGACAAAATTAAAAATAAAGCTATTAGATTAATCAATAACCCTTCAATCACACAGGACCTTCCTACATTATCCATACGAAGAAACGTTGCATCCCTTGCATTATTCTACAGATATTTTCACAGCAATTGTTCCGAGGAACTTGCTTCAATTGTGCCGCCTCTCCACATCTTTACCCGTAGAACTAGGGCAGCTGAGAGCGTGCATGAGTTTACACTTTCTCCTCCACAATGCAGAACTTCTGCTTATCAAAATTAATTTATCCCTAGAACTACTACTCTTTGGAATTCACTTCCCTCGAGTTGCTATCCACAAACTTACAATCTACAAAAGTTTAAATCCAGTTGTTACAAACATTTTATGAATGGAGGATGCCTTTAAGCACATGGACCTTTTTGTTTTATCTGTGTTTTTCCTTCCTCCGTTCATTGTCTCTTTAAAAAAAAAAAAAAAAAAAAAAAAAAAAAAAAAAAAAACACACACACACACACACACGTTTAAAATAGCGACTATAATTCTTTTAAATTTGGGGGAGACACTTGTTACAGACAGCTTTGCCTTTTTCCTCCTTCATACACATAGGAGGAAAAACGCAAACTAGTGAACCAGAATCTTGGACAAGGAAGAGCTAATTCCAAGCTATTATCGATAGTGACATTTGTTTGACAGAGTCTCAGGGCTCCTACTACTATCTACCGGAAACAAGACTTTGCTGTCTTCAGAAGGTGACTGACCATAATAATATTTCGAACACAGACAGTAACCTACACACTTTCTCCTCTCACGTCTGCCAGTCATGTCACTGTAGATGGGGACTCAGAGCGAGAAAGAGCCGGTGACGGCCAACAATCTTTCAATAATATTTTAGATAATTATCTAAAGTTTTACAAATTTTTACAAAGTTTTACAAATTCTTCATGTAAATCTTAGTTCCCTCTCTGTCTATAAGTAACTGAATTGAAATAATACCGGAATTCAAAAGTTGCCACACCATATTTCATATCGGAGAATACTTTGAACAAGTTTTCTTGTACTTGACTTGTCTTCTTCCCAACATGTTTAGCCAAGGCATTTCGTGAAGGCCCACCCAGTCAGCCACATCAATAAGTACGAAAACCATAGCTACTTAGATGATGACATGCCCCACTATTTTATCGAATTCAATCAATTATGTTTCCAAAAAGCAACACTAACCGACATATGGTAACAACACATTACTGGTGTTTCTTGAGTAATTAATGTTTTATTTTGTATAGTTTCACCGATGTTGGTGAGGATCCTTGGTGAGAAAGGTCCCGTGAGTGCTGGCCACCCCCGACCTGTACTGTGTGAGACAGCAGGTGGTCGGCCCCCTCCCCGCCTCTCCTGGCACCTCGACCACGTCCTCCTCACCCCACATTCGCACAAGGTAGGGTTCATTTGGGCATTAATCTACATAGTCCTTTAATGCAGAAGTCATAGCACAATGTTAGTTTTACTATACATTGTTCATTTTAATCAAATTAATATTGTTCATGGCCATATTTTGATTATTAGAGCTGTCATGATTATAGTAAGGGAATCTATAGTTAATCAAATACTCAACAATGGATATAAAAGAAAGCTTTAATTGTCCTTTAAATATATGTCCCATGATTTAGTATTTCAGTCTGGTTAGTATGAACAGAGTATAGACATTACAGACTTCCTTACTGTATGTAGACTCCTCATTAGTTAAGTCTTTAAATGTTCATGACTTATTGACATAAACAAACGCTCTTTTTCTGAATAAGCATTTTTGATGACACATCCTTAACCCTCAAAGAGCGGCTGACAACTTAAGTTGGCTTAGAGAACCTAGGCCTAAAGAACGGCTGACGACTTGAGTAGCAAGGGATGTTGCGCACATTATCGTCATTATGAGAGAGAGTCCACGGGGTGGGAGGAACGCAGGCGGGCTCTGACTGTTCAGCATGGACCTAGTCCCGCCACTGATCTCACCACAACATTTGTACATATCCCTCGTCTCGCTAGATAGGGTAAAATCTTGGGAAATTACCGTATATTAGGGTTTTTGTACTCGCGTTGCAACATCGTTGCAAGCGAACCCGTTGTCGTACAAGGATGATTCAGGTGTCATTGGAAAGCTCTATTATCGCCCTTTCACGGATACATAATTGTATTACGCTCTGGCTCTTGTTTATGCATGAAAAAGAGCATGAAATGATGCTCGTTTAGGGTAAATCTGCCCGCCACACAGGACGTAAAAGTAACAAATGTTTCCGTCCGACAAGGGTTAAACAATTGGTGTTAGTGACTGGCTATTACATACTTAATCAAATCCCACAAATAAGAAACCTGCTCAAGTATTATATTTCAATTTGCCTTTTATTACGGTTGCTTTCACAGAAAAGACAGATGGCATTTACTGTTTCAGTGCGGGAAGCTCTAATGGCAAGAATGCGCACAGGCGGGCATTTTCCTGCTATTTCCGTTCAATATAAGTTGCCCTAGCGCCATATCCGGAGCACTGACCGAAATCAAACAAAAACCAATGAAAAAATTAGGTTAAATTCTCCCCATAAAAGTCTTCAATCATTCAGTATGACCCTCACAGCATTGGAAATATTAAGTGATAGCTGGTTTCCCTGGTTTGGCTCAGCTTGCGGGCCACTCATCAAGCGTTTTATTACCTTCTCTAACTCACTCTTTCTTACTTTACACTCGCGATAACTCAATGAAATAAAGCGGTATTTGATCAAGTTTGGTGTTTAACAAACAATATGAGTTATGGCCTGTAATATGAAGTATATAGGTGTCACAAATAAATGTAGAAGTAGCCCTGTTGTCATTGTATTTCAGCTTCTAAAACACCTTGTTTGAACAGTCCCTTTCACAACCAATGTATGTACCAGACGAATATAAGTATGGGTGGCAAGCTTAAAAGCTCATGGAAGTGTCTGGCAGCAAGCAGAGCAGTTTAGTGCCACCAATAATCCAGTAATACCAGAAGATATGAGTATGTTGCCCGCAGTGATTGTGTTAACCACTTGACTAGGAAAGTTATATGTTGAATTTAGTCTTTTGATCATGAATATAATAAACTAAAGATGTCATTATATGTAAAGGTTCATAGAATAATAATTTTCACTTATTGATAATGCGAGGTATATTATAAATATAATATCATCAACCAAAGTTAACAAAATTAAACATATTGGACGACATTGAATCGGTAGAAAAAAGTTTTGAGAACAGTTGCATAGCTTCCGATGTAGGTATATCAAACACAAAAAGAAGCTAAATATAATATGTATGTAAAATAACTTGATAAGCACTCTTCTGGCACCTTTAAACTATCCTCCTCTTGATTCACTACCTAAAAATGGGGCATAACTTTGGTTTGTATATATATTGTACTAATTTAGGACTGCTCCATTTTCTTCGAGCATTATTGTGTTTGACTAAGCTCAGTTCACACTGAATGCACTTTTAGGAGTGGGTGGCATAGCAGTAGTCTGGTTCAGCCTTTGCAAATCTATTAATAGCTTACTATATTTTGATTAACTTTACTTTGGTTAGCTTCACACAGATGCTATTATATGCAGTGGATTTGTATAATATCTAAACCAAATTCATACTAGTATACATATTTCAGTCTTTACTTTCTGTAACTACTGTTTTTAATAGATATGTCAATAATTAGCTAAGTGCTAAGCATACACATTTTCTATAAGTTATTTTACGTATTTAGAAGTAACTGTGTATACGAATATCCGTGAAAATTGCCAGTCAGTTCTTGTTACTATTGGTTTCAGTGTATATGTATTACTACATCAACAAGGAGCAAACAGACATTTTTGTTCGCTTTTGTTCGTTTTGTGTTTGGTCCAATCATTCAGTGTCATGGGACTGTTCAGTTTTGTGTTGTATGCCAAACAAAAAGCGAACATAAATTGTCTTTGCTGGTAGAGCACTCGCCTGCAAACTGAGAGGTTGAGGGTTCGAGGTTCAGGTCAGCCAATTTGCGTTATTGGCAGATGACAGCGCTGTTGGTAAATGTTGCGGTATAGCAATCTGTGGATACTGTCCACTGAAGTCCCTGAAACATCAGAGCACCCACCCTAGTCCCGTTCTTGAACAGGGAGTTCGTGGTGGTAACAAAAATGCATCGCATCATCCATGGTGACACCAATATATGCTATTAGTTTCCAAACTCGATAACAGATTTCCTAGGAAATTTAAAACATTAATTTCCTACATAAAGAGGTATTCATGTATTCATTCATGATTGTACTTAATGTCAGGTGAGCGAAATGTAGGTAAATAGTGATACAAATATCTGATTTTCCATTTATAACTTTTACGTGGTTAAACAATGTCGAAATGAACACTCTAACTCTAGCAGTGTTAGAGTTATGAAATAGTTTAATGAAATCGTCTGGAGGGAGTTGTACTGAAGACTAATTTGAAGTGATCGGACAGAAAGTGTTAGCATCATGGGTTTTCTGTGTCCCAGGTGAGCGAGGACGGCAACGTGAGTGTGAGTGAACTTAGACTACGGCCGAGTGTGAATGACGAGGGTAGAGTACTGACCTGCCGAGCACAGTCCAGTCTACAACACTCTCCTGTACTGACGGATGAGTGGATGTTGGAAGTACACTGTAAGTTATTGATATTATTAGTAGTAGTAATTACTAGTAGTATTAGTTGTTGTATTATTATTAGTAGTAGTAGTACAAGTATTAGTAAAAGTAGTTGTGGTAGTTGTTGTTGTTGTTGTAGTAGTAGTAGTAGTTGTAGTTGTATTTTTGTAGTAGCTGTAGGAGTTGTATTTGTTGTAGTAGTTGTAGTAATTGTTGTTGTTGTTATTGTAGCATGGTTTTTACTCCACTCCACTCTAGTTAGTGACGCATGGACCCTAGGGGTACAGATGTAGAAAGTAAAAGTAGACACATATAATGGAGATATCTGGCTTATTTGTTTTCCGTCACCAATGCCTATTCTATTATGTAATCGTTAATGAATGGTTTCGCCCACTTCTTATACAAGTTTCTTTCATCTTCAAACTGTTAATAACATTGCAAGATCATTATATTCAACCACACATCCACGGACCACAACACAAGTAGCTGTTTCATCTGTCTACATGTATTCATTTTAAGAGATAAATATTCTTAGTAGTAGTATCAGTTTTCAATACAACTCTCTCCTTTACGTAAAATGTTTTGTAGTATTAAATAAAGTGGTTTATTATATCTACTTAGCATATTGTAGAACTAATACAAAGTAATTTCAACCATTTGTTTAATGATCAAAAGGTTATGGAGCTGTGTTGGGTATGTAGATTTCTTTCCAAAATGCTAGATATATAAACCATTCATTGCTAGTAAATAATATTAAGCTAAAGCTTGTGTGAGGTAAAAGGTTTCATATGCAATGGTTGGGTTGCATATTAGTTCAAAATAACATGAAATAAATTATTGGAATTTGTCTTGTATAGCATTTTCGTACCGTATCAAACAATGCACAGTAAGTGTATTCTGTATGTTATAATTAATGAAATTACGAACAAATTCATTGTCATTCGATAGTGGTTTTGCTTTCAGTATTTAATGGATGATCATATAGTTTTAATATTTCGATTTGTGTTGAATGAAGAACACATTCCTATTAAAAATCAGTCGCCTGACAATCTCTTGAAGTACATTTGTTAAATCCGTAATCTGCACGTTGTATTTTGTGTATGTTACCTTTGAATGCACTTAAATTACCTTAAGATTTTCCTCAGGATTCCTTAACCCCTTCTGTATCGGCGACGTATTATTAAATATATTCAGTTTAATAAGGTCCTCCATCAATTAACCGGCGTCGAGCTATCTTACTTCACCCTTTCAATGACCACAGATCCTTCTTCAACTGCATAACATCGTACAGAAGGGGTTAAGAGAGAATTAATGCAGCTTATAAAGTAATATGTTATGTACAGTACATTTCAGATATGTTATTCATCATACACCTATGCTAATAATCATTGTTCATAGAAATATAACAGATACATCCACCCATTTATATATATATATATCTTGACTGTACGTCATACCCATGTAGCTAAAATGAGAGAGAGAGAGAGAGAGAGAGAGAGAGAGAGAGAGAGAGAGAGAGAGCACACAAACACAATCGGACAACTCTGCTTAATCCATTTTTTTTTTTTTTAAGAGACAATGAACGGAGGAAGGAAAAACACAGATAAACCAAAAAGGTCCATGTGCCTAAAGGCATCCTCCATTCATAAAATGTTTGTAACAACTGGATTTAAACTGTTGTAGATTGTAAGTTTGTGGAAAGCAACTCGAGGGAAGTGAATTCCAAAGAAAAGTAGTTCTGGGGATAAATTAATTTTGATAAGTAGAAGTCCTGCATTGTGGAGGAGAAAGTGTAAATTCATGGGCGCTCTCAGCTGCCCCAGTTCTACGGGGAAAGATGTGGAGAGGCGGCACAATTGAAGCAAGTTCTTCGGAACAATTTCTGTGAAAATATCTGTAGAATAATGCAAGGGATGCAACGTTTCTTCGTATGGATAATGTAGGAAGGTCCTGTGTGATTGCAGGGTTATTGATTAATCTAATATAGCTTTATTTTTAATTTTGTCCAACTGCCTCAATGCAACCACTCCACTTCCACTCCACAGAGGTGAACAGTAATCCATCTGAGAACGCACATGACTTTTATATATTACGGCCAACTGCTCGTCAGTGAAGAATTCTCGAACTCTGTACAGGAGTCCCAGTTTTTTAGAGGCATTCTTAGCAATTACCATTACAGTAGTTACCTAGTGAAACATACGCCATGCTTAGCAAAATAATAGAAGTAAGAAGTCCCCCAGTATCTTCCAAATGTGTTTCCATAACTTTCAGTATGAATTTAGTAGGTGCAGTAGTTTGGAGAGTAATCTCCTTTAAGAGAAGATTTAGGTAACGACCCAAGTCTTGCAACTATTAATGAGATGCAGCGTTGGTGTTGCACCAACTGTGTCAAGGATAGATACTTCAAAATATATTACAAGCCTTCTATGTCTGAACAGTACATTACACAGAACTTGAATTACCAAGCCTATTTATATTTTGTTTTATATAATCCTTACAATTAAACCAATTGTTTTACAAATATGTAAACAAATGTACTTTCTAGTAATATAATTTCAAAATCCTGTACAGTATATGTTTGTAGAAATTATAATTCAACAATTTATCTGACTCAAAAATCTTAGCCTCTTCCAGCCTTACTCACTTAGTGTTACCACAAACGAGAGTTTCTGGGAGAAAAGTTAAGCGAAGCAAAATCCTTTAAAGAGGTCAGGGGGAAGTTGTAGATACCAACCAGCCAGGGAAGTACACTCAAAGAGAGCTTAAGGGGTGTATATAAATGATAAGACTTTGTCTCACTACCTAACCTCATTTGCTGACCTTTCATTTCCATGTCTCATTTAATATAAAGAGCGATTCCAGCATGCTCTCTAAATACCTGTACTCTACTTACACACAAATACATGCACTATACTACCAACACTAACTTGTCTCAATTCTGTCTTATTTTTCTGGGTGGACGGGATTCATAGCCGTGGCAGGCAACTAATGTAAAGGAAGGAAAACCCTGAACAGGAAGCCTTCCTAGGTGGCTTCCGGTGACCTGAGGAAAATCATGGTTGGGCAAGGTTTTTGTGCAAAGCCACATAAAACAACAAGAAAATAACCAAGACTTCTTCAACTGGCCCAGCCCACCAGACTAGATCGTGCTCGGCATTGTGTCGGGCTCGCTGACAGATTTACTATTTTTGGGGGGTACTTGTAACAGTGTAGACATTTCACAACTCCGAAGACCGACTCCAGGATATAATGTCCGTGGAGGTCTCCCGGTCGGGTCTTTGTACATCCTAACACACTCGTGTGATTTCTGACTCTCCCTTCCATCTGGAGAACTATGGAGATTCAAGGTTGACATACCAGCCCTCTCAGAAGTGAGGCGACCTGGCAAAGGTGAGACCTGTACCAACAGGTTTGCAGTAGGAATGGTATCATTCTTTGGGAGGTGGCTGTAGCAATCTCGGCCTCCCAAATATCTCAGTGGTATGGGTTAATACAATGGAAGAGCTCACTTGCAGGAGACGTTTGTAACGTTTGGTTCGATTAATTTGTTGCTATCTAGATATGGGCTTTGGTGGACAATGCAAACATTTTGCCAGGGCCCATCAATGTACTGATTTATCTGTTGGTCTCGGATGCCGTCATGTATGATTTTGAATAAAGTTAACAATTATCTGTGCCACATATCAAGCCACCGCATAACTCTCTCCTCTCTCGTCTCTCCTCCTGTCTCTTCTCTAACGTCTACCCTTCTTGCTGGAAGTTTGCTCTCATTCAACCTGTCCCAAAGAAGGGTGACCGCTCTCAACCCTCCAACTATCGTCCAATTGCTCTCATCTCTTGAATCTCTAAAGTTTTTTAAACTATTCTTACTTCCAAATTTCTTAAGCATATCTTTTCTCATAATCTACTCTCAGAATCTACTCTCAGATCGCCAGTATGGCTTCCTTAAGGGTCGTTCTACAGGTGATCTTCTTTCATATTCTACTAACTCTTGGTCATCCTCCTTTCGGGACTTCGGTGAGACCTTTTCTATTGTGCTAGACATATCGAAGGCCTTCGATATAGTCTGGCACAAATCCTTAATTTCCAAACTACCCTCCTTCGGTTTATATCTCTCCATCTGTGCCTTTGTCTCTTAACTTCTTTTCCGGCCGTTCCATAGCTGTGGTTGTGGACGGCCATCATTCACTTCCTTATGCTATAAACTCCAGTGTTCCTCAGGTTTCTGTCCTTTCTCCAATTCTATTTCTAATTTTCATAAATGATCTTCTTAACTGTACCTTCAGCCCCATCCATTCATACGCAGACGACTCTACCTTACACTACTCAACTAGATTTCCAGAACTCCCAAGCCAGCAATCTCTCAATGACAAATGTAATGAAGCCATAGAACACTTATTCGCTGCTCTAATTACTATTTCCAGTTGGGGCAGAGAAAACTTTGTTACCTTTAATGCTTTCAAAACCCAATTTCTCCATTTTACCATCCGTCCGGAACTCCCAGAGGACACTCCCTTATACTTCAACAATATAAAAATAAATCCTTCATCTTCTCTCAATATTCTTGGTGTCTCTTTTTCTTCTGCTCTCACTTGGAAGGACCATATTACCAGTCTTGTTAAGGCAGCCTCCCAGAAGCTGGGTGTGCTCAACTGCCTCAAGGGGTTCTTTACCCCTGCACAGCTTCTTGCTCTATACAGGGGCACAGTGCATCCTTGTATTGAGTGCTGTTCACTTGTGTGGGGAGGTTCCTCTCACAGCACTCTCCTAGATAAAGTTGAAAGGAAGCCTTTCGTATCATTAACTCCCAGCCACTCACTAACTCTCTGTAAATTCTCTCTCTCCGCAGCAATGTTGCATCTCTCTTGCTGTTCTATCTCTACTGTAATAATCAGTGTTCCTCAGAGCTTTCCCAGTGTATACCACCTCCTCTACGTAAGGCACGTGGTAGCCGTCTTGCAACACAATTCCACCCCTACTTTGTACAACTCTCCAACCTAAAAGTGAAACGTTGCTCTCAAACTTTCTTCTATTCAACAGCTGAGCTCTGGAACTCTCTCCCAGAATCAGTCTTTCCCTCTTCCTATTACTTAAATTGCTTCAAACTCTGTGTCTCCAGGCGTTTTGGCTCGAACGTCCCTTGATTTACGCCCTGTCACTCTTTCAACTCTGGGGAAGGCACTCGCTACAGGCAGTTCTGCCCTTTGTCTCCCTCACTCACAAAGAAAAACAAAAAAAATCAAATTATTATCCGCCAATAATTATGAGCTCGCTCATTAATGAGTTTATAATGCTGGTGAGACTGGAGCACACATTAGGCTTAATATTTATTATTGTTGTGTACACTCCTACTGAGAGGAGTGGTTTAGCAGGCAAAGAGATGTTCTTTGGTAAACTTGAATCTATTGTGGACCAATGCTACACTTGGGAAACTCTCATTGAAAATGAGGGACTTTAATACAGTTCCCGGCGCTTAAAGGGCTGGCTATGAAAATTGTTGTAGTTCTTCATGGATCTGGCAACAAACAATGTCAAAAGTAATGTCTGGTAATATCAATATTACACTATTCCTGAATTGTACAAGGTCCAGGAATTAAAGGATTGAGAGATCCTAGTTTCAGAATAGATGTACATTGCCGGACAGTGCATTTCAATTCTGAGCTGTATGCAAAAATTGGGTGGGTGCGAACTCAATTCAGTGTAGCGTCTGCCTCTGCTGGGTACACCACAGGAAGAAACGCTACACTAGAATAAGGGGACCTCTACCAAGGAAAAAGTCTGAAGTTGAGAATGTTGTATGTATAATATAAATTGTAAAGGGGAGCTTGTTTTCAATGACCAACTCAAGAGTGGTAACTTTGTCAATGAGTCACTGAACAAGTTTTGCTACTTTATAGATACCATCTCTATCAGTGATGGGGCCGAATCCGCCACTATCAACATAATTCGATGAAACTGGGGAATGTTCAGTGAATTGTTGCCACTATTTAACAAGAGCCTCCCTCTCCCCTTAAAGGGAAAGTTGTACGCTTCATGTACACCTTCATGTACGCCCAGAGACATATGCTTCAGAAATGTGGCGATGATATCAACAGAATGGAATGTACCATGGTGAGCATGGTGAGATTGATGTGGGGGGTCAAACTGCATGATAGGATATCTTGTGAAGAACTAAGGAGATGGATATGTATCGAGAGTTACTGTGGTTTGATGCATACTAGCATTCTCGGATGGTTTTGACATGTGGAGAGGTTGGATGAACTAAATTTCATGAAAAGATGCAAGTCCCTGAAGAGAGCAGCACCAACGGGCAAACTAAGAAAGACGTGGGATCAGATCTTACAGTCTGATCTTGAATTGAAAAACCTGGCATGTGAAACGGCTCTGAACAGGGCTGCCTTAAGCGCCGACATTAGGACATGTGACCGGAACCACATTTTGTGTGGAGCACTCTGTCTTCAAATTAATGTGTAGATGTATTCATATTTAGTTTCAGCTAACATTAAAATATATTCATCCAGACTAGGAAAGAGGCCTCATATTCGAAATCAAGGGTTTAAAACAACTGCACGTAACATTAGTCCTTGTTTATACGCTAACACTACTAAGCGATTCAATAACTGAACCAAACCTCTCCCCACCCACCAGTTGTCCCCGTGGCTCGTCTTCGGCCAGGGCGGTCCCTGAACCTAACCAACATTGAGGAAGGGGACGACATCTACTTTGAGTGTTCCATACAGGCCAACCCGCCAGTCTTCAAGATTGCCTGGCTGCATGAGGTAAGACCCAGAACAAATATAAATTCACCGCAGTACACTGTATTGAAATTAACTTTGCAGCAAATTCTCAAGATAAAGATAGGGTTATTAACCCGTGGAGCCCCGGCTAGTTTTGTAATGTTTGCGCACCAGAACCCGGCCGGTTTTCAAAAAATGGTTTTATTCCAGAAACAATAGCGAAAGGGTTAGGAATGAAGGAAAAACCACGAAAAACCGCTCAAAAAGCTTAAAAAATGGTCCTACAGAGCCCCCGAAAACGGATTTTATAAGAGTAAAAAATTGAAGGCAATTATCCCAAAAAAAACAGGTTTTTGCGCGCTCGCGCGCACGCACGTGGACTTTGAGAGTTTTCAATCATCGGCACGGTTGCGTGGGATACGTACACAGTTCCCATACAAATCTGAGCCCTCTTGAGTGGCTACACCTGAGGTTACGGTCGGCGCAATTAGGGTGACGCGCCAGGCGCGTCTCTGGGGCTGTGCGTTACATACATCGCCGACGCGTCAGGCGCGTCGCTGGGGCTGTACGGGTTAATGAATGTGATTGGTTAGCATTCGTGTGTAGATTGGTTAATTGGAGAACTTTTAATATTTCCAAAAGGTTAACATTGAGTAAATAGTAAGCAACTATGAGTAGAAGGTAGATTAAGTTATTAATTAAGTTAGTTTTAGAGATAATAATCTAGTCATCAAAATATGATTCAGTAACATATAAGAGAGCAAATATAATTCAGCATTAACTCCAATGAAACTACTACTAAGTGGTGCAGATACTCATTGGGAAAGATTAACAACTCGAAATAAGAAGACAAAATAAAATGCAGTACAAATGCCTCTTAAATTATATTTATGAGTATCAGTCTCTCTCGACTGGTAATGATTGGTTCTGGCCCATAGACTACACCGAGATGGAGAAGTTTGTACAATAGTTTACACGTCCAGCTGCTAAGGATGTGAGGGTACTTTATACTAGGTTCCTTTATGATACGTTGACTTAAGGGGGGGTTTTTAGTCTGTTCACTAGACTTCCATCAATCTTAAAATTACACCCCCTTGACCAACTGTCAAGATAAATTTGTACATTTCTCGATAGAATAATGTCCCGACCGAAGGCCTATTCCTCTTAAGATTACAGGCTCGCTATCACTCGCCAGGAAACACATCAACACCTAAATGGCACAAAAGGTTTTGATATCAATACAGAAATTGGACGAACGATCTTAAAATCGCAAAACTAATGGGCTGAACGTCTTAAAATCTCAAAACTAATGGGGCTAAACATGAGGGAAAAGGTGGGCCATAAATATCAACCATACCCCCTTAATACTAGTTTCCTTTTACGAAAAAACTATGTAAATTTGTCATTTCAATAAAAGTTTTGAATTGAAAAGATTGAATACGTTGACTTAAAATTGATGATGTCATATGTACAGTATATCCATCAACACTAGCCGCATTCCCCATTGACTACTTGCGAGTTTCAGGCTATATGGAAGTTGGAGCTGTAACCATCGATATTTAGCAGAATAGCCAGCTATAATACGGTTTTAGTAATTTTATAAATACATAAAACCAAATTCAACATATTATTTATCCATCAGAAACCTACATAATTACTGTATTTGTGTTTAACCCTTAACTGGCGGCGCGCAACACAAGTCGAGTGAAATAAATTTGGACTATGTGGCGGCGCGCGACATAGGTCGTGTGGCAATTTCAGCACGTAATGTTGCTGAGAGAGAGAGACAAGTGGTGGCAGGAGAGTAGCGAGCGTATGACTGCTCCAGACCACCGTGGTGGACCAACTGACATGAATCCCACCCTCCTCCACCCTCTCACACTCACTACATAGTGAATTGTATGGGGAAAGTACCGAATTACATGGTTTTTGCACTCGTGTTGCATGGTTGTTGCAAGAAAACTAGCGGTCATACAAGGATCGTTGTGGTGTCATTGGAAAGCTCTGTTTATACCCTTTCAGGGATAGATACTTGTTTTACGCTCTGGGTCTTATTTAGGCATGAAAATGATCACGTAAACAGCCCTATTTTGGGTAAAAACACCCCGCTGGTGGCTACATATTATATACCGCCTAGGCCGCTCTTTAGGTGTTAATATCGATGTTTACAGGCCGAACTTCCTTGTTGCCTGAAACTCGCAAGTGTTTAATTCCTTTGATTGATGACTAGATATGAGCAATAGCGGACAGTCCATAACTTATTGGTAGGGCCCATCAATGTCCTTTATAATCCTTACTGTTTCCACCTGTTGATCTTGGATGGAGTCGTTGAACAAATATAGGCTTTTGAATGAGCTCAACTACCATCATTGCGTCATTTCAAGCCACTTAACACATGATTTCGAATACAAAATCCGCATATGTGATCATGTCTGTCGACCACAAATCTGATTGGCAGAAAGCTTGTATTTGCGCAGCTTTAGTTATACAGTATGCAAATGTAAAACGTAAACATTGTCTCTAAAACCAAAATAATGAGATCAGGCTATACATTTAACTTGTTATCATATATTCATAAATACCTACACTTTTATAAATGATAGAAGCTCTGTAACAATTGAAGGTTCTGGCGACCGTACTCATGGCAGCACCAGAATTGGTAAGTGTAGCCTAACCAAGACTATAGGCGGTTTCGTTTCAACTGACGGTAACCTGAATCCCTTAGCACTTAATTTATCGGTACTCAATGGACAAATATGAAACTACTGTGTCTCGTGCATCATAATTGGACCAAGTTTATATCATTAGCGCCATACTTCACTACAAAATCTTCAAAATATCTGAGAAATGTTTATGGGAACTTTGCAATTTACCGTCAGTTGAACAGAACCAGACTCTAGTGTACTTCATTTATGAACAGCCTCTACTCACTGAGAGATATATAACAAGTGGAAGAAAATCTACAATAATAAGGTATTCGTAAAGTAACCTATAAGCAGGGAAGCAGAAATATTATTTCCATTAGGTAAATGCGTCCATAATATCGGCTTAGGATGTATTTAAAGTTGCATGCTACATAATCTTCAGGAGAGAGAGAGAGAGAGAGAGATGTGGGAGGGTATATATATACCTAAATTGATAAAGACAAAAACTAGGTATTATGTGGAACTTTGGTGTCGCTTTTATCATAGGGCAGTAGCCCGTCAGTAATGCGCAGAACGTATAACATAAACACACACACACACACACACACACACACACACACACACACACACACACACACACACACACACACACACACACACACACACACACACACACACACACACACACACACACACACACACACACACACACACACACACACACACACACACATGGAAATATAATACCACATCATCTTGCGACGGATTCTAACACATCGAATTTACTCATAGATAGTTTTGGAAGATAAACATCGTACTTTAAAGATAGTTACGAGAAAACTGTGATTAAGAACTGACTTAGCTCGAAGCATTCAAACATAACAAATAATACCAAACAAGGAAATGGACTAAGGGCAGGCCAGTTGATCCACGCAGGTAGACAGACATGCAGGAGAGAGGCTGTTGGTTAAGTTATTGGCTAGACAAACTCGTGAACATATGCGGGAAGTCCAGGAGCTAAGAGAAGAGAGACTAGGGTCTGAGGAAATGGAACGAACTCGAATGATAACAAACTAAGACAAACTAGAGATAGGAGGACGAATGATAACAGGATGATAAGAAAAACTATACCAAAGTTAAAAGAAAATAGATGTTATGGATTTTTTGTCAATCTGCATGAAGGATAAAAACGCAAAGCTGCCTGTAAAAGTATCTCTCTCTCTCTCTCTCTCTCTCTCTCTCTCTCTCTCTCTCTCTCTCTCTCTCTCTCTCTCTCTCTCTCTCTCTCTCTCTCTCTCTCTCTCTCTCACTCTTCTCTCTCTCTCTCTCTCTCTCTCTCTCTCTCTCTCTCTCTCTCTCTCTCTCTCTCTCCAGTTTGAATGAGTGATAGAGAACCGAAATCAAGATACATTCGAGGTAATTTAGGTGTGTTGAAAATATGTGTGGTGTGCTTGTTAAGTGTAGTGAAGTGAATAGGAGGATGTGTTTGCGAGAGTAAGCTGGATTACTGTCTGTGTAGGTGAGGCACAGACAGAAACAGTGGGGGAAACCAGGCATATGAAACAGGAGTTCCAGTAACTCCTTATTGTATGCCTATGTGACCTCCCCTGGGTAACTCACCCGCTGGCCATGGTAGAACATAACAAGACTAGAGAGAGAGCTAGAGCTAGCTAATGGATGGCTTACGAGATGGACAGTTTACAAGAAATTGGGTAAATTTTCCCAGATAGAGTGATTATGAGACAGAGAGAGAGAGAGAGAGTTTGTGTGTGTGTGTGTGTGTGTGTGTGCGCGTACTTGGGTGTGAGAGACCTAGTGATAGGAGCTTGAGTAGAGGCATACCCGATTGGGCGAGGATCGGAAGAATAGAGGAAGCGTAAATAAACCCAGAGCAGTGGGGAGAGAGATGCGAGCCCAGAGAGAGCGAGGGAATGGGAGGAATGGTATTGCTACACACAAGTGTAACCACATTACCGTCACTGTTACTTTCACTTACCGACACGGAAACAGGTACACGTTAAGTGAATGCCGAACTCGGAATTGTTAACATACAACAACTACATACAAGGTGATAGAGACCCGCTGTTCGTCCACTGAGAGTGGTGGTTCACAGGTCTTACGTCCTACATGTGTTAACAAATATATATAACATGTGTAACAAATATATATACCCTGTGCAATTATGGTTATATATTTACGTAAAGTCACACTCGAGCTCAACCACAGTCATATTCACGTGTCACATTACAATACAAAACACGAATAGTGGTAATCGCAAATCGGCCTGTAATCCGTAATTTAAACAACTTTTGCACGTATGGTATTGTGCATAGCACGTAGAGGAGTTATTGGAACATAATTCTCGGTGATACCCGTTCATGTCAGTTAATATTTTGTAATGCAACAATACTAAAAGCAACTCAGAATATGCAGGTTGAACTATAATAATAAGTATTTCAAAGAACAGTTCTAATGGTAAAGGTTTTCTTCAACGCAAGTAACAACAAATCAATAATCCATTATTCATCGGCAAACGAGTTAACATAAAAAAAACTTAGTCCAAAACTACTTGCATTACAAAAAACAAATGCAGTGTATTCAATATTACATAATAAGTACATACTATTATAATACATTTATACCAGATAATGTGTCTAATTATGTCATTCTATTTTCAGCAACCAAGGTGTTAATAAGCTCAACAAATGCAGCAAAACAAAAACAACCACTTGTTTGGTCTCTGTAAACTTAACAAGTTTAATACAGTATTTGTCAATTATTATCAGTACATTTTCCTAACATTATCAAATTTGCATTGTGGAAAACACTCATATACTCCATTATAAACTCAGTCTGCAATAAATAAATTTGTTTTTTGATTTATTATGTAGTAATTTATTTAAACACTTTTTATTTGCAAATATTAATTGCAAAGTTTGTGCACTTCATTCTTCTAATTATTCATACTTCCATTTAAATGAGCAACCTGTGAAAACACTTCTAGTACTTAAGTTGAGTTGATGAGTTGAACTGAGTTCATTGCTCAATAGGTGGTGTTTTTTTTGAGAGTGAGGGTCCGAGGTCTAGGGAGCTGAGACAGTTAAGCACTGGAGCGAGGCCGCTTCAGATATGGGGCTGCTTCAAGCCGTGAGTGGGGCAACTATGCCCCATGCAATCCTGCGAAGGTGCAAGATGGCAGGGGCTGGTTGCAGCTAAAAGTGCTTCCACGAATGTCTCACCCCCTCGACTGGAACGAGACCTCACAGGCCTTCAACCGTTCAATGCATACGGGTTTGAATGTACAGGCTCTCAGCTTAGGGTTGCCCGAGAAGGAGCATTGTTTGGAATATGTAAAAAAAAAAAAAAAAAAACAAAAAAAAAAAAAAAAAAAACAGAACCTTGCCAGCCGGCTGGTCTAGTGGAAAGCGTCTTAACTTCCTACGCCAGAGGTTCGGGAGTTAGCGCCCTGCTCAAACGTAAAGCTTTTTCACTAACCCTGGTTGGTACCGGGGGGGGTTTCCCTTCACCCGCTGCAGTACCAGCCCCCGGCATTTGTAATTTTTTATGCTGGCTACTATTAAACGATTTGAATTAAGTTTGATGAAGGGCCTCCACAAACCATTAAAAGGCTTTGAACTATCTCATTTAACCCTTTTTACTACCACCAGATTCATTCTTGAAGTCTCTGCACAAAATTGTTCCCAAATATAGCTATAGACACAAAACAAAATTAGAATAGGATATAACAGACGTGTCTGGTACATACGGGGTTAACCAAGTGAGTGGATATTGGGCTCTGTTGGTTGTTACAGCGTTATTGATTATCTTTGAAGGCGGAGAAATATAGCGCTAAATAAATGACCTGAAACAATGATTGTATCTTTTCTAAAGAAATGTGAAATTATCATTGTAAATAACAACGAACTAATTTATTTCCCAAAATGTTCTATGTCTGTTTAACATTAGTGAGCACAAGTGAGAGAGCCAGTTTTAATATTCGAATAATGGCAATACAAACAAAAATAGCTATCGGAATTTTAGTAACTAGTATTTTTCATAAAGAAGCGGGAATCAAAACGAAGAATCCACTAAACATCAGTTGTATCATGTTACATTTTCTGTTAGTTATACAATAGTCCATTATCCTACCAAACGGTGTTTATCGCAATCAGTCGATGTACTGTACAAATAAATAACACATTATAATTCCATTACAGAGTTTTAGAATATTGTTCCATGCGATTCAATAAATTGTGTGTTTGCATCCAATCTGGGTTTATCGTGATCCGTATTTGTTTTCTGTATCCCTGGTGATCCTTGGCAGGGTAGCCAACATTATTTTACCTAAACGGCTGGGATTTAAAGCCCCTGCTCCCACAGTCCTTAGTGGATGTTTTCTTCTAAGGGATACACTAAATGTTGATAAAGACCAGTGTATCACTCATTGGAACATTTATAGTATGTATGTTTATAAAAAAACAGAAACAAAGTTTATATATACAGTATATATACTGTATATATGATAGATATTCTATATAAGATATATATATATATATATATATCTATATATATATATAATTTCTATATAATCGGGTATACATATTTATTTATTTTTATGTTGTTGTTTTTGTGCGTGTATATCATTTTGCACGACCCTATCATGGATTAAGGATTAACCAGCCGCTGTAAATCCATATAAAAAAGACGATTACTGTCCTTATCGCCAATCAACCACTGACTAGATTACCGATTGCAAAGCTATAGGCCATCACTTAGATTTGTGGTGTGTTCTGTTAATCACATTGTTATAGTTAACTATTTTAACTTGTTAGTAATTATTTCATTAGAGACCAGGCCGTAATTTACAAATGAGCCCTCAGCACTTTCTGGTGTTTTAGATTACTTTTCTTTACTGATAACTGCCGTGGGATTTTCATAACTATTTGATCAACACGCAAGGCAATTTGGCGTTTTATTTCCTTGTTAACAAAAAAATTGGTCCATGAAAACAAAAATGGGTTTTTCAGGTACTTATTAACCCGTACAGCCCCAGCGTCGCGCCCTACGCGTCGGCGATGTATGTAAACCACAGCCCCAGAGACCCGCATGGCGCGTCCCCCCTAATTGCGCCGAACGTAACCTCAGGTGTAAGACACTCAAGAGGGCTCAGATTTGTATGGGAACTGTGTACGTATCCCACGCACCCGTGCCGATGATTGAAAACTCTCAAAGTACACGTGGCTGCGCGCGAGCGCGCAAATAACCTGTTTTTTTTGGGATCATTGCCTTCAATTTTTTTACTCTTATACAATCCGTTTTCGTGGGCTCTGTAGGACCATTTTTTAAGCTTTTTGATGCGGTTTTCGTGGTTTTTTCCTTCATTCCTAACCCATTCGCTCTTGTTTCTGGAATAAAACCAATTTTTTTGAAAACCGGCCCGGGTTCTGGTGCGCAAACATTACAAAACTAGCCGGGGCTCCACGTGTTAATGAGCAAAATCTGGTAGTCGATACAAATTTTATACACAAGTGCATTCAATTATCCACACAGACTATCTTCTCACGCGTGCAATCCGTCGTGTAGTATTGCATGCAATAATAAACAAACCTCACCAAATGTTGTAGGATAACTTGTTTTGATCCAAGAGTAATATCTCGCAGAGAGTACTGATGAATAGAGCAAACACCCTTGCATATTTAGTTTTACCTCCTATATTTTGCGCTCTATTGGGGGATCAGTGTAAACAAAAAAAGGAGTATGGGAGGGTGTGTGGGATCCTCTATTGTAGACCCTTAAAAACTATAGATTAATTATAATGTTTTGCTAAAACTGCTGACCAAAGACGAACAAACTACCCTTTCATACATTTTGATCAATAATATATACAGAAAAGCAGTAAAACTAACAAACCGTATCGTACCAAAAATAATGGTCACCTAATCTCCGCAAAACGTTTAATCAACCTGTTATTTAATGAGAGAACATTGAGGGTATTTATTTGGCGTTTCGGTGGGCTTTGTGGTAATGCATTGATACTAGGTCCAGCACAAATTCCTCCCCAATAACGATCTTTCGAAACCATCGACTATGTCGGGATTTGAACCTGGGTCCATTGAATTACCAGTCCAGTGGCAAGACCACTCCACCACACCTCCCCTAATACAGTAGTTGCATTATCTTAACACTTCATTATATCATCGTATTTCTATCTCACATACCTAGCATCTCCTTCACCAACTCTCAATATCTCCTTGATATCACAGTACTTGCTTCATGTCTCTCTAATTAATGCCCATTCCACCATTGTTTAGCTAATTCGACCCGTATCTACGTGCATGTACTACAGTATATCCGTGTGACCCTGCTTCTGGTTCCGTCAACAGAAGACGGAAGTTGGACCGCAAGGTGCGCTGGCGTCATCATCATCAGCAAGCCAGCCTATATGGTGTACAGTATGTGTGTGTATAAATGTGTATGTCTCTGTAATCCTGCTCCTGGTCCCCCCAAACAGAAGACAGAGTTGGAGCACAAGGTCTCTTGCGGTATCATCCTCAGCAAACCAGAGCCTGGTCCTCCAGAGAGTCAGCCGGTGGGCCTCAGGCAGCTATCCCCCAACCCCCATTGTGTGGCCTTCAATACCGAGGGACGAGGACGATCTACCCACCTCTTCCTCAGAGTCAAATGTAAGTATAGTAATGTTTGTGAGGTTGATCATACAACTCACCCAAGACGACCATTACAATAGATCTCCGATGATGCTAACGTAACCTATTCCATAACGGTGACGACATTTCCATTATACAGTCTGGTAACCTATTTAACAACTGTATTGAGCCTAGGAAGGATGTCCTATCAATTAACAGACTACAAGCTATCTCAATTAATCCTCTTAGCTGCCATACATCTTTCCTATGCTTCATAAAAATCGACTAAATGTATCTGAAATAAAATATACGAGACGTCGCCGGTACTGTAAAGGTTAACCAGTATTATGCTGTTGGGTTAGATAATTAGGTTATATTTCCCGGTTGACATTAGTGTACTGTAGTATAAGCCCCGGCCTGATCTCGTGCTGGTTAAGACCTACTGGATAAGTTGTCTGGAATATGTTTTTGTGTATGCGAATTACGTGACAAAATGTAATGAAACGCTACTTTATAAAGGGTGTGTGTGTGTGTGTGTGGGGGGGGGGGGGGGGGGGAGCATGATCCTCAATAACGAATATTACCATCGTGAGGTAATGTATCTACATTAACATAAAAAACCTGCATAAATTATAATTATATAAATGTTTATCCTCTTGAATGGTACACATTTAATAACACTAATTGATCAATTTCATAATTGCAGAAATGAAATAATTATTTTAATTTGCATACTCTTTAACAGAAATCTTGGATTGCAACCAAACTATTTTGCTTACCCCTTTTTTTTTTATTTATAAATAACTGTGAAATGAACTACTACTAATTGTTACGTCTCATAAACCTCTACTGGCAATGCAACGGAAACTTGAACCACACTCTCCCAAACTTTGAGTAAGAATAAAATGTATTGTTCCTAGCTCACCACTTCCCCTTCACATCCACTTAGAAACTGTCCAACGAAGCGTGGCCATTGATGAACAACTACACTTTAGCCTTCTTTCCACCCCTGTCAATGCTCTCTCTCCAGGGCCACATGACTCCAGCACCACCACCATGGCTCACTTTCTTGTTTATGAAACCATTGAATTTCAGACAGGGAAGCTGGGAGACGAGAGGGAGTCATTTGCATATCTGAGACGACTGACTTACCATAAAGTTTTTTTTAAAACTTAACACGCTTTCATAATTATAGAGAAACATAAAACTAATAGTCATGAGAGGAAATTTGATTGATGATGATAATTTTTTGATTTATTACTATTATTATTAATATTATTATAATATTACTTGATTATTATGCGTGTTTGTGGTCAATTAGACCACAAACACTCAAGATTGGATTACCAATAAAAAAAACCTGACTGAAAAAAACTTGTTCATCGGCAAAACAACTAAAGACACGGAATGATTAAACTATCACAGTTTTGAAGTAATTTAAATTTGTTATGCATATATGAATATATTTAGTGGAGGTAATTTCAAAATGTCGAGAATGATCATGCTATTCCTCTCGTCTCTCAAATGTTAAAACGAAATAAGTTCTTGAATTATGACCATGGCATAATATCACCATGGACCCCCTCTTCTCTCCTCTCTCATTTTGCAACCCTTCATTTCATGCCACCCTATTCCTCCATTATTCATTGTTTAACTCGTTTCCCTTCACAATATTTTGTGTCGACTTACCCTCCAATCACTTGCTTCATTTACTACATACAGTGCGTCCATAATTTCGTCGGTCCTTCCCCAAAATATTCAACGATATAGCAAACGTTGCCTTCTTTAAACTCGTCAGTCGTCACCCGTCTCTCAGCTAACGTTTACTAGAATTGGCCACCAATTTTCATTTATATGGCATGGCTGTCAATATAATCCAACTCTTACTGTCACTTTCTGCAGCTTTTTTGTATTCAGTTTTTGTATTGTCTATGTGTATTATATCATTGTTTCATTCACGCATGTTACGTAGTCAATGAAACAGTGTCTATCTTACCTACAGTATATTACTTCTGTCCTGAGTAGTTTTATATAAATTTTTAAATAAATCATGTAGTAGGAAAACTCACTTGCATTAATAAATTTAAATCTTGATATATACTGGCATGTATATTCTATATACTGTAGAGTAGCATCGGACATTGCACCAGAAAACCACCAAATATTTAAACATTTCAATTTATGTAAACTGACATAATGTTGACCTAGTGTATTCTATTTTCAAATATTATTTTACCGTATATAATGTACCAGTGTTTATCTCAGATCATACTTGTACTGCATACTTAAACAACTATCTGATTTATCTTTCTCAACACACCCACCATTTTATGGTAATATGTAGTCGTTCCCGCCCTACAACGCTAACTTAATTGCAAATAAGAGTGAAGAATTCCGATTTGGTATCATTCATTGGTCTCAACTCGCTGTATACTAACGGTATCTGTTTAGTTGCTAATTATGTATATATGTTGGAAGTTGTCCAACAATTTCCACACTGTGTTTTTCAATTTTAGGAAATGACCTAGATCCGAAAACTCCTTAGTCGAATAAAGATTAATCCAGACTTAATTAACCATAACTCTAACCTATCCTTTCACCTGTTGCAGGTTGATGGCATCACCGGCTTTTTTTTATATCACGCTCCTTTTCTCTCTTTCCCTGGCTTGTATCCATTCTGGCACCATTCAGCCAATTGTTTTGAGAGGTTTCATCTCCATCCATGTGTTGCCTTTTCCCTTCCTGGCGAGCGAAAGCGAGCCAGCATTGTATGGAGATATCCGGCTTCGGCCGGAGACACTTTTCTATCGAAAAATGTATAACTTTAGCTTGCTATCAAAACAAAAATATATATCTGCTGGCTCGCTCCCACCTCGCCAGGAAAATATTGACACCTGGATAGGGGGTAAACGTCTTGACACAGTAGGCTGAATGGGGCCAAATGGGATTACAAGCGAAAGAGAGAGGGAGGGAAAGAGAAAAAAGCAAGGTGGGCTCCCTTAATTAAGATAATTGGGCAGTACGAAGAGATTCTACAATGTCAGTGGTAGTCTGTCTGATACTCAAAATGTATTATAAAATGCAAATCTCTGGTCATCACACCTTTGGCTATGAGAATTGATGACTCCCGTTTTTTTTGGTTCTGCCCTTAAAAACAGCTTTAGTTTCAAAGATATTTAACATTATTTACAGAACCACTTGTAATTATTCCATCAGGGGCAACTTAATTGCTTCGTGAATTTAAAATCCACTCTTGCCTCGCTCTCCCACACTGGTGTTGGTTGTTTTCATTTACATACCAATGCCATTTTCCATTAATTAGTCACTGGCTTTTCCCCCTTAACTACAATTTTTCTGTTTATATTATAATTACACGTGTCCTACCATATATCCAT
>CM064497.1:25885482-26001884 GCA_032716605.1 Paralithodes platypus | reverse complement strand
TGAATAGGAGGATGTGTTTGCGAGAGTAAGCTGGATTACTGTCTGTGTAGGTGAGGCACAGACAGAAACAGTGGGGGAAACCAGGCATATGAAACAGGAGTTCCAGTAACTCCTTATTGTATGCCTATGTGACCTCCCCTGGGTACTCCCCTGGCCATGGTAGAACATAACAAGACTAGAGAGAGAGCTAGAGCTAGCTAATGGATGGCTTACGAGATGGACAGTTTACAAGAAATTGGGTAAATTTTCCCAGATAGAGTGATTATGAGACAGAGAGAGAGAGAGAGAGAGAGAGAGAGCTTGTGTGTGTGTGTGTGTGTGTGCGCGTACTTGGGTGTGAGAGACCTAGTGATAGGAGCTTGAGTAGAGGCATACCCGATTGGGCGAGGATCGGAGATAGAGGAAGCGTAATAAACCCAGAGCAGTAGGGAGAGAGATGCGAGCCAGAGAGAGCGAGGGAAGGAGGAATGGTATTGCTACACACAAGTGGAACACATTACCGTCACTGTTACTTTCACTTACCACACGGAAACAGGTACAGTTAATGCCGACTCGGAATTGTTAAACATACAACAACTACATACAAGGATAGAGACCGCTTCGTCCACTGAGAGTGTGGTCACAGTCTTACGTCCTACATGTGTAACAAATATATATAACATGTGTAACAAATATATATAACATGTGCAATTATGGTTATATATTTACGTAAAGCACATTCGAGCTCAACCACGTCATATTCACGTGCACTTACAATACAAACACGAATAGTGGTAATCGCAAATCGGCCTGTAATCCGTAATTTAAACAACTTTGCACTTATGGTATTTTGCATAGCACGTAGAGGAGTTATTGGAACATAATTCTCGTGATACCCGTTCATGTCAGTTATTTGTAATGCAACAATACTAAAAGCAACTCAGAATATGCAGGTTGAACTATAATATAAGTAATTCAAAGAACATTCTAATGGTAAAGGTTTTATCAACGCAAGTACAACAAATCAATATCCATTATTATCGCACACGAGTTAACATAAAAAAAACTTAGCCAAAACTACTTGCATTACAAAAAAAAATGCAGTGTATTCAATATTACATAATTATTACATACTATTATAATACATTTATCAGATAATGTGTATAATTATGTCATTCTCATTTAAGCAAACAAGGTGTATAAGCTCAACAAATGCAGCAAAACAAAAAACAACCAACTTGTTTGTCTCTGTACTTAACAAGTTTAATACAGTATTGTCAATTATTATCGTACATTTTCCTAACATTATCAATTTGCATTGTGTAAAACACTCATATACTCAATTATAAACTCAGTCTGCAATAAAATACATTTGTTTTGATTTATTATGTAGTAATTTATTTAAACACTTTTTATTTTCAAATATTTATTGCAAAGTTTGTGACTTCATTATTCTAATTATTCATACTTCCATTTAAATGAGCAACTGTGAAAACACTTCTAGTACTTAAGTTGAGTTGAGTTGAACTGAGTTCATTGCTCAATAGGTGGTGTTTTGAGAGTGAGGGTCCGAGTCTAGGAGCTGAGACAGTGAAGCACTGGAGCGAGGCCGCTTCAGAGATGGGGCTGCTTCAAGCCGTGAGTGGGCAACTATGCCCCATGCATCCTGCGAAGGCAAGATGGCAGGGGCTGGTTGCAGCTAAAAGTGCTTCACATGTCTCACCCCCTCGACTGGAACGAGACCTCACAGGCTTCACCGTTCAATGCATAACGGTTGAATGTACAGGCTCTCAGCTTATGCCCGAGAAGGAGCAGTTGGAATATGTAAAAAAAAAAAAAAAAAACAAAAAAAAAAAAAAAAAAAAAACAGAACATTGCCAGCCGGCTGGTCTAGTGGAGAGCGTCTTGACTTCCTACCCAGAGGTCGGGAGTTAGCGCCTGCTCAAACGTAAAGCTTTTTCACTAACCCTGGTTGGTACCGTTTCCCTTCACCCCTGCAGTACCAGCCCCGGCATTTGTATTTTATGCTGGCTACTATTAAACGATTTGATTAAGTTTATGAAGGGCCTCCACCAATTAAAAGGCTTTGAACTATCTCATTTAACCCTTTTTACTACCACAGATTCTTCTTAAGCTGCACAAAATTGTCCAAATATAGCTATACAAAACAAAATTAGAATAGGATATAACAGACGTCTCTGGTACATACGGGGTTAACCAAGTGAGTGGATATTGGTCTCTGTTGGTTGTTACAGCGTTATTGATTATCTTTGAAGGCGGAGAAATATAGCGCTAAATAAATGACCTGAAATAATGATTGTATCTTTTCTAAAGAAATGTGAAATTATCATTGTAATAACACGAACAAATTATTTCCAAAATGTTCTATGTCTGTTAACATTAGTGAGCACAAGGAGAGAGCCAGTTAATTCAATAATGGCAATACAAACAAAAATAGCTATCGGAATTTTAGTAACTAGTATTTTTCATAAAGAAGCGGGAATCAAAACGAAGAATCCACTAAACATCAGTTGTATCATGTTACATTTTCTTTAGTTATACAATAGTCAATTATCCTACCAAACGGTTTTTATCGCAATCAGTCGATGTACTGTACAAATAAATAACACATTATAATTCCATTACAGAGTTTTAGAATATTGTTCCATGCGATTCAATAAATTGTGTGTTTGCATCCAATCTGGGTTTATCGTGATCCGTATTTGTTTTCTGATCCCTGGTGATCCTTGGCAGGGTAGCCAACATTATTTTACCTAAACGGCTGGGATTTAAAGCCCCTGCTCCCACAGTCCTTATTGGAGGTTTTCTTCTAAGGGATACACTAAATGTTGATAGAGACCAGTGTATCAACATGGGAAAAGTTATAGTATGTATGTTTATAAAAAACAAAAAACAAAAGTTATATATATATAACTGTATATATATATATATATATATATATATATATATATATATATATATATATATATATATATATATATATATATATACCGGTATACATATTTATTTATTTTTATGTTGTTGTTTTGTGCGTGTATATTATTTTGCACGACCCTATCATGGATTAAGGATTAACCAGCGCTGTATATCCATATAAAAAAGACGATTACTGTCTTATAGCCAATCAACCACTGACTAGATTACCGATTGCAAAGCTATAGGCCATCACTTAGATTTTGTGTGTGTGCTGTGAATCACATTGTTATAGTTAAAATTAACTTGTTAGTAATTATTTCATTAGAGACCAGGCCGTAATTTACAAATGATCCCTCAGCACTTTCCAATGGTTTTAGATTACTTTTCTTACTGATAACTGCCGTGGGATTTTCATAACTATTTGATCAACACGCAAGCAATTTGCGTTTATTCCTTGTTAACAAAAAAATTGTCATGAAAAAAAAAATGGGTTTTCAGGTACTTATTAACCCGTACAGCCCCAGCGACGCGCCTGACGCGTCGGCGATGTATGTAACGCACAGCCCCAGAGACGCGCCTGGCGCGTCACCCTAATTGCGCCGACCGTAACCTCAGGTGTAGCCACTCAAGAGGGCTCAGATTTGTATGGGAACTGTGTACGTATCCCACGCAACCGTGCCGATGATTGAAAACTCTCAAAGTACACGTGCGTGCGCGCGAGCGCGCAATAACCTGTTTTTTTGGGATAATTGCCTTCAATTTTTTACTCTTATAAAATCCGTTTTCGGGGGCTCTGTAGGACCATTTTTTAAGCTTTTTGAGCGGTTTTTCGTGGTTTTTCCTTCATTCCTAACCCATTCGCTATTGTTTCTGGAATAAAACCATTTTTTGAAAACCGGCCGGGTTCTGGTGCGCAAACATTACAAAACTAGCCGGGGCTCCACGGGTTAATGGCAAAATATGGTAGTCGATACAAATAGTTATACACAAGTGCATTCAATTATCCACACAGACTATCTTCGCACGCGTGCAATCCGTCGTGTAGTATTGCATGCAATAATAAACAAACCTCACCAAATGTTGTAGGATAAATGTTTGATCAAAGAGTATATCTCGCAGAGAGTACTGATGAATAGAGCAAACACCCTGCATAGTTATTTTTACCTCCTATATTTTGCGCTCTATTGGGGAGCAGTGTAAACAAAAAAAGGAGGATGGGAGGGTGTGTGGGATCCTCTATTGTAGACCATTAAAAAATATAGATTAATTATAATGTTTGCTAAAACTGCTGACCAAAGACGAACAAACTACCCGTTCATACCTTTTGATCAATAATATTTACAGAAAAGCAGTAAAACTAACAAACCGTAAACCAAAAATAATGGTCACCTAATCTCCGCAAAACGTTTAATCAAAACTGTTATTTAATGAGAGAACAATGAGGGTATTTATTTGGCGTTTCGGTGGGCTTTGTGGTAATGCATTGATACTAGGTACAGCACAAATTCCATCCCAATAATATCTTCCCATCGACATATCGGGATTTGAACCTGGGTCCATTGAATTACCAGTCCAGTGGCAAGACCACTCCACCACACCTCCCCTAATACAGTAGTTGCATTATCTTAACACTTCATTATATCATCTTATGTCTATCTCACATAACTAGCATCTCCTTCAACAACTCTCAATATCTCCTTGATATCACAGTACTTGCTTCATGTCTCTCTAATTAATGCCATTCACCAGTGTTAGCTAATTCGACCCGTATCTACGTGCATGTATACAGTATATCCTTGTGACCCTGCTTCTGGTTCCGTCAACAGAAGACGGAGTTGGACCGCAAGGTCTCTGGCGGCATCATCATCAGCAACCAGCCTATATGTGTACAGTATGTGTGTGTAATGTGTATGTCTCTGTAATCCTGCTCCTGGTCCCCCAACAGAAGACAGAGTTGGAGCACAAGGTCTCTGGCGGTATCATCATCAGCAACCAGAGCCTGGTCCTCCAGAGAGTCAGCCGGTGGGCCTCAGGCAGCTACCAGTGTGTGGCCTTCAATACCGAGGGACGAGGACGATCTAACCACCTCGTCCTCAGAGTCAAATGTAAGTATAGTAATGTTTGTGAGGGTGATCATACAACTCAACCAAGAGACCATTACAATAGATCTCCGATGATGCTAACGTAACCTATTCAATACCGGTGACGACATTTCCATTATACACTGGTAACTATTTAACAACTGTATTGAGCCTAGGAAGGATGTCTATCAATTAACAGACTACAGGCTATCTCAATTATTCATTTTAGCTACCTTACATCTTTCCATAGCTTCATAACATCGTCTAATTGTAGCTGAAGTCAAATATAAGAGACGTCACCGGTACTGTACAGGTTAACCAGTATTATGCTGTTGGGTTAGATAATTAGGTTATATTTTCAGGTTGACATTAGTGTACTGTAGTATAAGCCCTGGCTGATCTAGTGCTGGTTAAGACCTACTGGATAAGTTGTCTGGAATATGTTTTTGTGTATGCGAATTACGTCACAAAATGTAATGAAACGCTACTTAATAAAGGGTGTGTGTGTGAGGGGGGGGGGGGGGGGAGCATGATCCTCAATAACGAATATTACCATCGTGAGGTAATGTATCTACATTAACATAAAAAACCTGCATAAATTATAATTATATAAATGTTTATCCTCTTGAATGGTACACATTTAATAACACTAATTGATCAATTTCATAATTGCAGAAATGAATAATTATTTAATTTGCATAATCTTTACAGAAATCTTGATTCAACCAAACTATTTGCTTACCTTATTTTATAATAACTGTGAATGAACTACTACTAATTGTTAAGTCTCATAAACTCTACTGGAATGCAACGAAACTTGACACACTCTCCCAAACTTGAGTAAGAATAAAATGTATTGTTCCTAGCTCAACACTTCCCCTTCACATCCACTTAGAAACTGTCCAACGAAGCGTGGCCATTGATGACAACTACACTTTAGCCTTCTTTCCACCCCTGTCAATGCTCTCTCTCCAGGGCCACATGACTCCAGCACCACCACCATGGCTCCCTTTCTTGTTTATGAAAAAATTGAATTTCAGACAGGGAAGCTGGGAGACGAGAGGGAGTCAGTTGCATATATGAGACTACTGACTTAACATAGTTAACTAACGCTCATAATTATAGAGAAACATAAAACTAATAGTCATGAGAGGAAATTTGATTGATGATGATAATATGTTGATTATTACTATTATTATTAATATTATTATAATATTATTGATTATTATGCGTGTTTGTGGTCAATTAGACCACAAACACGCAAGATTGGATTAACAATAAAAAAAACATGACTGAAAAAAACTTGTTCATCGGCAAAACAAATAAAGACACGGAATGATTAAAATATCACAGGTTGAAGTAATTTAAATTTGTTATGCATATATGAATATATTTAGTGGAGGTAATTTCAAAATGTCGAGAATGATCATGCTATTCCTCTCTCTCTCAAATGTGTAAACGAAATAAGTTCTTGAATTATGACCATGGCATAATATCACCATGGACCCCTCTCTCTCTCTCTCTCTCATTTGCAACCCTTCATTTCATGCCACCCTATTCTCCATTATTCATTGTTTAACTCGTTCCCTTCACAATATTTTGTGTCTACTTACCCTCCAATCACTTGCTTCATTTACACATACAGTGCGTCCATAATTTCGTGGTCCTTGCCCAAAATATTCAACGATAGAGCAAACGTTGCCTTCTTTAAACTCGTCAGTCGTCACCCGTCTCTCAGCTAACGTTTACTAGAATTGGCCAACAATTTCATTTATATGGCATGGCTGTAAATATAATCCAACTCTTAATGTCACTTTCTGCGCTTTTTGTATGCAGTTTTGTATTGTCTATTGTATTATATCATTGTTTCATTCACGCATGTTACTTAGTCAATGAAACAGTGTCTAGCTTACCTACAGTATATTACTTCTGTTCTCTGAGTAGTTTTATATAAATTTTTAAATAAATAATGTTAAGTAAACTCACTTGCATTAATTAAATTAAATATGATATATACTGGCATGTATATTATATATACTGTAGAGTAGCATCGACATTGCACCAGAAAACCACCAAATATTTAAACATTTCAATTTATGTAAACTGACATATGTTGACTAGTGTATTCTATTTTCAAATATTATTTTACAGTATATAATGTACCAGTGTTTATCTCAGATCATACTTGTACTGCATACTTAAACAACTATCGGATTTATCTTCTCACACACACCATTTATTGTAATCTGTAGTCGTTCCCGCCCTACAACGCTAACTTAATTGCAAATAAGAGTGAACAAAGCCCGATTTGTATCATTCATTGGTCTCAACTCGCTGTATACTAACGGTATCTGTTAGTTGCTAATTATGTATATATGTTGGAAGTTGTCCAACAATTTCCACACTGTGTTTGTCAATTTTATGAAATGACCTAGATCCGAAAACTCCTTAGTCGAAGAAAGATTAATCAAACCTTAATTAACCATAATCTAACCTATCCTTTCACCTGATGCAGGTGATGCATCACCGGCTTTTTTTTATATCACTCTCCTTTTCTCTCTTTCCCTGGCTTGTATCCATTCGGCACCATTCAGCCAATTGTTTTGAGAGGTTTATCTCCATCCAGGTGTTGCTTTCTTCCTGGCGAGCGATAGCGAGCCAGCATTGTATGGAGAAATCTGGCTTCGCCGGAGACATTTTTCTATCGAAAACTGTACAAATTTAGCTTGCTATCAAAACAAAAATATATATATGCTGGCTCGCTACCACTCGCCAGGAAAATATTGACACCTGGATAGGGGTAAACGTCTTGAAACAGTAGGCTGAATGGGGCCAAATGGATACAAGCGAAAGAGAGAGGGAGGGAAAGAGAAAAAAGCAAGGTGGGCTCCCTTAATTAAGATAATTGGCAGTACGAAGAGATTCTACAATGTCATGGTAGTCTGTCTGATACTCAAAATGTATTATAAAATGCAAATCTCTGGTCATCACACCTTTGGCTATGAGATTGATACTCCGTGTTTTTGGTTCTGCACTTAAAAACAGCTTAGTTCAAAGATATTTAAAATTATTTACAGAACACCTTGTAATTATTCCATCATGGGCAGCTTAATTGCTTCGTGAATTTAAAATCCACTCTTGCCTCGCTCTCCCACACTGGTGTTGGCTGTTTTCATTTACATAACAATGCCATTTTCATTAATTAGTCAATTGCTTTTCCCCCTAACTACAATGTTTCTGTTTATATTATATTACACTTGTCCTACCATATATCCATGGTGTTCTTGTTATTCTCTCTCTCTCTCTCTCTCTCTCTCTCTCTCTCTCTCTCTCTCTCTCTCTCTCTCTCTCTCTCTCTCTCTCTCTCTCTCTCTCTCTCTCTCTCTCTCTCTCTCTCTCTCTCTCTCTCTCTCTCTCTCTCTCTCTCTCTCTCTCTCTCTCTCTCTCTCTCTCTCTCTCTCTCTCTCTCTCTCTCTCTCTCTATATATATATATATATATATATATATATTTGATATCGCTACTACAATAATCAGTGTTCCTCAGAGCTCTCCCAGTGTATACCACCTCCTTTATGTAGGGTACGTAGTACCCGTCGGGCAACACAATCCCACCCCTACTCTGTGCAACTCTCCAACTCAAGAGTGAAACGATGCTCCCAATCCTTCTTCTATTCAACAGATGAGCTCTGGAACTCTCTCCCAGAATTAGTCTTTCCCTCTTCCTATGACTTAAAATGCTTCAAAACCCGTGTGTCCAGGCTTTTTGGATCGAATGTCCTTTGATTTTGGCCCAGTCACTCTGTCAACTCTGGTGGAGGCACTTGGCTTTTGTCTGCCTCACTCACATAGAAAAAAAAAATAATAATACAAAACAAAATATATATATATATATATGCCATAGAGTTCATGTCAGCTTTTCGTACAACGTCTATAGTTAGTATATTACAAATGGTGTTTGCTGCTTTATAATGATTCGTATTATTTCTACTTAACACATCTTAAGTCATCCTTTGGAACAGATATTTTCATTTTTCATAAACTTCAGATTTAGAGATTTGTGATTATATGAAATTAGAAAAGAGGACACGAAAATGTGAGACATGGCACTAATGAAGGGGAAAATAATTACCCTTCACATCCAAGAATTATATATAGCAGCCGAGCTATTAGGAAGTCAGAAGCCCATGCTTTATATATTATTATGATTTGTAGAATTCCAGGGACGCTGAGATTTACGATCTGAGATAAATTTCTATAAAGACCAAATAATTTGGGAATATCGGAGATGCAAATAATATACTCGGCGATATAAATGGTTATGGTGACATTAACTCCAGAGAAGAAAGAGCAGGAGCAGAGAGAATTTACGCGGAAGGGCCAAGGCAAATATTCCGATGATGGATGGGACACTTTAGGTGTACTCTGCGAAAAACGTGAACAATTCCTTTGACCTTTTACCGAGTAATCAGGTATATACTGTATACTATGTATATATATATATATATATATATATATATATATATATATATATATATATATATATATATGTATAATATATATATATATATATATATATATATATATATATATATATATATATATATATATATATATATATATATATATATATATATAGTGTACACTGTATATATATATATATATATATATATATATATATATATACACAGTGTACTGTATATATATATATTTTTTCTATGTGAATGAGGGAGACAAAAGGCATATCTGCCTGCAGCGAGTGCCTCCCCCAGATTTCAAAGAGTGACAGGGCCGAAATCAAGGGACGTTCGAGCTAAAATGCCTGGACACACGGAGTTTGAAGCAATTTAAGTCATAGGAAGAGGGAGAGACTGATTCTGGGAGAGAGTCCCAGAGCTCAGCAGTTGAATAGAAGAAACTCTGAGAATAACGTTTCACTCTTGGGTTGGAGAGTTGCACAGAGTAGGGGTGGGATTGTGTTGCAAGGCGGTTACTATGTACCCTACGTAGAGGAGGTGGTATACACTGGGAAAGCTCCAAGGAACACTGATTATTGTGGTAGCGATAGAATAGCGAGAGAGATGCAACTTTGCGGCGAAGAGAGAGAGATTGCAGAGACTTGGTGAGTGGACAGGAGTTAATGATACGAAAGGCTTTCCTTTCTACTTTATCTAGGAGTGCGGTGTGAGAGGATCCTCCCCACACATGTGAACAATACTCAATACAAGGACGCACTGTGCCCCTGTACAGAGCAAGAAGCTGCGCAGGGGTTAAGAACCCCTTGAGGCGGTTGAGCACACCCAGCTTCTGGGAGGCTGCCTTAGCGAGACTGGTAATATGGTCTTTCCAAGTGAGAGCAGAAGAAGAAGAGACACCGAGAACATTGAGGGAAGATAAAGGGTTGATTTTTATATTGTTGAAGAATAAGGGATATTCTTCTGGAGGTTCCTGATGGGTAGTAAGATGGATAAATTGAGTTTTGGAAGCATTAAATGCCACATGGTTTTCTCTACCCCAATTGGAAATAGTAGCTAGATCAGAAGATAAGCATTTTATGGCTTCATTACGTTTACTTTTGAGGGATTGTTGGCTGGGGCGTTCTGGAAAACTAATTGAGTGGTGTAGCCTACTGTAAAGTAGAGTCATCTGCATTTGAATGGATGGGACTGGATGTACAGTTGAGAAGATAATTTATGAAAATTAGAAAGAGAATAGGAGATAGGACAGAACCCTGAGGAACACCAGAGTTGATATGATGAGGAAATGAGCGATGGCCGTCCACAACCGCAGCTATGGAACGGCCGGAAAGGAAATTTGAGACAAAGGCACATATGGAGGGACAGAAACCGAAGGAGGGCAGTTTGGAAATTAAAGATTTGTGCCAGACTCTATCGAAGGCCTTGATATGTCTAATGCAACAGAAAAAATCTCACCGAAGTCCCGAAAGTTGGATGACCAAGAGTTAGTAAGATACGAAAGAAGATCACCAGTAGAGCAACCCTTAAGGAAGCCATACTGGCGATCTGAGAGCAGATTATGAGAAGAGAAATGCTTAAGAAATTTGGAAGCAAGAATAGTTTCAAAAACTTTAGAGATACAAGTGATGAGAGCAATTGGACAATAGTTGGAGGGTAGAGAGCGGTCACCCTTCTTTGGGACAGGTTGAATGAGAGCAAACTTCCAGCAAGAAGGAAAGACGTTAGAGGAGAGACAGAGACGAAAGAGTTTGCCTAGGCAGGGGGTCAGCACGGAAGCACAGTTTTTAAGTACAACAGGAGGAACACCGTCCGGCCCGTACGCCTTATTAGTATTAATCCCAGAGAGGGTAGAAAGTATATACAGTACATACATACATACATACATACATACATACATACATACATACATACATACATACATACATACATGCATGCCTTGAAAAACAAACTACATTATCCGGATCCAGAGGCAGACCTTGATTTTTGTTTTTGTTCATCTCATTATAACAGGAAATTCCATTATCTAGTTTAGTATTCTCGAAACGGCATAATAATAATAATAATAATAATAATAATAATAATAATAATCTGGTTACTTATATAGCGCCCGTATCTCCTCCTTCGAGGATTCACAAGCGCTTGGCTTTCTTTAGTCTACCAGAGACCATTACCCATCCCCCTTGCTCATGGGGAGATGGTAACCGCCGGTTGTATCCCAGAAAAACTTTTTAATCTGAGCGGGGATTGAACGCGAGACCTTCAAGATGGGAATCAGGCACGCTATCAACTGAGCCAGCCAGCCGGACGGCTGTGATAATGTGCATTATCTTATACAATAGGATAGTTATAAAGGGCCTATGCCCTTGGTATGTAAACACATTTAAATAATGGCTATATCATATTATTTATGCTTAAGATTAACTGCTCCCTAGTAAGAAAAGACAAGACAATTATCTCTAATATAGAGTTAGATAGAAAGGGGATATACCACATATGGCTAATGTGTTACTCTCAATAATAGTACCTATGTTCTTAAGCTGTGTTCTGTGAGTGCGATGCAAAACGCAACCAACACGTAGTATATACATCTATTTAAATGTTAAAAAAATTCTTATGACACGGTGAACAGATCCATACTGTTCACGAGGACAAATAATGGAAGCACCAAGACAGTCAACAGTCAAATTCAAGGGTACGCGTATCAACTACATACATATCATCTCGGTCAACAGAAAAGTTACATCATCATCATCAGCAGCAGCATTTTGTATTTGGTCTAGTTATGCTACAGAATCTTCATCATCTTGTCAATCAAAAGTGTTTCTACAACAAAATCATAATTGTGTCAGTCAACAGTGTAGGTACTTCAACATAATCATAATGTTCATCAATATCATCATCATCATCAATGTCAACAGTGAAGCTCAGCGATAACATTGGCTACAGCTTCATCGTTTAACCAGCCACATAAACGTCCATATGCTGAACCCCTGTCGAACGGGGATATTTGTGATTTCTACTACCTGTGTGGCGGGCATAATAAACTAGCTACATTCCATGCTCTTTTTCATGCATAAACAAGAGCCAGAGAGTAATACAATTATGTATCCATGAAAGGGCGATAATAGAGCTTTCGAATGACACCTGAATCATCCTTCTACGACCACAGGTTCTCTTGCAATGATGTTGCAACACGAGGGCAAAAACACTAAAATACAGTAATTTCCTCAGAATATCCTTGCCCTCGAGAGGCCAGGAATGTAGAGAGGTGTGGTGAGGCTCCCAGTTGCCCCACTTGGCCCAGGCCGAGCGGTCAGAGCCTGCCTGCGGTCCTCCCAATGTGTGGACTCTCTCTCAGAGCCGATAATGTGCTCAAAATCCCACCCGAATATTGTCGGGACCCGCTGAATAGGCCATGGTTCTCTCATCCGACAATTGTCAGGATCCGCGGCTTGTGTGTTAACCCCTTATGGACATGGATATTTGTAATTTCTACTACCTGTGTGGCAGGCATATTTACCCAAAACGAGCTTCATTCCATGCTTTTTTTCATGCATAAACAAGAGCCAGAGCGTAATACAATTATGTATCTGTGAAAGGGAGATAATGATAGGCCACTTTTCTCTCACTCGACATATGTCGGGACCCGCGGCCCGGGTGTTAATGGGAGATTTATCTTAGAGGGTCTTGGGCGGCTGTTTTTTTAAGCTTGATATAGGTCTAGGGAAGAAACTATAACAATATGATTACAAGGTATTAGAATGAGCCAATAAACACGCCTATCCCCCCTTAGTGTGGGAAGTGCGTTGTCTACATCATGACCGACAGAGATAGTGAGTTTCATTATATTAATGAGAACTGGCTATCATCTAGTTTCCTATAGAGAGCAGTTTAATTCTACTGATACATTTCACCAGAATGCCTGGCATTCTGTTAATAAATGTGGCCTTAAACCGAAGTTATACGATCATAATATTATCTTCACATATATTGTCTATAGCACTTCAGCCAACCATGCATTTCCACCTCCATTCTCGTTTACCACACCATCCGATCTCTCTCTCTCTCTCTCTCTCTCTCGAACACAAAAATTAATAGTTTGAAAGATAGATATAAATATGATACATTCCGGAGAGAACTCTCGTGTATCTTGGTCTTAAAACATTTGTGATATCATTAACGCATATCACTTTTTGTTTTTAAGAAAGAGGCCAGTCTTCATATCTAACTCTTAATTTTTGTTCTTCTCCGAGTACCTAGTAGTGATCTCTTGCAAGCTGAATATAATATGTTGGCTAAGACTAGAGTAGGAAAAGAGTAAATATCATCGAAAAAGTATGGTCTATTCAAAACGTAATAATAATTATGCCATTGAACAATTATTTTGCTATAGATTATTAAATATTTATATAGATCAATAATCAGAATTACATATTAGTAGTTTTAACTTAATTTAATATTTAGGCTTCGAACAATCAAACCAATACAGATAATACAGATTTATACCCGAAAACTATTTTATTGTAAACTTCTAGCAACATAGATTACCGAGCCATCAAATATGAACTATTCACTGCAGTTGATTGAAAGGGACACAATTAGTTCTAAACATATTTGTATTAAAACACTTTTGTAGCTGAGCTTTTACTATTTATTTAATTCCAAATACAGCAAACAGAACTGACCTTTCAAACTTTTTTACGTATTCATATATACAAATTATTATGCATGTTTTCATATTTTATTTATGGAGTTTTGTGCTGATTAACATTCCCAGAATACTGTCAAAACAGTGTTATTTGATTCTCCTGACTTTTGAAATTAAACAATTCCAACAGCCGCATAGTGAGACAGAGAGATAATGTTCCCTTTGCTCTCAGAGGCATGAACTCCCACTCAAAACATTTGGTAGACCTCCCGTGTATTTCAAAATGCAAGGAATTGTATGTAACCCGATGTATGAATGTAATTATTTATATATACTGTATAATTATATACAGTATATATATATGGTTTATATATGGTTTATGCGCTTATATATATATATATATTTGAATAACAAATTGTATGTGCAGGGCATCTCTAAAGTCTTTATTAAGCAACACAATTATATAAAGTTTATGAATATTTACAAGTAACTTCTCGGTAAGAAAAAAAAAAAAACCCACCCTACAGGATCGATACCTTTATATACAATTGTTTACCAGTTTTGTGTGTATTGTGTTATGGTAACGCATTTAAAATTAAGTGTTTATAAACTACATATACACACACACACACAATGTATTTTTTCTACACCGTCCAACCTGCAATCGCTCCAAAATAACGTTATAAGGCCATTGTACGCTTATCTTCTGATCTATCAACTGTTTCCGATTGGGGCAGTGACAATCTTATTACTTCTAATGCTTTGAACAAAAACAAATCTCCACTAATCTACCAGTCGCAATCTTCCACACAACTATCCCTTACCACACAAATCAATGTTTTGTCTTCTATCAATATTTTTGGTGTCTCCTTTTCTTCTGATCTTTCTTGGGAAGACCATATCACCACTCTTGTTTAACCCCTAAGTGTCGGCGCGCAACATAAGTCGAGTATAATAAATCTGAACTATCTGGCGGCGCTCGACATAGGTCGTGTGGCAATTTCAGCACGTAATGTTGCTGGGAGAGAGAGACAAGTGGTGGCAGGAGAGTAGCGAGCGTATGACTGCTCCAGACCACCGCGGCGAACCTACTGACACGAATCCCACCTCCTCCCTCCCTCTCTCACTCGCTACATACGGAATTGTATGGGGAAAGTGCCGAATTACATGCTTTTTGCACTCGCGTTGCGCGGTTGTTGCAAGAAAACTAGCCATCATAAAAGGATCGTTATGGTGTCATTGGAAAACTCTGTTTATGCCCTTTCAGGGATAGATACTTGTTTTACGCTCTGGGTCTTATTTAGGCATGAAAATTATCACGTAAACAGCCCTATTTTGGCTCAAAACACCCCGCTGGGCGGTACATATAAATAAACCGCTAGCCCGCTAATCTAGTGTTAAACAGCTTCCCAGAAGTAAGGTGTGCCCAACCGCCTCTGTGGGTTCTTTACATTCTCACATATTTTTGCTCTGTACAGGAGCACAGTCTGCCTATGTTTCAAGTACTGTTCGCATGTGTGGGGAGGTTCCACCCCTATCATACACAATTCTGGAAAGGGTACAGTTCAAACCATTTAGTCTCATTAACCCCTACTGTACCGTAGGATACAGTAATAAAAGTCCCCCCCCAGTCTCAAGCAATGTGGCCAAATTGGCAAGATAGAACAACCTTCCACTTCAAGAGATGAAGGAAGACTGGCTCCCCCAGCCTTCAGAGGGTCTTATATAAGCTGAGATGTGTTGACATATCGAGAGCCGTGCTCAAATGGTCGTGGTACCAGGTACAGCCTGATACAGGCAGTTACAAGGAAATTACATTACTGACGGCTACTAGCTGTCGCTGGCACTCGGGAGTGACTTATTTACTGACGGCTAGTAGCTGTCCCTGGGATTGGACGGGTTAACTCCCCTCTTACTATTTCTATACAATCTCTCGCTACACCTCGCATTTCCCCTCTTCTACTGCTATTACAATAATCAGAGTTCTCTAGAGAGATCTCGTGTATACCTCCTCTCTTACGAAGAGTGGGTGGCACCCATCTTTATATATGATTCCTATCCTTATGCTGTCCAACTCTAACCCAAGAATGAACCAATTTTCCCAGTCTTTCTTCTACTCAACAAGAAAAATTCTGGAACTCTCTCCCTCAATCTATCTTTCCCTCATCCTATGAATTAAACTTTCAAGTTTCGTGTGTCCAGAAATTTTGACTGTAACATACCCGGAAATTGCCTCGCTATATCTATTTCAAACTATGGGGGCTGGGGGCCCGTGTTACAGGCAACATTGCCTTTTGTCTCCATCATACATATAAGACGGAAAATAAAATACCCTCATATGCGCACAAACTCACTGTACACTCTATGGTTTGCTCTCTATCTATTTGACGTATCTAGTTAAATTTGTTTCTGAGACCTCTATCAAACTTTAAGAAACACGAGCTATCGTTCGCCAGGAAAAATAACACCTAAATGGCTGGCCAGTCTTAATAGTGACAACGGAATGGGGCGAAAGGTCCTAAAATGGCCAAATTAATAAAGCAAACTTCTTAAAATCTCAAAACTAATGTAGGTAAACATGAAGGAGATGGAGTCTCGAAAAAAAAAATCCTCATTAAGCTGCACTGAACAAGTTAGATAATTATATTGTTTTGCAGCCACACAGCTACCAGAAAAATAGCATTATATTCCATTCATATAAAGTAGGCCAAAATTTGTGACTCGTAGCCTCTATAATTAAAAAAGGGCTGGAGCACATGGGCTGTAATTTGCCACACCTATTCTCTGGTTGAGTTATAGAGGTTAGTGGTCAAGATTGTTGGCCTATTTTTATTAAAAAGACTAAAGTATCCGTTTCGTTCTTTTTTGTTTATTTGTGGAACAGACTTGTCTCCAGGGTATCAATAATATGGTATTCACACGCTATAATTATTGTTACTTAACCCACCCTGCCCGGGCAGCATTTTAAAAGGACGCACCTTTCGGAGGCCCGGAACCCGGGCGTCCTTTTAAAATCCGTATGCTTGATAGCATCCTTAAGCGTGCTTTGAAAGCTGCGCGGCGAAATGATTGTAAACAAAGCCGATCGGAGCCCCCCCAAGTCTCAAGAAGAAGAAGAATAAGTCCGACCTTGTCCGCCATTGCCAGTTAGAGCGAAAATTAATCTTCCAAAGTGTCCGATATGGCAAAATCTGCGGCAAAACTCTCTCCACGTAAATCGCCATCACACCTGAACCAGTTGACCTAGAGAGCTCTACTCAACGCCAGTCTACAGATACAAGTAAGGGCTACATTTTGAGATTTGTTTTAATTCTCTAGCTATTAAATTAATAAAAATAGGCCTATGTTTACATACAATGTTTTTTGGCCAGATCGCCCGGATAGGACTATTGACATCTATAAATGTTGCCCGGGCAAGGAGGGTTAAACTTAAGCTTAATACAACTTAACCCTATTTTACACTCGGGTGGTATATGTGTATCCCGTTAGTTTGGTGATTTTAAGAAGTTTGGTCCGATTTGTTAGGCGATTAAAATCTGGTTTGCCCAATTCAGGTGTTTGTATTCTGGGCCAGCCAGCATACAGATTCACATTGAGCTTGAATAGGGGTCTGGGGGCGTGTTTTTGCCTGAAGGAGATCTGGGGAGGCATCTCTTTTAATTAATCAAGAGGGAAAATAAAAATTAAATTTCTTAATAATAGTAAAAACAATCAAAACACTAAACTAATAAAAAAATCACACACAACTCACAAATATTATATACCTCTGACGGGTTAAGGTTACAGCTTGCTATTTTCGTTAAAGAGGTGTTTTTAAATTCCAGTTATCTACAGAAGAGTCGTGTAATCTTCTCTATAATATGTTTTGTAATTGCTGTAGTTATTATAAAAATAATAGTATCCTGTATTTAAAGATTTACTTTGCGAAATACAGGTATTATCCAATGTAGCTTTTTAATATTTAGGATACCAAAGTTAATATTGTACACTAGAAAACCCTGATTGGTGTGTCACTGCTTGATGGCTTCCATAGAGAAAGGGAAGCCATTTAATCATTTAAAATAACTTATAATTATTATTATTCATTAGAAATGTAAAATCTGCATTTTTTATTTAATTCATAATTACATGTAGGTAATCTCTCCAAGTCATTTATTAAACTAATCTACATACTGTACTTGCAATCATTTTTGTTGTTTTGTTTAATGAAGATATTCAGATGTTATTTGTTTATCTTCAATATGGCAATAATATATTATTAAACTATACTTGGCCAATCTATATCGTGTTTCGAATATAATTAATATTGCCGTCAACTATTAATAGCAAAAACTGCACTTACGTCTTTCTCCAAACAAGTTAAATTATACAAGCACACATAACACACGCCAATTGTGAAAACATTTGTTATTCCTCTAACAAGTATTGAAGTACAAACAATATTATAAGTGAATGTTTACAAGCACCCCGATATTTGATCAACAGTCAACCCAAGATTCCGCAAATATATATATATATGCACACATCAAAAAAAATATGTATTGAAAGGGCCACCAATATTTGTCTCAATTTAGCCCGAGCTTCCTATCAGGCCACAGTCCGACATCAAAGGCAACAATTTCCAACTGACTGTACCCTGAACACCGTGTTTTTTTATTATTATTATTATTATTATTATTATTATTATTATATTATATTTTATTTTATGTTTGATCTCAGGTGTTTATTAGTGATCCGAACGCTGGGAGTCTGGGTGGGTAATGTTCGTAATATTCAACTCGGTCTTGTGTTAAAGTCGGCAATATTCATACAAAGTGCCGTTAAATATTTATAACTGTATCCTATTTTAGTTTTGTTTTCCTCTGGACCGCTTGCTATTATGATTCGCTCTAGTAATCAAGATGTAATAGAGAGTATATCAGTAACACTAAAGTCGCCATTTGCATTAAATAAATTATGGGATAAATTAAACCTACTCAAACCCGAGTCAGGTAAGTTTCCGCCACTGATTCTACCACTCTTACCTCTACCACTGAGTTTATCTGTCTTGTATCTGCCATTCGTGTCTCCTCATTCGGCCATGCTGCTACCTTCTTTATCACTTATACCTAATACTTATATTTATTACTCGCACGGTACCAATCACCCATATCTATCACTCATAGCTATCACTAATTGTCCTCGTTCGCTTCTACTATCCTCGTCTATATCACTTAGGTTTTGTTTTCACACCAACAAGTAGCCATGTGAAGATCAATATATCAGGTGCTGCCTGCTTTCCATTACAATAACAGTTTCTCTCTGGTTTCCACCTTCTTGTCCGTATCACTGTCGCTTATAATTCATCCACGATAGTCTACAATTCGTAACCCCTTATAACGAATCCGTAGTCATTTTTATTCAACATTGTATTAGACGTTTATAATTCAGATTAGGAAGAATCTAAGGTATTACATAAGTTTAAATGGTTTGCGCCCGTTTTGCTTCTAAAAGTGCTTTATAAGCTGAAAAACATTCCATTGATGTAGTTATGCAAAAATTCGAAATTGCCTAATCATTCATAAGAGGTTAACCATTCCAATCAGATAACGCCATGCTTTGCTTAGTTTTAGCTATTTCCAAACGATTCATAATACAGAGTACGTTTCACAGTTAGAACATTAATTATAGTTTTGTTTAACCATCTGCTTTCCTGCGATTCTTCTTATATCGAATAAGATCGTTTGTCAGTATCAACAACATATTAAAAGAACCTTTGTCTGATGAAAGAGGGCAGTCATTATTTTTAGCACTTGTCTCACCACTTCTCCCGTTCCACTTCACTCGAAATTCAGCCTTCACCTCTTGACTACACCACTTCACCCAGCGAAACTTTTTTTCTGTAAATGGGGTCAACGATTCACTCGTTCACTGTTTTTTTTTTTCCTTCTGGCTTAAATTACCGTATTGCTTCTCCAACACTCCATGCATTCATATTCGCTCACTTCTCCCTATTAGTTAGCATTCGTCCATACCATTTAATTTTCCACTATTCATCTCTACCACCTATCTAACCTTCACCGTTTGTCCCCAACACCTCTGCAGTTCCCATCATTTGTCAAAACTTCTCCAGTCTCTATCATTTGTCACCACCATCATATCACTCTCCTCCATCACTGATGGCTCCCTCATTCGTCTCCACCATCCATGTGTACTCCATCATTTGCGCTTTAGGGGGTCACCGGCTCTTTTTATCTTTCTCTCCTTTTCTCTCTTTCCCTGGTTTGTATCCATTCGGCCCCATTCAGCCAACTGTTTTAAGACGTTTATCCCCATCCAAGTGTCGATTTCTTCATGGCGAGCGATAGCGAGCCAGCATTGCATGGAGAAATCCGGCTTCGCCGGGGAATGTTTTTTCTATCGACAAATGTACAAATTTAGCTTGCTGTCAAAACTAAAATATAAATATGCTCAATCACTACCACTCGCCAGGAAAATATTGACACCTGGATTGGGGTAAACGTCTTAAAACAGTAGGCTGAATGGGACCGAATGGATACAAGCCAAAGAGAGAGGGAGATAAAGAGATGAAAAAGCGAGGTTGGCTCCCTTAACACTCCAATCTTCACAATATGTCCCCACCATTTCAGTCTCCATCATTCATATTCCTCTTTCCACGGTCAAGGTCAGGAACAATTAAACATCTCTTGATAAAACGAGAATGAACGTTGAATTGTGAAAATTATATCTTTCAAAGCATATATTCTTTTTCTCGCTTAGTTTGATTGCTATTCTCTTTACGTACAGTCGTGGTCCGGAATATGTTATAATATTTGGAGGAAGATCTACGAAATTATAGATTTACAAAGGCTTTATGACTGGTAATCACTAATCAAGTTTAACTTTCTCATTTTATCACACAAGTATGTACAAGTATTCCATTCCATGATTGGTTTCACAACAGAGCTGTAAATATGTGTATATAAGCCACCGAGTTTTAATGAGGCTCAAAAATAGTTGTTAACTTTAAGGTTATAGCTAGACATGTATATGAGATGGGTTGAGTTTGTAAGGAATCTGCCTTGTAAGTAAAATCTGGTACTGCATACTCACGTTTTCAAGTGCCTTGTAATACGTTGAACACTTTCCATTATGCTTCAATTTTTCGCATTCACTACACACTAATCTTCCACCGAGTTTTTCAAATGTATTGCATTTTGTCTATTTATCTTCTGCATTAACCAATTTAAGTGCGTTCAGTTGCGATTATTCCATTCCGTCCAACACCAATCACACTATCGTTTAACGCGCGTTATTGTTTTTCAACATGTTCTTCACCGTCAAGTAAATTATGTATTTTCTTCCTTTTCAATTACCTACCAGTAAGCGATTATTTAAAGAAATAAGGATCTGTAATAAACAAAATATCAAAGATTTGTATTCAACTGTGGAAAGTGGTCACGCATATAGTATCGAAAGGGTTAAACTCATTCCATCCTTTTAAATCCATTTCGGACTCCTTTCAATATTTTGTTTTACATACATACAGTATATACATACATGTATGCACTTTCAAGAGTGTGTGCTCCATAAGAAGCAAGGATTCGATCTTAAGTATTAAAAAACTTTGAACCTTATGTCACATTTTCCGCGGGCTACCTCATCCTGCAGCTCCCTCCGCGTTCTCAGATTTACAACTCTTCACCTTCGAGCATCCTTCCTTTCCACCGTCCCTTTCTTTTCTGTACATCCTTGCCTCCAGTCTTCCACAGTCTCTCTCTCTCTCTCTTTCTCCATCATTTACTTCTATTTTCAACACCAAACTTCCCACCGCCTCTCTCGCACATTACCTCCATAAATTCACTTCCCACCATCCTCTACTTTAATATTCCTTCTGGCTTGCTCATCACTTTACGTCCCGTGCGCCATTGATTCTGTTGGTATCTCTCCAATCTCCTGTTATTTAATTTCCTTTTCTATTTAACCTTTTATCTGCTCCATTTATTTGTGTGAATTATTTTCCTTATTACTGAATGTTTCATTATATTATTTACCTCCTATATTATTCACTACTCATCATATTCCTCAGTGGATTTATTCACTTACCTTACATTTACTTTTCCTACTCAACGATACAGAAAAAGTGGCGAGGGAACGCAAAAGGGGTTCCGGACCCTGAGAATAGGAACTTTAAATATGGTTCCTGTTTGGGCGCTGTCTTGTGTCGGCCACCCCCAGCAATGGTGTATGTGCCTGAGTATATACTGTATATGCATACATACATGCATACATAGAAATAAGGTATTGTAGTACTGTAGGAGTTAGCCAGGTAGTTTTGCACCCCTTGCCTAATCAAGATCTTTCTTAATATATGAAATCGGTTGTACTCCAGATGCCCCCGTGTGCCGTGATGGTCAGGCGACCTACCACGGGGCCGCCAGGCAGGAGAGGGTTCAGGTGCCTTGTTTGGTCAACGCTCACCCGCCGCCCTCCACCTTCAAGTGGACCTTCAACAACAGCGGCGAGAGTCTGCATATCCCACAGGTCAGGTTAGGTTTACGTGGGCCGTTAATGACAAGTCAACGTGTCAATGTCCGTTCCCTCTCTCCATTCTGTATTGTGTTGCTTGCTCCTCCTCCCTTTTCTGCGCTATAAATATGGTTGATTCCACTCAATAAAGTGTTTCAATTCCATTTCCTCCTTCTCTACACCTTCAGAATCTCTGTCCTTGTCTGCTTTGTGTTTTTCAGCAAGTCAGTTCCATGAGTACTCTATCTCCGTCAAGTCAACTTTGCTTCATAGTCTAACGGTATTAATTGTGACAAAATCTAAGAAATCCATTCTCCGAAACCATCATAGCTCCAGCCCTAACCACGAATAATCACACATTTACCTGTTCACCTCCCTCACTTCACAACGCGACGAGTTTGCATATTCGCAATGTCAGAAATGTTAGGTCTTGCTGAAGATAGTACCGTTGATATTTCGCGAAACTATTGAAGGATTAAATCCTCTTCAGCACGATGGCACTGTTCTTCCTGTCATTATGGGTACTCTTGGTCATCCTCCTTTCGGGACTTCGGTGAGACTTTTTCTATTGCACTAGACATATCGAAAGCCTTCGATAAAGTCTGGCATAAATCTTTAATTTCTAAACTACCCTCCTTCGGTTTCTATCCCTCCATCTGTGCCTTTGTCTCTAATTTCCTTTCCGGCCGTTCCATAGCTGCGGTTGTGGACGGCCATTGTTCACTTCCTCACCCTATAAACTCCGGTGTTCCTCAGGGCTCTGTCCTATCTCCTATTCTCTTTCTAATTTTTATAAATGATCTCCTTAACTGTACCTTAATTCCCATCCATTCATACGCAGACGACTCAACCTTACACTACTCCATTAGTTTTTCAGAACGCCCCAGCCAGCAATCCCTCAACGACAAACGTAATGAAGCCATAGAACTCTTAAATTCTGATCTAAATACTATTTCCAATTGGGGCAGAGAAAACCTTGTTAACTTTAATGCTTCCAAAACCCAATTTCTCCATCTATCTACCCGTCAGGATCTCCCAGCGGACTATCCCTTATTCTTCAACAATACAAAAATCAACCCTTCATCTTCTCTCAATATTCTGGTGTCTCTTTTTCTTCTGCTCTCATTTGGAAGGACCATATTACCAGTCTTGCTAAGGCAGCCTCCCAGAAGCTGGGTGTGCTCAACCGCCTTAGGGGGTTCTTTTCCCCTGCACAGCTTCTTGCTCTGTACAGGGGCATAGTGCGCCCTTGTATTGAGTATTGTTCACATGTGTGGGGAGGTTCCTCTCACACCGCTCTCCTAGACAAAGTTGAAAGGAAGGCCTTTCGTATCATTAACTCCCGTCCACTCACCAACTCTCTGCAATCTCTCTCTCTCCGCCGCAATGTTGCATCTCTCTCGCTATTCTATCGCTACTATAATAATCAGTGTTCCTCAGAGCTATCCCAGTGCATACCACCTCCTTTACGTAGGACACGTGGTACCCGTCTTGCAACTCAATCCCACTCCTACTCTGTGCAACTCTCCAACCCAAGAGTGAAACGTTACTCTCAAACTTTCTTCTACTCAACATCTGAGCTCTGGAACTCTCTCCCAGAATCAGTCTTTCCCTCTTCCTATGACTTAAATTGCTTCAAACTCCGTGTGTCCAGGCATTTTGGCTCGAACGTCCCTTGATTTTGGCCCTGTCACTCTTTCGACTATGGGGGAGGCACTCGCTATAGGCAGTTATGCCTTTTGCCTCCCTCAATCACATAGAAAAAAATAAAAATAAATAAATTAGACGATCTTGTTTTTAGTTAAATAGGAGCTGTGGGTTTCAGATACAGAATTAGCCCCTTTGGTTGGCCAATGTATCCTAATCTTACTGTCTAATTAGCTGATGTTAGCCAAGACATTGGAAAACTGGTTCAATATATTCAAGGAGTTGTAAAATCTTCACCACATGCACAATATTAGCAGGTTCCGAATGTTAGTTAACCTTATCAAGACCCGATTATGCCTTTTTTCTGTTTTCTGGCTATTACTAGCCGATTTTATTAAGCTTAAGAATGGCTACTAGCAATCAAAAGGCTACGGACAACAAATATTCCTTTTAGACACTATATGCCTTTCCTAAGCTTCATAAAATAGTCTAAATACAGCTGAGATAATAACAAAAGGACGTCACCGGTACTGAAAGGGTTGATTATGTACCCTCCTGCGGATTGGTGACCTCTCCCGCCCTTCGACACTTCCAATGATATGGAAATCATTATTATTATGCTTTGTTTTTCACACTGCTTCCGGTTGATGTTATGTCTTGTGACGGACCTCTCAGAATTAGAGGCGTAATTGCGATAATTTTTACCCCCTGTTTTCTTAATCTGTTCAAGTGGAGATGGTTCACTTTTTGGGCGATTTTTGCATGCATTCATTATTGTTCTAGTTTCCTCCCTAGACCTCCATCAACATTTTAAAAACAGCCATTAGATCCCCCTTCTAGATTAATTTGTACATTTTTCGGTAAAAACGAAGGCCGGTTCTTCCAACATTACAGGCTCACTATCGTTCGCCAGGGACAAAATCGACACCTAAATAGCACGAAAGGTCTAAATATTGACGAAGAAATGGGGCGAAAGGTCTTAAAATCGACTAAATAATGGGGCAAACATCTTACCATCTGAAAACTAAAGGGGATAAATATGAGGGAGAAAGTGATCCAGAAAAGCGGTCCATCTCCCCTTAAAATTCAATAAAATCAAATGGCAGTTGTTGTTACGAATAAAATATATAAATAAATCTTCGTCTGACTACAGCGAGTAAATAATTTATGGGTTACATTCCGAATGGATGATACTATAAAATAAGTGCTTAATTATTAGCTTGTGGATATGAGTTCGACTTTTGCGCCGAAGCATCAATAGTAATGAAACCGTATTTTCTGTCACGTTTTCCTTCTTCATATATTTATGTTGAGAAGTGAAGCCATCCAAACACGGAGAATTATAGAAATATCCTCAACAATTATTTGGTAGTGGAAAAAAAACAAAAATGTATGTGCGTCAAACTAAATCCAACCTACGATTCTCTAATATTGCCCGGGATCGGGTAAATTATTGTGTATTATTTGTTTATAGTTTCCTCCCAAGACCTCCATCTAACTTGAAACAAGATACAGTAAAGACCCCCCTTCGAGATAAATGTGTTCATTTTTTGGTAGAAAAGTGTCCGAGCCAATGGCCTTTTACCCCTATACTACAGGCTCGCTATTGCTCGCTAGGAAAAAAACATATTATATCAAAATTATTGTGGTGAACGTCTTAAAATCTTAAAACCAATGGGGCTAAACATGAAGGAGTAGGGGATCCAGAAAAAAGTAAACCTCCCCTGAAACAGCATTTGGAGATTATTGCGTTGGTTAAACAAATAAAGGGGAGATCACACCTTCACGGCCACTTCTTTTGCAATGTAGAAATACAGTTGTGTTGGAAGATGTGTAAGATAGCTAAATTATGTCTTAAGGGGAGACTGACCGTTTGGATGGTCTATTAATTTATTTATTCATATATTTGTTTTAGTTTCCTCCCTAGACCTCCATCAAGCTTAGAAAAACACCTCCTAGACCCCCCTTGAAAATAAATTTGCAAATTTTTCGGTAAAAAAAAATTCCGGCCAAAGGCCGGTTCTTCTTAAAATGGCAGGCTCGCTATCGCTTGCCAGGAAAAAATCGACACCTAAATGGCACGAAAGGTCTTAACATTGACAACGAAATGGGGCGACAGGTGTTAAAATCGCCAAACTAATAGGGCGAACGTCTTATAATCTCAAAACTAGTGGGGCTAAACATTAGGGAGAAGGGGGTCCAGAAAAACGGTCTTCCTCCCCTTAATAATACAAAAAAAAATAGGCATTATTAATTAGTCAAATGGTATAACTACCCCCCTGGGGGTTAGGGAATAGAATATGCCCCACGTGCCTTCTGCGTGTCGTAAGAGGCGACTAAAGAGGTTGGGTCGCTGGGCTTGCGGCCCCCACCCGGAAAAAATATCTAAGCAAAGAAAAACGAACGAACAGCCTCGGATGCGAACGGAACCTACGTTGACGAACCACGACCGACTAAGGACATTCCTTCGGACATTCTGAGAATGGCTACGTGGAATGTTAGTGGCATGAATGATGGCACAAAAGAGAGGGAGGTTCTGGAAGTGTTAGTGAATGCCAGGCTGGATGTATGTGGAATGACAGAGACCAAATGGAAAGGTTCAGATGTGAGAGAGTGGGAGTGTGGAATGGGTGTGTGTGCTGGAGTGAGTGAAGGAACAGCGAGAGAAGGTGCATGTTTGTTTGTAAGTAGCAAATGGAAGGAATGTGTAAGAGAGTATGGGTCTGTGGGTTCAAGGATTGTGTGGGTGAGAATGAAAGTAGGAATATAAACGTGGGTGATTGTATGCGTGTATGCCCCGACAGAGGATATACTTGAAAGAAAGAAAGAGGAGTTCTGGATGAATGTGGAGGTGTGCCTGGAGAAGTTTGACAAGAACGAAAGAAACTTTCTGATTGGGGATATGAATGGTAAGGTGGGTGATAGGAAAGTTGAGGGAGTGGTGGGAGGGTGGGGGGTACCATCAGAGGTGAATGGGAATGGTAGTGCACTTGTGTACGTATGTGTGGGGAGGAGGCTGTGGATAGCCAACACCTTCTTCCGACACAGAATCATCCACAGGTACACGTGGAAACGGATGTTGACGATGAAGGATAAGACAGTGGTGGAACGAAAGTCATTGATTGATTATGTATGTGTGGATGAACGAATGAAGAAATCTGTGATGGATGCTAGGGTGTATAGGGGTATTGGTGGGGGTCTGTCTGATCATTATGTAGTGGTAGCTAAGGTTAGGATACTAAAGAAGTGGGTGAGGAGAGCTGGAGGGAGGCGAGAGGAGGGTGGAGTGGTGAGGAGGGTGGAGAGGTTGCAGGAGGAAAAAGTCAGGGAGGAGTACAGGAGAGCAGTGGAAAGACGACTAGGTGGGTTCGACCTGGAAGTTATGGAGGAAGTGGAGGAGATGAGCAAGGTGTTTAAGGATGAGATCTGTGCAGCATGTGAGGAGGTGTGTGAAGTGAGGAGAAGAGGGAGGGGAGTGAAAGGTACAGCATGGTGGACAGAATAGGTAAGAATAGCTGTGGAAGAAAAGAAGAAAGCATATAGAGAGTGGTTGGGTAGTAGAGGGAATGAAGATTTCGAGAGACAGAAACGAGCGAGGTACATGGAGAGTAAGAGGGTGGTAAAGAGAGTAGTGAAGGAAAGTAAGAGAAGAGTAGATGAGGAATTTGGAAGGAATCTGAGTGTAAAATGGAGGGAGAGTAAGAAACTGTTCTGGAAAGAAGTCAAGAAAGTTAGGGAAGGTAGCAGGGGGCGCAGTAAGGGTGTGAAAGATAAGAATGGGAGAATGCTAGCCGAGAAGCAAGAGAGAGTCGAAAGATGGAGGGAGTACTTCAGTGAGTTGCTAAATGTAATGAATGAAGAACCAGCAAACATAGCTGGATATGGTATGGGAGGGAGAATAAGAGAAGTAGTGGAGGAGGAGGTGGGGATCAGGAGGTCAGAAGTGTGGGAAGCCATGAAAAGAGTGAAGTTGGGGAAAGCACCAGGAACAGATGGAGTGTGTGGGGAAATGTTAAGGTATGGTGGTGAGATAGTGATAGAATGGGTATGGAAAATGTGCAAACTAGCATGGGAGAAGGGGAGTGCACCCGATGACTGGAAGACTGGCATAATAGTCCCCCTATATAAGGGCAAAGGGGAAAGAGGAGTGTGTGGTAACCACTGAGGAATATGTCTTCTAAGCATAGTAGGAAAGGTATACAGTAGGGTAGTGATTGAGAGAGTGAGAGTGAGAACGGAGAAATGGAATGGCGACGAGCAGGGAGGTTTTAGGAAGGGAAGAGGATGTGTAGATCAGATTTTTACCCTGAATTGTGTTGTGGAGAAATATCTGAAGAAGAAACAAAAGGTGTATGTTGCCTTTATGGACTTGGAGAAGGCCTATGACAGAGTGGATAGAGAAGGTTTGTGGAAAGTACTTAGAATATTCGGAGTAGAGGGCAAGTTGCTGAAAGCAGTGAAGAGCATGTATGAGGGTGCAAAGCCGGCAGTATGTGTGGAGAGTGAGCAGAGCGAGTTCTTTGACCTGAATGTTGGTTTGAAACAGGGGTGTGTGATGTCCCCGTGGTTGTTTACTGTATATATGGATGGAGTCATGAAAGAAATACTATCAAGAGCAGTGGATGTTGGTGTATCACTGAAAAGGGAGGGAATTGAGTGGAAGCTACCTATACTGCTGTTTGCGGATGATGATGATTTTAGCAGAATTTGATATACCAGGATATAGTTTGTTTAAATATGACTGAACAAGTAAGAGGGGTGGCGGTATAGCAGTGTTTGTCAGGAGTACATTAAAAACCTGTATTAAATCAGGTATTAGACTAAATAACGATAATGAAAGTGTTTGGGTAGAGGTTAACGAAGGTAGTGAGACCATAGTTATTGGAGTTATGTATAGACCGCCAAATATGAGTAGAAATGACGGAACGTCATTATGGGAGGAAATTAAAATGGCATCAAGGTTTAGCAATGTGTGCATTATGGGGGATTTTAATTTTCCGAATATAGATTGGCAGCATCAAATAGGAGACTCTGATTCTGAGGAGTTTATAGAGGTATTACAAGATAGTTTTTTATTTCAATTCATAGATACGCCGACTAGAAGTAATAATATTCTCGATTTAGTTTTCAGTAACAATGAACATATGGTAAATACTGTAGAGATAGGGGACCACCTAGGAAATAGTGACCACAATTCTGTGTATTTTAATATACAATGGAAAGGTAATACCAGAGAGAATACAACATTAATACCTGACTTCAGAAAAACCAATTATGGTTGGTTAAGAAGAACCCTATTAACGGACCCTATGGTCAAAAAATTAAGTCGATCCAGGTGTCCAAATGAGTGTACCCCTTCTCAGGCACCTGTCATCTTAAGTCAGGAAGAGACGTCATCCTTGGTAGATACATACGATAATTTTATCAAGTCGGTATTCAATGCACAAAATAAATACATCCCCAAAAGAAAATTTAGATCAACACAGAACCAACCCAAATGGATGAATAATAGACTATTAGATCTTCTAGGACAAAAGAGAGGAATATATAGAAAAATTAGGAAAGGCAAAATTCACCTACTTGCTTACTATCAGAATCTATCAAGACAGGTAAAAAAGGATATTAGGAAAGAAAAAGAAATTATGAAATTAAGGTTGCCAATGACTCAAAAAATAATCCTAAAGATTTTTACCAACTATATAAATCCAAGGTTAGAGATGTAATTGGTCCCCTTAAAACTTCGATAGGAGAAATGACAGAAAATTATTTAGAAATGTGCAGTACATTAAATAGTCAATTTCTTTCCGTTTTCACTAATGAAAATTTGGCACAGTTTCCAGAAGTCCGTAAGGTATATAGCGATAGTATAGAAAATAGGTTAAGTACGGTTACTATAAGTAGAAATGATGTGCTTAAGGAAATTGACAGACTGAAACCTCATAAATCGCCTGGTCCTGATGAGGTATATGCTAGAGTATTAAAAGAATGTAGGGATGAGTTAAGTTACCCATTAACATTTCTATTTAACAAGTCATTAGAGACAGGTATAGTTCCAGAAGCTTGGAAGCTTGCAAACGTAGTTCCGATCTTCAAAAAAGGTGACAAATCAATAGCATCCAATTACCGTCCCATTAGTCTTACATCAATCATAGGAAAGCTACTAGAGTCAATTATTGCTAGTAAAATTAGAAACCACTTAGATACATTTAATTTAATAAATTCTTCTCAGCATGGATTCACTCAGGGACGTTCTTGCCTTACTAATTTGCTTAGTTTTTTCTCAGAGGTATAATGAAGCAGTAGATAATGACAAGTCATATGATATATTATATTTAGATTTCAGTAAAGCTTTCGACAGAGTCCCCCATGAGAGATTGATGAGAAAGATTGAGGCCATGGAATAGGTGGGACGTTGTTGGGATGGATTAGGTCATGGCTAATTGGTAGGAAGCAGAGAGTCAGCATAAATGGTGCGAAGTCAGAATGGGGAGCAGTCAAAAGTGGTGTCCCCCAGGGATCTGTATTAGGTCCTCTGTTGGTTGTTATATACAAAAATGACCTTGATTTAGGTATAACTAGTAGGATAAGTAAATTTACAGACGATACCAAAATGGGGAAAACAATTGATTCAGATAGAGATATAGTGCCTCCAAAGGGATCTAGATACCTTACACGAATGGTCAGTAAATTGGCAGATGAAGTTTAACATTGACAAATGCAAGGTATTAAAGATAGGGAAGATGCAAACAAATGTTAAATATAAAGGATTAACAAAGGGGACATGACAAATGTTCTAAAGCTCAGTGATAGCGAAAGAACTCGTACCAATGGTTTCAAATTAGATAAATTTCGTTTCAGAAAAGATATAGGCAAATATTGGTTTGGTAACAGAGTTGTAGATGGGTGGAATGGACTACCAAGTGCTATAGTGGGATTAAAAACGGTAGGGAGCTTTAAGATAAAATTGGATAAGCATATGGACGAGAAGGGTTGGGTGTGAAGGGGGATCAGCCGGGTTGGGCCAATCAGCGCTCTGCAGACCCCGTAATCCTGCGTTAATCTCTAACCGTTTTGGTAAGATGATCCTCAGGGTATTAGAGTGTTGAGCCTATAATTGGGCTTTGTAATTGGGGTTGTGTGGGACAGGGATCTGCCTTGCTTAGGCCAATCGGCTTTCTGCAGACTTCCATTTTCTTATGTTCTTATGTTCTTATACAGTTCTGATGAGTGATAATGAATGGGAGTTGCAGGGTCTGGTAAATGAGTTTGGAACAGTGTTCGAAAAACGGAATTTGAAGGTAAATGCGGGGAAGAGCAAGGTTATGGTCTTCGAAAGGGGTGAAGTCACAGAGTGTGAGGTGAAGCTGAACGGTCAGGCTATGGAGATCGTCAACTCTTTTAAGTATCTGGGCAGTGTGTTGAGTAAAGATGGGACTATGGATGAAGAAGTTCGGGAGAGGGTACAACAGGGGAAGAGGGTTGTAGGAACGCTATAAGCAGTAACAAGAAATAGGGTGGTCAGTATGGAAGTGAAGAAGTCCTTGCATGACAGTGTGGTAATCCCGACACTGACTTACGGAAGCGAAGCATGGACGTTGGTGGAGAGACTGAGACCAAGAGTGAGAGCAGTGGAAATTAATTACTTAAGGAGTGCGTGCAGAGTTACATGGAGGGATAGACAGACTAATGAGGAAGTAAGAAGGAGGTGTGGTGTGGAGGTAGATGTGCTGGAAAGTGTGAAAAGGAACAACTTGAGATGGTTCGGCCATATGGAACGTATGGAAAGCGAGAGAATGACTAAGAGGGTGTACGAGAGCGAGGTGGAGGGACAGAGAGGGAGAGTAGACCGAATGAGAGGTGGAAGGATGGAGTGAGGAAGTACATGAACGAAGGCGGTGCTGGTTGGGGGGAGGGGCGTCGACTGACTGGGGACAGAGGTGCATGGGGGCGGTTCGTTCGTGGCCACCCCTTCGGGGATCACGGCGTCAGGCTAGATAGATAAATAACTATATATATCACTAAAATGTGTACAATGATAAACTTTATTAATTTGGCATGGAGATAATAAATATATAGAATATTGTTAATTGACTTGGACATATCAGCAAGTGTCATTAATGGATACAAATATATATATTTCGTCATGCACTTTTTATGTATAGCAAACTCGACTGTTGTAGTAGGAATATATAGATTTTTCACAAAGCAAGTTTAGCTATATTGTTTTGACACATTGACATTTATTAAAGATTTGATACAAACTGAATTGTATATAATGGTGTGGACAAGGGCAGGAGAGTGAAGCAGGGCTATTATTTTACTCCTTGTTAACGAATTCAGTGCTGGTGACATTCTTTTCATTATATTCTATGAACTATTATGTTGTTATATTTAGGAAGGACATCCAGCAATTAACAAAATTAATTGGCCCTTCTTAAGCTGCAAAATATCGTCCAAATATAACTAGAATCAAACATAAAAAGACATCACCGGTACAAAAGGGCTTAGCAGGTTAATTTTCCTCACCAGTGTGATATATTCAGTTCGGGAAGGGAAGAGTGAAGACCTTTCCATACTTAAGACTTTGGCAAGTAATGTAAATGGTATTTAGTTAATGGAACACATGTGTATGGAAGGGATACATACAAAACTTGTTACTGCAAATTCAATACTGGTTAGATAAATCCAATCAACGAAGTATTAATTGTATATGGACAAAAGTTACAGCCACATGACTGCCCAGGAAATTGATCGTAATACAATACATCCTTTATTTAATTTGTTGGCTTACCCTTTCCAGTTAAAAATTTATTATTGTTTACATCATGCTTGCATACCCGCATGCACACACACACACACACACACACACACACACAAACACAAACCCAAACACACACACACACACACACACACACACACACACACACACACACACACACACAGTTGATAGATGATGCAAGCAGCGAGGGAGCCCGGCGTCCGGTGTGATTTATGCAACTAATTATGACAACATCTCCCCTCCTATAAATGACACCCAATATACATACAATGTTGCTCCGATGTACACTCGCGGAAAAAATAAAAACACTGGTGAGCTGTATTTTGCGTGAACGAAATGAATCGGGTGAAATTTTCGCCTGTATTTTCACAATATTGCGACCAACTTCCAGAATGGTGTAGAGCGTTGGTGTAAAGATGTTAGTTATATTTGTACACGAGTGCACGCACCTATCTCCTTTAAATGACACCCTACATAAAAACAATGCTTTCCACGATGTTATACATTTATAATTGGCGAGCTTAAAGTATATACTGGAGCAGAAAAAAAGTGGAACTATATTAGACGAAGTTCGCTTGACTATGTTACACCAACTTGACTAATATAAATATTGCGTATAAATGTTCAGAACTGGAACTAGAGAATTCGACATCCAGTAGAATAAAATGAGAGGGGAAGAGGCAAACGCAAACAAAACCAATGTTCATATACTGGGATAGTAAAGAGAAGAAGTGCCAGACCAGACCAGATGGCTGGAGTAAAATAGGACAGAAGAGTAAAGTGCCAGAGGGGAGTGATAAGGAACTTTATATTAATTGACTGCCAACTTGGATTTATATTCAATATTTGTTTTTGTTTTTTCTCTGTGAGTGAGGGAGACCAAAGGCAGAACTGCCTGTATCGAGTGCCTCACCCAGAGTTGAAAGAGTGACAGGGCCAACATCATGGGACGTTCGGCCCAAAATGCCTGGACACACTGATTTTGAAGCCATTTAAGTCATAGGAAGAGGGAAAGACTGATTCTGGGAGAGCGTTCCAGAGCTCAGCAATTGAATCGAAAAAAGTCTGAGAATAATGTTTCACTCTTGAGTTGGAGAGTTGCACAGAGTAGGGGTGGGATTGTGTTGCAAGACGGGTACTACGTACCCTACGTAGAGGAGGTTTTATACACTGGGAAAGCTTTGAGGAACATTTATTATAGTAGCGATAGAATAGTGAGAGATGCAACATTGCGGCGAATAGAGAGAGTTGGTGAGTGAACGGGAGTTAATGACACAAAAGGCTTTTCTTTCTACTTTGTCTAGGAGTATGGTGTGAGAGAATCCTCCCCATACATGTGAACAATACTTATTACAAGGACGCACAGTGTCCCTGTACAGAGCAAGGAGCTCTGCAGGGGTAAAGAACACCTTAAGGAGGTTGAGCACACCCAGCTTCTGGGAGGCTGCGTTAGCAAGATTGGTAATATGGTCCTTCCAAGTGAGAGGAGAAGAAAAAGAGACACCGAGAATATTGAGAGAAGATGAAGGATTGATTTTTGTATTGTTGAAGTGTAATGGATAGTCCTCTGGGAGTTCTGAACGGGTAGTAAGATGAAGAAATTGGGTTTTGGAAGCATTAAAGGTAAAAAGGTTTTCTCTGCCCCAATTGAAAATATTAGTTAGATCAGAAGATAAGTGTTGCATGGCTTCATTACGTTTGTCTTTGAGGGATTGCTGGCTGGGGCGTTCTGAAAAACTAATTGAGTAGTGTAAGATAGAGTCGTCTGCATATGACTGGATGGGACTGGAGGTACAGATGAGATCATTTATGAAAATTAGGAAGAGAATGGGAGATAGGACAGAGCCCTGAGGAACACCGGAGTTGATAGGATGAGAAAGTGAGGGATGGCCGTCCACAACCGGAGCTATGGAACGGCCGGAAAGGAAATTAGAGACAAAGGCAGAGATGGAGGGATAGAAACCGAAGGAGGGTAGTTTAGAAATTAAAGATTTGTGCCAGACTTTGTGGGTTCAAGGATTGTGTGAGTGAGAATGAAGTAGGAATACAAACGTGGGTGATTGTGTGCGTGTATGCTCCGACAGAGGATAAACTTGTAAGAGAGAAAGAGGAGTTTTGGGTGAATGTGGAGGCGTGCCTGGATAAGTTTGGCAAGAACGAAAGCATATTTCTGATTGGGGATATGAATGGGAAGGTGGGTGATAGGAAACTTGATGGAGTGGTGGGAGGGTGTGGGGTACCGTCAGAGGTGAATGGGAATGGAAGTGCACTTGTGGACGTATGTGTGGGGAGGAGGCTGTGGATAGCCAAAACCTTCTTCCGACACAGAATGATACACAGGTACACATGGAAAGTGGTGTGGAGGAAGAATGATAGGATAAGACAGTGGTGGAACGAAAGGCACTGATCTATTATATATATGTGGATGAACGAATGAAGAAATCTGTGCTGGATGCTAGGGTGTATAGGGGTATTGGAGGGGGTTTGTCTGATCATTATGTAGTAGTAGCTAAAATTAGGATACAAATGAAGTGGGTGAGGAGAGCTGGAGGGAGGCGAGAGGAGGGTGGAGAGGCTACAGGAGGAGGAAATCAGGAAGGAGTACAGGAGAGCAGTAGAAAGACGACTAGGTGAGCTCAACCTGGAAGATATGGAGGAAGTGGAGGAGATGAGCAAGGTGTTTAAGGAAGAGATCTGTGCAGCATGTGAGGAGGTGTGTGGAATAAGGAGAAGAGGGAGGAGAGTGAAAAATACATAATGGTGGACAGGTGAGGTGAAAATAGCTGTGGAAGACAAGAAGGAAGCGTATAGAGAGTGGTTGGGTAGTAGAGGGAATGAAGATTTTGAAAGACAGAAACAAGCGAGGTACATGGAGAGAAAGAGAGTGGTGAAGAGAGTATTGAAGGAAAGTTAGAGAAGAGTAGATGAGGAATTTGGAAGGAATCTGAATGTAAAATGGAGGGAGTGTAGAAACTGTTCTGGAAAGAAGTCAAGAAAGTTAGGCAAGGTAGCAAGGGAAACAGTAAGGGTGTGAAAGATAAGAATGGGAGAATGCTAGCCAAGAAGCAAGAGAGAGTCGAAAGATGGAGGGAGTACTTCAACGAGTTGCTAAATGTAAAGAATGAAGTGCCAGCAAACATAGTTGGATTGGGTATGGGAGGGAGAAGAAGAGAAGTAGTGGAGGAGGAGGTGGGGATAAGGAGGTCAGAAGTGTGAGAAGCCATGAAAAGAGTGAAGTTGGGGAAAGCACCAGGAACAGATGGAGTGTGTGGGAAAATGTTGAGGTATGGTGGTGAGATAGTGGTCGAATGATTGTGGAAAATGTGCAAGCTAGAAGGGGAGTGCACCTGATGACTGGAAGACAGGCATAATAGTCCCACTATATAAGGGTAAAGAGGAAAGAGGAGTGTGTGGTAACTACCGAGGAATATGTCTTCTAAGCGTAGTAGGGAAGGTGTACACTGTACAGTAGGGTAGTGATTGAGAGATTGAGAGTGAGAACGGAGAAATGGATAGGTGACGAGCAGGGAGGTTTTAGGAAGGGAAGAGGATGTTTAGATCAGATTTTTACCCTGAATTATGTTGTGGAATATCTCGAGAAGCAACAAAACTTATATGTTGCCTTTATGGACTTTGAGAAGGCATATGACAGAGTGGATAGAGAAGGCATGTGGAAAGTACTTAGAATATACGGAGTAGATGGCAAGTTGCTGAAAGCAGTGAAGAGCACGTATGAAGGTGCAAAGGCGGCAGTACGTGTGGAAAATGAGCAGAGCGAGTTCTTTGACCTGAATGTTGGGTTGAAACAGGGGTATGTGATGTCCCTGTGGTTGTTTAATGTACTTATGAATGGAGTCATGAAAGAAATACAAAGGAAGAGCAGTGGATGTTGGTGTATCGCTGCTAAGGGAGGGAAATGAGTGGAAGCTACCTGTACTGCTGTTTGCTGATGATACAGTTCTGATGAGCAATAATGAATGGGAGTTGCAGGGTCTGGCAAATATGTTTGGAACAGTGTGCAAAAAACGTCCCCAATCAGTCGATGACCCTCCTCCCAACCAGCACCACCTTCATCCATATACTTCTTCACTCCATCCTTCCACTTCTCTTTCAGTTTACCTCTCCCTCTCTGTCCTTCCAACTCGCTCTCGTACACCCTCTTAGTCATTCTCTTGCTTCCCATACGTTCCATATGGCCGAACCATCTCAAGGTGTTCCTTTTTACACTTTCCAGCACATCTACATCCACACCACACCTCCTTCTTACATAAGAACATAAGAACATAAGAAAATGGGAGTCTGCAAAAAGCCGATCGGCTCCATACAAGGCAGATCCATGTCACACCCAACCCCAATTACAAGGCCCAACTATAGACCCATCTCACTAATACCTTGAGTACTGACCCCACCAAAACGGTCAGAGATTAACGCAAGATTACGGGGGTCTGCTGAGCGCCGATTGGCCCACACCTGGCAGATCCCCCTCACACCCAACCCATCTCGTCCATATGCCTATCTAATTTTATCTTAAAGCTCCCTGTCGTTCTTGATCCCACTATATCACTTGGTAGCCTATTCCACCCACCTACAACTCTGATACCAAACCAATATTTGCCTATATCTTTTCTGAAACGAAATTTATCTAATTTGAAACCATTTGTACGAGTTCTTTCGCTATCACTGAGCTTTAGTACATTTTTCATGTCTCCTTTATTAATTCCACTAACCCACTTGAATACCTCTATCATGTCACCTCTAACTCTGCGTCTCTCTAACGAATGTAAGCCTAATTTCTTCAACCTTTCTTGATACGGAAGATTTCTAATATTATGGATCATTTTTGTCATTCTACGTTGTACTCTCTCCAATGAATCTATTTCCATTCTGTAATAAGGACACCAAAATTGAACAGCATAATCCATATGGGGTCTCGCTAATGACAAGTAAAGTTTTAAGATAACATCAGCAGTTGTTACTCACACTCCTAGATATGAACCCGAGAATCCTGTTTGCCTTGTTACGAACGCTTATACATTGTTTTCTAGGCTTCAAATCATTGCTAACAAACACACCTAGATCTTTCTCACAGTCTGAGTTTTCTAATTCCATATTAGCTAGTTTATATTTAACATTTGTATGCATCTTCCCTATCTTTAATACCTTACATTTGTCAATGTTAAACTTCATCTGCCATTTTACTCACCATTCGTGTAAGGTATCTAGATCCCTTTGCAGACACTCTATATCTCTAACTGAATCAATTTTCTCCCCATTTTGGTATCGTCTGCAAATTTACTTATCCTACTAGTTATACCTAAATCAAGGTCATTTATGTATATAATAAACAACAGAGGACCTAATACAGATCCCTGGGGGACACCACTCTGACTGATCCCCATTCTGACTTAGTACCATTTATGCTGACTCTCTGCTTCCTACCAATTAGCCATGACCTAATCCATCCTAACAACGCCCCACCTATTCCATGTGCCTCAACCTTTCTCATCAATCTCTCATGAGGGACTCTGTCGAAAGCTTTACTGAAATCTAAATATATAATATCATATGACTTGTCATTATCTACTGCTTCATATACCTCTGAGAAAAAACTAAGCAAATTAGTAAGGCAAGAACGTCCCTGAGTGAATCCATGCTGAGAAGAATTGATTAAGTTAAATGTTTCTAAGTGGTTTCTCATTTTCCTTGCAATAATTGACTCTAGTAGCTTTCCTATGATTGAAGTGAGAATAATGGGACGGTAATTGGATGCTATTGATTTATCACCTTTTTTGAAAATCGGAACTACATTTTCAAGCTTCCAAGCTTCTGGAACTATACCTGTTTCTAATGAATTGTTAAACAAAATGTTAATGGGTAACTTAACTCATCTCTGCATTGTTTTAATACTCTATCATATACCTCATCGGGACCAGGCGATTTCTGAGGTTTCAGTCTATCAATTTCCTTAAGCACATCATTTCTACTTATAGTAACCGTACTTAACCTATTTTCTATACTATCGCTATATACCTTACGGACTTCTGGAATCTGTGCCAAATGTTCATTAGTGAAAACTGATAGAAACTGACTATTTAATGTACTGCACATTTCTAAATAATGTTCTGTCATTTCTCCTATCGAAGTTTTAAGGGGGCCTATTTTATTTCTAACTTTAGATTTATATAGCTGGTAAAAAGCCTTAGGGTTATTTTTTGAGTTATTGGCTATCCTGATTTCATAATTTCTTTTGTCTGTCCTTATACCTTTTTTAACCTCTCTTGATAGATTCTGATAGTAAGCAAGTAGGTGAATTTCGCCTTTCTTAATTTTTCGATATATTCCTCTCTTTTTTCCTAGAAGATCTAATAGTCTATTATTCATCCATTTGGGTTGGTTCTGTGTTGATCTAAAGTTTCTTTTGGGGATATATTTATTTTGCGCATTGTGGAGTGAAGAAATAAAATGATTATATGTAGCTGTCAAATTATCCTGAGTTAAGACAGGTATCTGATAGAGAGTATGTTCATTAGCGCACCTGGGTCCACTAAATAGTTTAACCATAGGATCGACTCTTAAGGCTCTTCTTAATCCACCATAATTGGCTTTTCTGAAATCTGGGATAAGTGTCGTATTCTCTTTAGCCTATCCTGTCCATTGTATGTTCAAATAAATTGATTTATGATCACTATTTCCTAGTTGGTCTCCTATCTCTACATTAATTATCATTTGTTCATTATTACTGAGAACTAAATCGAGGATATTATTACCTCTAGTAGGCGAGTCTATGAATTGAAATAAAAAACTATCCTGTACCGCCTCAATAAACTCTTTTGAATCTGAGTCGCCGATTTGATGCTGCCAATCAATATTCGGAAAATTAAAATCCCCCATAATACACACATTGCTAAACCTTGATGCTATTTTCACTTCCTGCCATAAAGCTGTACCTTCGTTTCTACTCATATTTGGTGGTCTATAAATAACTCCAATAATTATGGTCTCACTACCTTCGCTAACCTCTACCCAAACACTTTCGTTATCAGTATTTAGTCTAATACCTGATTTAATACAGCTTTTTAAAGAACTACTGACAAACACTGCTATTCCGCCGCCCCTCCTACTTGTTCGGTCGCGTTTAAACAAACTATATCCTGGTATATGGAATTCTGCTAAAAAAAATCTTGATTCTGTATTAATCCATGTTTCAGTCAGTGCTATAATGTCTATATTTTCGTTGCTAACAAGTGCTCTAAGTTCATCCATTTTGTTACATAAACTCCTACAGTTTGTATAATATAATCGCAATGAATTTATTTTACTGGTATCGGATTTACCTTTATTTCTACCTGAATTCCCATCTTCTGTTACACCTTCAATATTTCTACTAGCAGTACAATTAAAATCCTGTGACTGATATTTTCTATTCATATCTGATGTACCAGTACGGCAATTTACCCTATCTAGACAATTATTCTTACTCATATTCTCAGGCTTTACTTTCAGCGAAACCCCGCGACAATCCTATCTATTGACCTAGCTAAATTTGCCACCCCTAGCCGAGAAAGATGAACCCCGTCCTGTGCGTACAACTGATTTTTACCATAGAAACGGGTCCAGTTATCAAGGAATGGTATTGCATTTGCATTGCAGTATTTTTCCAGCCGACAATTGATACCAATTGCCCTAGATGACCATTCCTTGCTGACCCCTCTCCGTGGCAAGATACTGTGTACTACAGGTATGCCTCCCTTCCTCCTAACTGTATCTAACCCCTCCCTGTACTGCCGCAGCAGTACTTCCGTCCTACCTTTACCAACATCATTGCTCCCTGTACTGAGACAGATAATGGGGCTATCTCCAATATCTTTCATGATGTAATCAATTTCCTCTAACACCTTCCCAACCCCGGCACCAGGCAGACAGACAAGCTTCCTAATATTAGTACAGGTGGACCTAGCTAAGTGTCTGACCATGGAGTCCCCAACAATTGAGAATGACTTGCCTCTCCTTGTCGATGACTTGGTAGCAGCTGCGGCAGCGGCAGGAACTCCTGGGGCAGCAGTTGAAGGTACTCCTGGGGGGGCAGCAGTCACAGCATTCCCTGTGTTTGGAGGCAAAACTTACTTACTTTTCTCCTGGTTTCCTCGCCGAAGGAAGCATTCGCAGCCTCACCATCACATTCGTCATCCAAGGTGATGAACTTGTTGCTGAGGGCAACTGGCCGCCGTAGAAATTTGCAGGTTGTTGCACTTGTTGGAACAACTGTCCAGGGAGCATCACGATCCCTAACAGCAGTTGCACTATCCTCACTTTTCTTGTTTATCAGCCAAAGTCAGTTTTAAGGCCAAATTCTCGTCTTTGAGAGACTGCACCTCTCTCTCCACATTATCCAGCCTTTCTTGCAAAGCAAGACAAAGCTGGAGAATATGAGAGGAGGTAGCAATCTCGTCAACACCAGCCATTTTAAGAAAGCGTTAACACTATCACCACACTATGGGCAAAGATAATTCACTGGGAGTCACTAGGGACAGGTCCTCACTCAGCAAATGTCAGGCAGGTACTTCCTCATTCGTCTGTCTATCCCTCCATGTAACTCCGCACGCACTTCTCAAGTAACTCATTTCCACCCCTCTCACTCTCAGTCTGAGTTTCTCCACCAACGTCCATGCTTCGTTTCCGTAAGTCAGTGTCATGATTACCACACTGTCATGCAAGAACTTCTTCACTTCCATACTGACCACCCTATCTCTTGTTACTGCTTTCAGTGTTCCTATAACCCTCTTTCCCTGTTGCACCCTCTACCGCACATCTTCATCCATACTCCCATCTTTACTCAGCACACTGCCCCGATACTTAAATGAGCTGACAATATCCATAGCCTGACCATTTAACTTCACCTAACACTCTGTGGCTTCACCCCTTTCGAAGACCATAACCTTGCTCTTCCCCGCATTTACCTTCAGATTCCGTTTTTCGCACACTGTTCCAAACATATTTACCAGACCCTGCAACTCCCATTCATTTTATCACTCATCACAACTGTATCATCAGCAAACAGCAGTACAGGTAGTTTCCACTCATTTCCCTCCCTTATCAGCAATAGGCTACACCAACATCCACTACTCTTCCTTGTATTTCTTTCATGCCTCTATCCATATATACAGTAAACAACCACGGGGACATCACACACCCCTGTTTCAACCCAACATTCAGATAAAAAAAACTCGCTCTGCTCATTCTCTAAAAGTACTGCCGCCTTTGCATCCTCATACATGCTCTTCACTGCTTTCAGCAACTTGCCATCTACTCCATATATTCTAAGTACTTTCCACATACCTTCTCTATTCACTCTGTCATAGGCCTTCTCCAAGTCCATAAAGGCAACATACAGCTTTTTTTGCTTCTCCAGATATTTCTCCACAACACATTTCAGGGTAAAAATCTAATCTACACATCCTCTTCCCTTCCTAAAACCGCCCTGCTCGTCACCTATCCAGTTCTCCATTCTCGCTCTCACTCTCTCAATCAGTACCCTACTGTACACCTTCCCTACTACGCTTAGAAGATATATTCCTCGGTGGTTACCACACACTCCTCTTTCCCCTTTACCTTTATATAGGGGGACTATTATGCTTGTCTCCCAGTCATCAAGTGCATGCAAGTTTGCACATTTTCCATACCCATTTGATCACTATCTCACCACCATACCTCAGCATTTCCCCACACACTACATTTATTCCTGGTGTTTTCCACAACTTCACTCTTTTCATGGCGGATCCCTGCTTCCTCCTCCACTACTTCTCTTCTTCTCCCTCCCATACCCCATCCAACTATGTTTGCTGGTGCTTCATTCCTTACATTCAGCAATTCGTTGAAGTACTCCCTCCATCTTTCGACTCTCTCTTGCTTCTCGGCTATCATTCGCCCATTCTTATCTTTCACACCCTTACTGTTTCCCTTGCTACCTTCCCTAACTTTCTTGACTTCTTTTCAGAACAGTTTCTTACACTCTCTCCATTTTACACTCAGATTCCTTCCAAATTCCTCATCTACTATTCTCTTGCTTTCCTTCACTAATGTTTACCTCTTCTGTCCACTATGCTGTACCCTTCACTCCCCTCCCTCTTATTTTTACTCCACACACCTCCTCACATGCTGCACAGATCTCTTCCTTAAACACTTTGCTCATCTCCTCCACTTCCTCCATACCTTCCAGGTCAAACCTACCTAGTCGTCTTTCTATTGCTCTCCTGAAATCTTCCGCAGCCCATCTTGGTTACCTAAATTGCATTATAGCCCACTAGAAATTTACCCCCACAAAGAGAGGTAGGCCGTGAGGGCCGGACAGCAGAGTAAATGGCCCTTCCCACATAGGCGATCTTGTTCACGGTGACCTCTGATTTGGCAAACCTGGTCATGTACAAGCGGCCCGCAGTCTGGGGTGTTCAAAATCTGGCCATGTTGTCGTGGCCAACTAAAATGCTGTATGTCGTCATGGACCTTTGTTTTACTGCCTTGACACAATCTTTACCATCGTAATACCATCTTGGCACCTTCGTTACCATCGTGTCACCATTGGTGACGCCATCATACCCCTTTCAGCGATCGTCCTTTTACCATCCATATGCTGTCGTCCCACACTAATATCATTCATCTTTTCCCACGATTAGAACCAACTTTCATTGTCGTGGCCGTTTTTGACAAGATCGTGCATGTATGAAGGGTCTTTTACTGCCCTAACACCGAAATAGACTGGTACCCTGTACTGTTGAGCTTATCATTTGATTAATTTAGCTAACATTTGATTATTATTGTCAGTTTTGGAAGCCTTTATGCAAATCAAAAGTTAACTGCAATAATGCATAGCCTTTTAACAACTAATAGGTACATGTCCCTAGGCAACATAAATCCCCTAAAAATAATACTATAGGATAAACCCCCCACAGAGCCAGGTGAGGGCGCGGGGGTCAGGCAGCACGGTGAGTTACTCCCCCACCACCGAGCTGGACTATGGCACACTCCTATGTTGGGCAACTAACTCTGTCGGTACCCAGCGGCAGCCTTGTGTCTTCCACGTCTTCCCAGCTGGTAAGTATCTTAACCCTCTCACTATCCTGTGGACTCAGGAGTTGCCGTTTAGAATTCAGAAATACAGTTCTCTCAATCTCATAATTACCTCTCTAAAATTAGTTTTCTGCTCACAGCTCACTCAAAGACAACTCCAGAGGTTGAAGTAACTAAACTAAAGGTTTCTAGACACCCTTGATGGTCACAAAGGTTTTTAAGTATCCCAGAAAGGGTACAAATCGCGTCCTGTGCGTGAAAGGGTTAAAGATATAATAGTTAAGAAGAGGGTGAATATGTGCTATAGGTGAGAACAGTGCAAATACTGAAGATTGTGGAGATGACATAGACTGAGGCTGAGACACATTTGAAGAAAAACTAGACATGTGTTTTGTGGTAGAGGTTAAGATTGAAATGAAAACACTAAGATCTACAACCGACGACATTAACCCTTCTCACATTCTGGTGATGGGCTGGTCTATCAGAATGAGAGTTGAGCGTTCTCTGCCATACCCATAGCTTACTCTGACTGTTCCTTTTACTTATATATTTTCTAGATCTCAAGTGACGGCATCTTTTCCGTGGATTGACCTCCCTACTGCCAACCCTGGCAGATTGGGAGCCAAAGCGTCACATTTTTTCCTTTGCCCCTCAACTTTCCCTTTATAATTGCTGAGGGGCACAGGGCCTTGGGTGGGGCTTTTGTTTCCCGGGCGTTTCCGCACCCTCCTCAGCTCCCCGCCTTTGAGTGGCTTCGGTCACCTGGGCATTATTAGTGGTAAGCTGGGGGGCCCTGTGGGGGCGCTCGGTTATGGCCTTGGCCTTGCTCGGGACCTTGGGGCTGCTCGGCCAGACAGCCTGAGGAACAGCAACAACATCAACTCTTCTCACACGAGTGGCCTACATAGCTCCATATCAAGCTTTCTCCATAACATACGGGTGGCCTACATAGCTCCCTAGCCTTATTTCATGGCTTACAAGAAAAAGTTTTATTGTCTTAGCGAGTGGTCCATATAACCAACAAGAAGACATAGACAGTCAGTCATGTGACTCCTGCTTGCAAGCATGCCTTAGTAACAAAAGCTTGTACCAAACGATGCATGAAAGCAGACGCCAGTGAAATTGGAATGTTTACAATGGTGAAATAAATCAGTAACCAATAATCAATATTATTACATAATACATAATCCATAATCAATAATTCATTGTTGAACGAATGTAAATAGACCGTAGCCGTGGCCGCAGCAACTGCGTAGCCGCATTTGAACAGTTCTCAGTATCACAACAAAAGAACCGTTCTTATATCCCACCTCACGGAATAACCGCTCAATGTACAGTGTTTTAGTCTTCACCTATCGCAAGACAACACCGATTACTGTCTCTGGTATGTATATTAAATAAGTTAGGCCATTTATTTGCAGAGATATGAGTATCGATGTATGACAAAAACCGGGAGTAAATAGTTTCTAGGCTCCCGACTGCCATAACTGACCTATGTATTTTCACCATAAAAACTGAACCACTTGGTCTAGAGGCTCTTAGTCTTCACCCATCGCAAGATAACAACGAGTACTGCCGCTGGATATATATATATATATTATAGGTTAGGCCATTTTTGTGCGTATTTATAATCAATCCAAAATGCCAAGAATTCAACAAAACTCACAGTTCCAGCAATTGCGGGAAGGTTTAAATCGCTGTTCGGCGAGGGTTAAGGTAAGAAGAATATAAAGATAAGATGGAAATGAGATTGAAGTTATTTTAATAACAGAATTACTTGAAACTAACTTAATGTATTTAAAATTGTGATTATTCATATTGGAATATGTGTAGGCAACATAAGATAGACATTCCTTCCTTACCACCTTGAATAGTAGTCCTTCTTGATCTGATCCTTTGGACTATTTTAAAATTCCCGTTTAGCAAATCTAATATATATCCAATTAAATAGCGCCAAAGGGAAAATATAGATCATGAACCTTAATTAATTAATCTAAGCACTTCGCAGGAAACTCTAGTTCAAAGGTTGAAGCAATAAATATCAAAATAGTAAAGTAAATGTAACTAATTTTAAATTCTAATAACTGTATGTTTACTTTCAGGGCGTCCAGACCCGGTTCACAACTGTTCAGCGTACAATCTCTCAGAGTCGGTGGTGAACGTTGGGTGTGTGGCGGGTTTTGACGGTGGTCTGAAGCAAACGTTTATGATGGAGCTCTACCACCCCATCACCAATGTTCTGGTGGCCAACGTTACTAGTGAGGTTAGAGAAAAAATCATATAATATCATTACATAGAAATTTTCCTCCCTGATCAGATATCGAAACTAGAATATAATGGCATGATATCTAGGTAAATACATTAATAAATGTTAGTATTGTGTAATCAATGACAAATAATGGGTACAGAAAGCTTTCGGATAAATAATACATTTCACCATGTAAAACCTATGATTATGAGATATTACAATCGTGTTGGGAAATTTGAATGAATTTAAAGTCATCAAAATCAAAGATGCAGTCACTTAAGGTAATTATTGTTGTGGAAGCAGTTTTTGACAACTGAATAATACTATGAAACAAAATATATTATTCACAATATTGTCTTAGCCTAAAAAAACGATAATACAACATAACACGTCCAGAGAAGGAGGAGGGGAAAGGGAAAGATAATTGGTACGAGTAATTACTACATATAAACATTTCTGGAGATCAGTAAAAAAAGCAAAGTCTCAAGGACAACAAGATAGCTGATTAGAGGGAGGAGAGTGAGGCTAACAGTAACCATGACTGCTGAGGTAGGGTAAGAAAGCAAAACTGGAAATGGGAGAATATACCACAATTTTGGATGGAGAGTAACTACCAATAAGGAATTATTTTGACTAAATTATGTGGAAGTGCCTTTAGGAAAAGAGCATATATAGTTGTATCACAAATTTAGTTTCGACAATGAGGACAGGTAGTACAGAGGTAGAAGAAAGGTAAAGTTACTACATTACTAAGTAAATGTATTAGGAACCCAACAGTACAGAGCATGAAGGCATACTAGTAAATGTGGTTAATTAATATAAATGAAGCATAAGTGAATACAGCATGTTTTAAGTTGAGGTTAATGGATACCTGTCTTTATAAAAAAAAAAAAAAAATCTCGGAGCGTGGCCATAGGTCCAAAGACTTTGCTATATTTTATTTGTTTTTCCTTTTATATTTCTTATGAATATGAAAGAAACTTAATCTATATAGACTGACAATATTTTGTTGTGCAGGTGCCTCATTTCACGGTGGGTGAGCTAGAGGAAGGTGTGTCACTGATGGCGGTGGTATACTCTACCAACGAGAAGGGTCGGGGTGAGATGGTGTCCTTCAGAGTCTACACCATCAAGGACATGGCAGAAAAACGTACAGGTAAATAAGTGTACCCCCTTACCCCCCAGGGGGTAAATGGACCTTCATCTAACGGTTGAGGAAAAAAGAACCTCACGCATCCTACTGCGTGTCGTACAAGGCGACTAATAGGGGGGATGACGATAGACTTGTGGACCAACAGCCATTACTATGCAACAAAGTCTTTATCTTAGCACTATCTTGGTATGGCACTGCCGAGGCTGGTGGGGTGCGGATTGGTGCCACAGGGGATTGAGTCTTACCTGGGCGCTGTTTGGCACCACACCTGTTTCGGCAACAGTGTTTGCATGATGGAGCAGTGTTGGGGCAGAACTTTATTGTTCTATAATCCAATTGCCTAATACACATTAGAGTCTTGTTATGGTACTGTCTTTTTGTAACACTGTTAAGGCTGGTTTGGTTGCAAATACTGCAGGTGCAAGTGCTGCAGGGGGACTGTTGAGTCTTGCTGTGGCACGGTTAGCACTATACCAACATCAGCCACAGTGATGACTTGGTGGGGCAGTGCTGTGGCGAGACTTTATTGTACTACAGTACACTCCAACTACTGAAAGGCAATCCCGTCTGAACCATTACAATGCATGTCATGGAAAAATTACGTTAAACCATTATATGTATGTATGTATGGAGAGATTGTAGGCACTAATTGAGCAGGACTGGGAGGCCAATAGGCAATTGATAAGGATTAGTTGCAGGAAATCCTGTTTCATTTGTCTGGCTTCCCTTACTGTTTCTGTCAGTGCCTCACCTATACAGAGTGATCCAGCTAGCTCTCACAAACATCACCTACTGCTAGCTACTTCACTACACTAAACAAGCACACCACACTGCCACAAAAAAAAAAATATATATATATATATATATTAACACTCCTTGATTTTGGTCCTGTCACTCTTTCAACTCTGGGAGAGGCACTTGTCACGGGCCGCACTGCCTTTTGACTCCCTTATCCACATACAACTATATCATACCGTACTAAACTAAGAATCACATGAGGGCAGACCAGTAATATTTTGGAGTGTCAAAAACATGAGTTTCAAGAGTACTTTAAGATGCGAATATTCTCGAATTATAATAATTCCGAGTCCTATAAGCCCATTTACCTGTAAATATTCTCTTAGTCGGAGTATTGAAGTACACTATTGTTTTACATTAAACAATTATGATTAAGACATTTAATATCAAGTTCCAGCTGTTATCTCAACAGTTACTGTAACAAATATCTCCTACTTTTCAAGGGTTAATTATGGCATAGGCTATATCTATATAGTAGACTAATTTCAGTCAAGTAACTCAACAATTGCGGCAGCTAATCAAAGATGTCTTATCTAGAACCCACCGTTCGCTTCTCAGAAATAAGTTTGAGGAAGTGTTTCCTAAATAATATGATAAATCCATATTCATTATTTAACATCAACTATTGCTGCTAAGTTGATAATTCAACAGCCTCTGTCTACGACACAGGCAGTACAATAAAATGTGCTTACATGTTTTGTCTGTTTCAGCTGCTGTGAAGCCGTCCCCCTCTCCCGAGCAGGTGTCTCTATATCTTCCCGTGACCTCCATTGTGGTGCTTGGGGTGAGTGTTTGTGGCGGCTTGATGGTGGCGATCATCGGGGTCTGTGTTGTGTTCAAGCTGAGGTCCAGAGGTGGAGGAGTGGAGCTGCACCATGTACTAAGAAGGGAGTGTACAGGTCATGGTGAGAGTAAAGATGAAATAATGTTGGAGATACCAACACCCCCTGATGCACCGCAGCAATTTCCTCACCCTCACCAGGCCACCACCCTCACTGACCTGCCTCCCCTGCACCAAACACTGACACCAACAATAAGATCAGACCTAAGAGATCCGGATCTAATACCACAAGCAGGTAAACACACACATAAATGTGCATCTACTATTGCTGCTTTAAAAACATACGTCTGTATGCCAGTTGCACTAAACTGGCATTGATGTACATAGATATATAATGTTCAAACGTTTTGCGTTAAAAACAAAGAAATTCAAGAATCATTGTAATGATTTTAAATAGATAATTATACTACTCCTGTTAATATGTTTATATATTTGGTAGATGATGCAGGCAGACAGCCTGGGAGCGTTACCACCATTAGTGTAACTACTATGCCACCATCTTACGCTACCTTGCCTCGCACTGCCCACACTTCCATCATCCCAGCTTCACAGGTGAGCTGATAATAGGGCTCGAAATGGTCGTAATGTATGTCCTGCTAGTAATCCTAACAGATCTGGAGCGTGATATCTTATTGTTGGTGCATTGTCAAGATGTTCATTTCTGAACAATTGGGCAGATATAAGTGGCTGTACCCAGATATAATATGTGTTTCTATTAGCATCGAGACACAAATTAGGATGTCGGCGGTCAAGATTCGATAGTCATAGGAAGATGCAACATTGAAAGTTATTTGAGGATCTGATTCCAAATCTATTTGACAATATATGATGTATGTACGTATGTATGTATATACTCAGGCACATACCCAATAGCTGGGGGTGGCCGATTTGAGACAGATACTGAACCGAAACAACATTTAAAGTTCCAATTCTTAGAGTTTGGCACCACTTTAACGTTCCCTCACTCCTTTCTTTGTCTCGTCTAATAGGTGAATTTTATAAGGGGAGGAGGATTCCTAGGCCCCCAAATATATATGATGCATTAAACAAAGGAACGTTATAAATACCGAACCAAAAAGCTTCCTTTTGTCAATAGTAAGGATTGCTAGTGCTATTTACTATCTTCCAGTCTAGGTTGATTGACACACAAGAAACGTTGTATTGAAGAATATGAGACAAACCAACACAATACAAAATAACACTAACCACCAATGCAATATCTTCGCAGTGTTGTGTGTGTACGGTTGAGGTTAATAAGTGTTGTCAGATATTTCACAAAGTTTCGGACACTGACTAATACTCGGAGGGATAAGCACTTTTCCCAGTAACATTAAAGATACCAATAACACCTTTTAATCGTAAACTACTGGAATCTATGACAACACTTAATACCCCCGATTGTACCACACCTAACTCTGGATTTGATGGTCCAAAATTCAGCTTTGACTTTCACAGCCTGCAATTGATTAATCCTGCGTGCTTGTTTGTTACAGTACATATAGTTTCCAATTATCTAGTAGTATTGATTTGTTTAGAGGGTTCCATATCATGGATAGAGATTTATATTATACTGTATCTCAATCACCCAGTCTTTCATATTTCAGAGTGATGTTGGCTCAGTTCAGTATTCAGAACTGGCGGTTACTGGTCAATCTGCCCATCATCATCATCACTGCAGCCAATCACCAACACCACAGAATGAACCACAGCAAAGATGTCCGCATACATCAGTCCATCTTCAACAACTACCTCACATCTATCCTCATCCACCCAAAATATGCCATCATCCTCCTGCGGAAAACCAGTGTTTATCCACAGTATTTCAGCATCCATCTACATCTTGTCCTTGTCATTCTACATGTCAACAGCACACTTGTAAAATTCAAAGTCACCCATCTACAAACTCGCACAACACGCTCACAGATCATCAGCACTCACAGGGTGTCTCTGGCACACTCACACACAGTCATTGTCATGTACATACACCCACACACAGTCCACAGCGACAGAGTGACTGGACACCTGAAGAAACAACTCTTCATCGGAGTCATTCATTTCGACGAGATCCACCAACACAGATTGAGAGCTCTGTCTAAGGTAAGTGTTGGATGACTGGGAAACTTTATTCAATTATTTCAATGCTTACCTAATGGTGATTATCTACTGTAATACAGTAGTATTAGTGGGGAAGTAAAAGCAAGTCATCTTTTCGAGTACCCTTCTTATATAGTGAATTGCGCTCTCTTATTTTGAAGGGCTACAGATATTTTACGCACTCATTAGCATAACTCTTTACAAAATGTGCATGTAGTATTAATCTGTGTTATTTCAAGCTTGTCTGAGTGTGATCCATTGGTCAATTATTGTCCTGTCGAAGAACTAATTTTACTTTAGAATAGCGTTCCGGTGCATTGGTTCGTCATAATATAATGAGTGGCTTCTTGTTCTTCGATTACTCAGGCTTCAATCATCATATACCACATCCATGTGGTGATTTCATACCTACAGCATAATTTATCTCCTATTCTGTCATTTTTAAAGCGCAATTCTTTAGCTATGATATCATAATATATGTTGGACGTTACAGATAGTAGTTTAGCTGTTCTGTGCTGCAGTTGTTCAAGTAACTCAATATATTGAATGTGGCATGGTGACCTAATGTGGACTGCATTTTCCAGTATTGTTCGTATGAGAGTCAAATATTGTACAGGGCTAATAGAATTATTTTATCAACCTTGTCAAAGTTTGTTGATAATGCCCATCCTAATTAGCCTGCACTGTTGTTTTAGCTACATGATGCCCAGGATGCATATTCATAAGTCTTTTTTCACAATCTGCCATTTGTTTATCATATTGCATTATCCAGTTATTATATATTATGCTTCCTCTTTGATCCACACCCTAAATACATGGCTTTGTATTTATCTGGATCAAAGTGACTATGTACTCAATTGATCTAATGTTTCAAAATCCACGTCTAAAATGCTTACATTTTATTGACATCTGAATACCCAATAAGTTTTAGTATTATATTAAATGAACTAATATATAACAATATAGGTCAAATAATTTGCAATCAACAGAAATATTGCATGACAACACATTGCCTTGGGGAACACTACTGACCACAGATAGCTTATCTGACAATTATCCTCATATGCTCACTGTATGGTACCCATCGTTCAGAAAAACTTGCACCCACTCCACTACATCAACATTTGAATGTATTTCCACGACAATATTAAATCAATTTATCACATTCCTTCACAAATATGTATACCACATGTATCTTCAAGTGCCTGTTAACATGAATAATTATTTCACCCACAACCTTGCTCATAAACTGTAATCATAAGTTACTATTAATTTTCCTTGACAGTCATTATGTGATTCAGGAAGACCTTGACGAGTTTTACTATTATGTATGTCCGAGAAGTGTCAGGATATTCCCGCTTTCAAAAATCCACACACATAAATAACAAGGTTCTGGTGAATTATTGATTTCAGTTGTACATTTTCAACCTTGACCTCGACTCGCTCTCTCTCTCCACCACAGGAAACTATTGCATATCGACGGGACTTCACTCAGCTGGAGAAGTTGACATTTGTTGACTCAGTGTTGGTGATGATGATGAGTCCTGGTGATGAAGACTATCTCATCACTTCTGAAGGACATGAACTTTACAGTAAGGAAGTCATCTTAGTGCACAACAACCTTGCCTGTCAAAATCTTTTGGGGAAAGCAAAGATCTCTATATTTCAAGGCTGCAGGTAATAGTTATATGTGAATGGAGAAGTATGATTAATATAGGTTATTGAAATAGCTTTCTGAGTGCGTAATCTAAACATAATTATGTAAAGGTTTCACTCTGCTTTGATGTGCTCCACAGAGGGTGGAGGCCCTTTGCAGATTCGATATTTGTCATACTGAATTGTTGGTTAAACAAAAGACTGTGTATTTTGTGTACTCATTGCATTTTACACTTATTACATTTCGGGGATGAATCTTGATCTGAGGTAATGAGCGGCATGAAAGAAGTTCATATTTATGGAATGCAACACTGAACACTGCTCATATGGACTGCATGATTGTCCGAGTAGTGATATTATATTTTGTTAATAATTGTAATATTTTCATAGTTCCTGTGATGAAATTACCTGCTTCAATAGTTTCAATTGATCATTGATTTATATTCTTATGCGTTACAGTCATTGTTGATATACTGTTATACAGTAGAAACCATGAGTAAATTCTAACTCTACCATCAAATTATAATTAAATTGTGTTGACGAGATTTTACAATGATTCGGTGAACAGTGTAGTCAAACTTGTTGCATAAAGGAAAAGAAAGATAAATTAACTATTGATTATTATTGTATTCATATGTTTTTTGTTTTTGTTTTGTATGAAGGAGACAAAAGGCAAGGCTTTCTATAACAAATTTTCCCCCAAAGTTTGAAGGAATGACAGAGAGCAACATTCAAGGTACTGTATGTTAGTCAAAATGTCTGGATACACGGAGCTTGAAGCAGTTCATGTCATAAGATGAAGGAAAGACAGATTGAGGGAGAGAGTTCCAAAGCTTACTAGTTGAGTGAAGAAAGACTGGGAAAATCGGTCCAGTCTTGAGTTAGAGATTTGGACAGAATAGATGTGGTAGTGTGATAAAAGGTATGTGCCCCCCCTTTCCGTAAGGGAGCAGGTATACACTATGAAAACTCTAAAGAACTATAATTATTGTAATAATAGAAGAAGATTGAAAGAGATGCAACATTGCGGTGTATTGAGAGAGATTGTAGGAAGTTAGTAAGAGGAAGTGAGTTGAGGAGACAAAATGCTTTTGACACTACCCGTTTGCTAAGTGCGGTATAGGTGGAATCTCCCCCCCCCCACATGCAAACAATACCTGATACATGGGCGCACTGTCCCCCTTTACAGAGCAAGAAGCTGTACGGATGTGGAGAACCCACGGAGATGGTTGAGCACACCTAACTTCTGGGAAGCTGATTTAGCAAGAGTGGTAATGTTATCTTTCCAAGAAACACCTTGAGAAAAAAAACTCCAAGAATACTGAGAGAAGATTAAGTGTTAATTTGTGTATTGTTGAAGAATGTGGGATAGTTGTGTGGAAGATGGTGATGGCTAGATAAATGAAGAAATTTGGTTTTGGAATTATTGAAAATAACAAGATTTTGTTATGGTTCACATCAAAGGTCCTGTCATCCCGCAACATCTCCTGTGTACCGAGTCGCAACATTGAATTGTTACTTCCCAACCCCTTCCCACAAACTGTACATTGAAAATGGCTGCTTGTTTTCATAGTTTTGTGCCCTACTCCACTGATTATGACATTTGTTTTATCTATATTTAATCTTAGTCCCTTGTTTGCCATACCTTCCCTCCACCTATTGAACTTTACCTCCACTTCCTGTGCAATATATGCGATAATAACTAGGTCATCTGTATATAACAACTCCCATGAGAGTCCTTTTATAAAGTCCCTTTACAGAACCTCCAGGACCAAAACAAATAGTATGGACTCGGCACTTCTTGGTGAACTCCAACTTTCATTGGGAACTCTTCGCTCACACTCTCATCACTCTTCTGCCCTTGATCCATCATACGTTCTCATTTTCACACGCACCAACCATGCCTCTGCTCCAAGTTTTCTCATAGCCCACTGCATTGCTTCTCCTTAGCGCCAGGACAATAGCCTTCGCCAGGTCTACAGAACCTAGGTACAGTATAACACCCTGTTTTTCTCCAAGAACTTCTATTGCAGTTGCCTAAGTATGAAGATGGCATAAGTTGTGCAACGTCTCGGCATAAATTCTGGGCAGAAACATAGAAAGTACAAGATTCTTGAGTTTAAAGGCAGTGGTACCGTTAGAATGCTTCCTCCTTATTGCGGACAGCAGTAGAACGTGAGTAAACCAAGATTTGTATATATTAGATTGATTGAGTACTGCCGAAGTACCTCTCAGTCGGCTGCACAAAGTGCCACAAGCGCCGCCAGCGGGGAGAATCGGATGACCGTACTGGAGAGATAGAACAGGTAAGAGAGATAAGGTTATGATCGGAGGAGCCCAATGGAGAGAAGAGGTTTACAGCGTTAGCAGAACCATTAGAGGCTAGAAGTAAGTCAAGGGTATTGGACCAATATCCAAGGCGTTCAGGAATACAAGTAGGGTGTTGGAATAACTGTTCCAGGTCATTTAGGATAAAAAAGATGTATGCTTGTTGTTGTTGTTGTTGCCGTTCCCCAAGCTGCCTGGCCGAACAGCCCCAAGGCCCCGAGCAAGGCCAAGGCCACAACCGAGCGCCCCCACAGAACCCTCCCTGCCGACCACAATAAAGCCTGGGTGACCGAAGCCACTCCATGGCGGGGAGCTGAGGAGGGTGAGGAGACGCCCGGGAAACCAAAGCTCCACCCAGGGCCCTGTGCCCCTCAGCAATTATGAAGAGAAAGTTGAGAGGCAAAGGAAAAATGTGACGCTTTGGCTTCCAATCTTGGTAGATTGGGAGGTCAATCCACGGAAGAGACGCCGTCACTTGAGATCTAGAAAATATTTAAGTAAAAGGAACAGTCAGAGTAAGCTATGGGTATGGCAGAGATCGCTCAGTTCTCACTCTGATAGACCAGCCCATTACCAATAGGTGTATGCTTGTTCTCCAGCTTGGTCAGTGAAATGGGAGGAGAGCTGTTGCCTGTGGTGAACAATGAAATCTCATAAGGATGCAGATTTCTGAGAAAGGGGAGTTGGTCCATGTGGCTGTTTTTGATCATATAGCCATTTGGCCCTAGTTTTTGTTTCAGCCACTGACGATTTGTCGATCCATATTGGGCCAAGCAACCCATGCTGTGTAGCTTTGATCCATTGCAACTATAAAGTGGGTATCACAAGGTCTGCTTTCAGTAAACTGTATTATCTCTAAAGATACCTTCAGGAAATCTTTACAGATAATACCACCATCCTCAGCCCAAGTTCGTGGGGACATTACACACTAAGAGATAATTCAACAAAATGTTTTGTATATCTAGTGACCAGTGTTGGGCACTTCCGCAATCCGTAAATTCCACAATTGTGCGTTTGCAACAAATTATATGCAAACATGCAGTTTTCCATTTGTGGAAATACATCTGCAAATGCAAACCTACACTCAAACTTCCACAGAAGCTTCACAAAATATAATATTATAATAAAGTATAATAAACTCGCATACGTACACTCACACACATTTCATTGTTGAGAATACAAAATATATATATTGATTATTAAAAAAAGATTGGAGACTTAGAAAACAAAAATTAAGCCGAAAAACGCATAACCAGTTTACCAATATTCATAATGTGGAGTGGAAGTTGAGTGGTTGCATTGAGGCAGTTGGACAAAATTCAAAATAAAGCTATTAGATTAATCAATAACCCTGCAATCACACAGGACCTTCCTACATTATCCATACGAAGAAACGTTGCATCCCTTGCATTATTCTACAGATATTTTCACAGCAATTGTTCCGAGGAACTTGCTTCAATTGTGCCGCCTCTCCACATCTTTCCCCGTAGAACTAGGGCAGCTGAGAGCGCCCATGAATTTACACTTTCTCCTCCACAATGCAGAACTTCTGCTTATCAAAATGCATTTATCCCTAGAACTACTACTCTTTGGAATTCACTTCCCTCGAATTGCTTTCCACAAACTTACAATCTACAAATGTTTAAATCCAGTTGTTACAAACATTTTATGAATGGAGGATGCCTTTAGGCACATGGACCTTTTTGTTTTATCTGTGTTTTTACTTCCTCCGTTCATTGTCTCTTAATAAAAATAATAATAATAATAATAATGAAGGAGCATTTGCAAGAAGTTTAGGTAATTCATTAAGCAAGGGATTGATTGATGAATAGATATTTATTTAGATAGGCAGAATGTAAGGTAAGTGGTGATTGGTAGCTACCCATCAGTGTGTTGGTGATTGGTATCTACCCATCAGTATGTTGGTGATTGGTAGCTACCCATCAGTATGTTGGTGATTGGTAGCTACCCATCAGTGTGTTGGTGATTGGTAGCTACCCATCAGTATGTTGGTGATTGGTAGCTACCCATCAGTATGTTGGTGATTGGTAGCTACCCATCAGTGTGTTGGTGATTGGTAGCTACCCATCAGTATGTTGGTGAAAAGTATCTACCTATCAGATTGGGGGTGATTGGTAGCTACCCATCAGATTGTTGGTGATTGGTAGCTACCCATCAGATTGTTGGTGATTGGTAGCTACCAATCAGATTGTTGGTGATTGGTAGCTACCCATCAGATTGTTGGTGATTGGTAGCTTCCCATCAGTATGTTGGTGATTGGTAGCTACCCATCAGATTGTTGGTGATTGGTAGCTACCCATCAGATTGTTGGTGATTGGTAGCTACTCATCAGTGTGTTAGTGATTGGTAGCTACCCATCAGATTGTTGGTGATTGGTAGCTACCCATCAGATTGTTGGTGATTGGTAGCTACCCGTCAGTGTGTTGGTGATTGGTAGCTACCCGTCAGTGTGTTGGTGATTGGTAGCTACCCATCAGTATGTTGGTGAAAAGTATCTACCTATGAGATTGGTGGTGATTGGTAGCTACCCATCAGATTGTTGGTGATTGGTAGCTACCCATCATATTGTTGGTGATTGGTAGCTACCAATCAGATTGTTGGTGATTGGTAGCTACCCATCAGATTGTTGGTGATTGGTAGCTACCCATCAGTATGTTGGTGATTGGTAGTTACCCATCAGATTGTTGGTGATTGGTAGCTACCCATCAGATTGTTGGTGATTGGTAGCTACCCATCAGTGTGTTAGTGATTGGTAGCTACCCATCAGGTTGTTGGTGATTGGTAGCTACCCATCAGATTGTTGGTGATTGGTAGCTACCCGTCAGTATGTTGGTGATCAGTAGCTACCCGTCAGTGTGTTGGTGATTGGTAGCTACCCATCAGATTGTTGATGATTGGTAGCTACCCGTCAGTATGTTAGTGATCAGTAGCTACCCGTCAGTTTGTTGGTGATTGGTAGCTACTCATCAGATTGTTGGTGATTGGTAGCTACCCGTCAGTATGTTGGTGATCAGTAGCTACCCGTCTGTGAATTGGTGATCGGTAACTGCTATCCCACTATGTGAAAAACTTACAATGTGGTTCATATTCAAGTCTCATAGGCCACATTCTATATTGGCCAACTTGGGCAATGAATCCGCTGCAAATGGTATTAGATTATTAATTCACTAATCCTCGCTAACTGCACCCAAGTTTCTTCCAAGCCTCGGTGTACTTTGCGTTAAATGTTCAACAGTCGACCAAATTTTGAACATGTTACAAATTTGTCGGTGAATCGTATGTTCGTCAGAATATCGCATGACATTCTCAGACTGTGCACGTTGTTTGCAGTGGCGAATACGGCGAATGCGTGCAACGGCTGTGGAATAGTGTGCGACCCCCGGGCAAGCATTGGCGAATATCCGGCTATGAAGTGGCATATTTTAGCGAATTGCTGGTTTTCGTAACACCGTTTTGTGTCCGACATTGGCAAGGTTTTTGCGACAATGCCGCGACATAGGTGAATGGGGGTGCAAAAGTTGTGCGACGGTCATGCAAGCTTTGCGCGAGACGCTGGCAACCAATTGCAAACCTGCCGAATGTGTGTGAAGGAGTCCCAGTTTTTTAGAGGCATTCTTAACAATGCTTCTAACATTATGTGTCCAGCTCAAGTTAGTAGTTAATGTTACACCGAGAATGTCAATACTAGGGGAAGTGGGAATAATGACATCATTAAAAAATATATGGGAGTCAGTGAGATTCTGTCGGTTAGAAAATTGAATGTACTTGGTTTTCTGTGCATTAAAGGAAACTAGATTATTTTGTCCCCATTCATTAATTCTAGAAAGGTCCTGGTTCAGAGAAATTGCAGTGTTTATTTTTGAATTTATAAGATCGGGTTGGGTGAAAGAATTGGCAAATGTGAAGGAACTGTGGAGTGTTGAGTCATCTGCATAGGAATGTATTGGATTATGAGTGGTAGATATGAGATCATTGATATGAATGAGGAACAGAGTTGGGGCCAAAACTGATCCCTGGGGAACACCAGCATTTATTGAGTGAAATTGAGAATAAAGGCCATCTACCATTACACATATTTTTCTGTTATGAAGATAAGAAGAAATTAGTGGAACTAATGATGCAAGGCCGTAGTGTGACATCTTCGACAGTAAGGATTGATGCCAGACTCTATCAAATGCCTTTGATATATCCAGTGCTATTGTATGTGTTTCACCATGTTGGTCTGTAGCTTGGTTGATTTGATGCGTAAGAAGGCAAAGAATGTCCTATTGGTCTGTAGTTTGATGGATCTGAAGAGGCACCTGTTTTAGGAACTGGATGGATGTTTGCTTCTTTCCAGGGTACTGGGAAGCATGAGGTATGAGTACACAGAAGGAAAAAATTTGCCAATACAGGAGCGAGCACCAAGGAGCAATTCTTAAGTACTATTGGAGGAATTTCATCTGGACCAGGAGCCTTATCTACTGAGAGATTCTGCAAAATAGTGTTGACATGTCTGGTGTGGATCTTAAGTGAGGGAATTTCAGGCGAATTAAAATTAAGTACAGGGACATCTTGATTTATTTCATCTAAGGTTGAGTTGGTGGAGAAAATATCCACAAGAAGGTTAGCTTTACCTCGTGGGTCACTTACAAGATTGCCAGTCGGAGATTTTAATGGTGGAATGGATGAAGCAGTAATGAAGTTGGATTTGAATGAGTTAAGAGTAGACCAAAATATTTTGTTATCATTTGGATTATTTAGAAGCTTATTTGCCTGCTTGTGGAGAAAGTTTGATTTAGTTACGTTTAATACAGTTTTGGCATGATTTCTGATGTTTCTAAAGTAATTAAAGGCTTCATGTGTTTTTGATCTTGTGTATGCATTGTAGGCTATTGCTTTTTGTTCAGTTACTCTAGCACAATTATGGTCAAACCATTTAGGTGAATTAGATTTTTTACTGTACTTTTGATGAGGAATAAAAGTTTCCATTCCAATTTTTACAAAATCTTGTATGAGGCTCAAGGTGGAGTGTACATCATTAGAAAAGAAAGAGGTCCAGGGAATATCAATAAAGAAACCTTGAAGACCCTCCCAGTCTGCCCTATCGTAATGCCATTTAGTCACCAAAACAGGTTCAGAGTGGGAAGGTGTGGTAAGTGATAGACAGGTGGCCTGTATCAGACAGTGATCAGAAGATCCAAGATTGCAAGTGTAACATATCAATGTACGCAATAATTTAACATAGATTATTTTTAAATATAAATTGACTGCTTAAGGTTGAAAACACTTTGTGTGTTTATTATGTGTGTTTGTATAGCTTGTGTGTGGGTTATTGTGTGTGTTTGTGTTTGCATACCTTGTACGTGTACTTGGGTTTGTATAGCTTGTATGTATGTGATTGTTTCTGTTTGCACAGTTTGTATGTGCGGGATTATATGTGCTTGTGTTTGTATAGCTTTCATTTGTTTGTATGTGTATGAATATGTTTGTATACCTTATGCGTGTGATTGGATTTATGTGATTGTGTGTGAATAGCTTGTGTACAAGTACAGTGAACTCCCCGTACTCGCACCTACCTGGTACCGAAATCTGGTACGCAGATACATGGTTTCACGATTAATTGGAAGTGATTTAATATAGGTTTCAATGGGAAATTGATTTAGGTGGTACCACTCACCCAATTCGGCTCACCTAAAGCATGGTTCACACATTGAGGAGTGTGAGCCCGAGTAATCATGAGTGTTAACTCGTGGTGACTCGGGTAAAAATTAGCCCGAGTGAGCAAAATGCCACGATTCAGCACGAGGCACCACGAGTCAACATGAGTGCACTCGGAGTGACTCATGCTCCACTACGAATCACTACGAGTCACAACTAGTCACCACGAGTGTGCCGCGAATGAACTGCGAGTGGTGGAAAATTTGAATTTTGTCATTTTCGGATCACGAGTAGGTACGAGTCACCACGAGTATGACACTAGTTACTGCGAGTACGATACGAGTCACTGAGAGTTGTAACAATTGCGTTGAGAGTATGCCGGGAATGCCTCCCATTGTGCCCCTGGCTTATATATGCGTTGTCCCATGCCCTCCCATGCCACACCTACAGTCATGTTGTTTGGTCTCTATATAATCTGTGAATCATTTGCGATATGAAGGAATTAAAGAAAACAAATTCCAACAACTATTATCAGCAAAAATGACACAAATGTCAACCCGTAAACGGCAAGGACACTCTTAAGAGGTTTTGGTGGTCGAAGGCGATGGGACTCTTAAGATCGAAGGCCTAAAAAAATCCTTTTAAAATATTCCAGTAGCACTCAAAACAAAGGAATATGTGATTAAGTGAGATAATTACCTTCCATACCTCCTATCACTCCTCGTACGTCTCGTTCGCCTATCGTCTCATGACTGGAGGGTCGGCAATAATTAGTCTTTTTCACCTCCTAAATAATATTCCCACTTGTTTTATTGCTGTTACATATTAATATCTACATATTAAACGTAAGATAGGCGCATATGAATAAGTAATCAGTATATTTATTGTAAAATAACTATTTTAGGCGGGAATGAACCAAAATATGCTCGCTTGGTCGCTTGGCGCTCACTTTTAAAAACCAATGCCGCGCCGTTCTCGGGTTAAAAACATGTTAAAAAACTTCCCCCATCATTTTGTTTAGACACACTTTCAAGGAGAAAATATATCATACAAAAAACAAAACAAAAATAGAAAAATAAAAGGCGAATCTTCCGAGGCTCACACCAAGTAGCTGAGCATCTATCTGGAGAAAATAAGGGACAATCTTGAGTTGACTCTTTGTTATTTCTTTTTTATCTATGTGCTGGAATGATATTATACATTATTCAATTCCATCGCATTAGAAATTATTCATAGATTACAGAAAGACCAAATATGATATAATTACGTTAATGTATAAGGGAGATAGATAGATGCATTAGATAGATAGATAGACAGAGAGTTGCTCGGTCCAAGCGATCGATAAAATGCAAACATAAATGAGACTGACTTAAGTTTTTGAAAAGACAAAGGAGAAATGTTTATTACTCTTTTTCATTTTATTATTTGTGTGCTGGAAGGATATTATATTTTCCAATTCCATCCCATTAGAAATGATACGTATATTAAAAAAAGTCCAAATAAGACATCATTATATACAGTATATGTATAAGGGAGATAAATGCATTAGATACATAGACATACAGAAATTTGATGCATAAATAGCATATCGAGACCTGACTGTATAAATTATTTATTTTGGTGTATATATATTATATATGTATATATATATATTGAGTTTTATAGTTTATCATTGTATTATATATATTTTTATCATTTCTCAAGTTATATTTTAGTTAGGTATGATCCTTGACATTTTAATATTTAATTTATGTAACTGAGACTTGTCGGACTCGCGATCGAAATTTCGTGCAGGGGTGAAATTTTGCTGGACCAGCCCGAGCCACCACGAGTGTCCTCGAGCTCAACTTGAGTCACCCGAGTCACTACGAGTCACTACAAGTCACCTAAAATTTCCCTGAGTCGTTACACAAGTTCCAAAGAGTGCGGACTCGTGTAAACTCGGGCTCACACTCGTGAATGTGTGAACTAGGCTTAACTCGACTGCTGAAGACTGGAACTTTCTACAACCAATGGTTCAGGTTTTACTTATAAATACATAATATGAGGAGATTACTTACCACACAGACATTGTTTGAAATCCTAGTCATATTTAGCATAGCCTAAGGCCGCAGACGCACCGAGAGGGGTTGCAAGCAAGCGGGTGGGGGCGATCAGAGGTGAGAAAACCAGCACCACTGTATCAAACGCATGTGGCCGCACTGGCAGCAAACAAGAGCAGGCTTCGTTGCGAGACCGTTCGGTCCAAACCGAGAAGGGTTGACAGTTAACTTTTCTCGCTTGAATTGGGCGAGCAGTGTACTGCTTATTATGGATATTGAATGATTAATTACAGAAGTTATACTCACATTACCTATTTGAGATGCATCGTATTATCCAAAACAATGTGTAATCACGTGGGGTTGGCTATTTACATTAGGTATTAAAAATGAAATGTTCTAAAAGTGTTGTACATTGTATCTCTATATATCTATCAGTCTGTCTATATATCAATTAATATATCTATCTATATATCAATGCATTTATCTATCTATATCTATCTATCTATTTGTATATCTAATGATATCGCTATATTTATATATACATCGATCTCTTCGCCCAAACTTTCGTTAGAAACTCCACCTAGGATGATTTCGGTGCTATTCCTCCCTCTCCAACCCCCTCTCACTTACTCATGCCTAATTATCCTAATCTCTTCTAAAGATATACTTTCTACCCTCTCTGGGCTTAATACTAAGAAGGCGAACGGTCCGAATGGTGTTCCTCCAGTTGTACTCAGAAACTGTGCTTCCGTGCTGACTCCCTGCCTAGGCAAACTCTTCTGTCTCTGTCTCTCCTCTAGTGCCTTCCCTTCTTGCTGAAAGTTTGCTCTCATTCAACCTGTCCCAAAGAAGCGTGACCGATCTCAACCCTCCAACTATCGTCAAATAGCTGTAATTTCTTGCATCTCCAAATTTGTTTAAACTATTCTTTATTCAAAAGATCTTAAGCATCTCGCTTCTCCTAATCTACTCTCAGATCGCCAGTATTGATTCCTTAAGGGTAGTGTGACGCCTCCCGGCGTTAGCAGAATGGTTGCGTGGAGCATTGCAGCTCGCTAGCGCTCGCCAGGATGGGGGGATAGGCTACAGTTGTCCTAGAATTATCTGCTATATTTCATTAGTGTCGTGTTGCCATAGACAGTCTAGAAGTGGTCTTTGTTTTGGTCTGTGGCCGCGCCTTATATTTTATATTCGCTATAATATAAATGTTGCTTGTGTGGGAGGCGAGCGAGAGAGTGTGAAGGAGTACACCCAGCAGCGTGGTGAGCTATGACACGGCTCGCTTGGGCGCTGACGGCGTTTTTTTTTTTTTTTTTTTTCTATGTGATTGAGGGAGGCAAAAGGCATAACTGCCTATAGCGAGTGCCTCCCCCATAGTTGAAAGAGTGACAGGGCCAAAATCAAGGGACGTTCGAGCCAAAATGCCTGGACACACAGAGTTTGAAGCAATTTAAGTCATAGGAAGAGGGAAAGACTGATTCTGGGAGAGAGTTCCAGAGCTCAGCTGTTGAGTAGAAGAAAGTTTGAGAGTAACGTTTCACTCTTGGGTTGGAGAGTTGCACAGAGTAGGGGTGGGATTGAGTTGCAAGACGGGTACCACGTGCCCTACGTAAAGGAGGTGGTATGCACTGGGATAGCTCTGAGGAACACTGATTATTATAGTAGCGATAGAATAGCGAGAGAGATGCAACATTGCGGCGGAGAGAGAGAGATTGCAGAGAGTTGGTGAGTGGACGGGAGTTAATGATACGAAAGGCCTTCCTTTCAACTTTGTCTAGGAGAGCGGTGTGAGAGGACCCTCCCCACACATGTGAACAATACTCAATACAAGGGCGCACTATGCCCCTGTACAGAGCAAGAAGCTGTGCAGGGGAAAAGAACCCCCTAAGGCGGTTGAGCACACCCAGCTTCTGGGAGGCTGCCTTAGCAAGACTGGTAATATGGTCCTTCCAAATGAGAGCAGAAGAAAAAGAGACACCAAGAATATTGAGAGAAGATGAAGGGTTGATTTTTGTATTGTTGAAGAATAAGGGATAGTCCGCTGGGAGATCCTGACGGGTAGATAGATGGAGAAATTGGGTTTTGGAAGCATTAAAGTTAACAAGGTTTTCTCTGCCCCAATTGGAAATAGTATTTAGATCAGAATTTAAGAGTTCTATGGCTTCATTACATTTGTCGTTGAGGGATTGCTGGCTGGGGCGTTCTGAAAAACTAACGGAGTAGTGTAAGGTTGAGTCGTCTGCGTATGAATGGATGGGAATTAAGGTACAGTTAAGGAGATCATTTATAAAAATTAGAAAGAGAATAGGAGATAGGACAGAGCCCTGAGGAACACCGGAGTTTATAGGGTGAGGAAGTGAACAATGGCCGTCCACAACCGCAGCTATGGAACGGCCGGAAAGGAAATTAGAGACAAAGGCACAGATGGAGGGATAGAAACCGAAGGAGGGTAGTTTAGAAATTAAAGATTTATGCCAGACTCTATCGAAGGCCGGGTGGTCAACTAGTCCCTTCCCGTCGCTGCCTCATGTTTTTTACCAGCTCAGAGCTTGCCTGACACGCGTATCGCCTACATCCTTTGCAATTCTGTCCCCCATACTCGCTACTTTGCATATTATCTCTCTCTCTCGACTTCTCCTTTCTCATTCTCTAATCTTTATTAAACTCAACATCCCTTCTGGTTTCAGCATAGACGTTCACCGTCGACCAGTCGTATTGTACGCGAAGCTCTCAGATATTTCCATGTATTAGGTTAAGGAGGTATTATGCTTTATTGAGGTTTAGAGAGACGGACTTTTCCGTATGTGTCCTCTCTCGGGAAGGTTGTAGACCGGTATATGTCTCCCTTGCAAGGTGTTGAGTGATTCTGCTTGGTTATCTAAAGCTAGACTAGGGGTAAGGTTACTGTGTTGTTGTCTCCGATGTGTGCAGTGTTAGCTAAGCTCTGCATGACATCGACAGGTACTGTGGGAGCCTAAGTTGTCTTCGGGTTGGTTTACTTGACGAGCACAGCGCTGTGGTGTGAGAGGGCCATAGCCTATCCCTCACAACATAGTGCTGCCTCTTTGTGTTGACTTCTGAGGGATCGCCAGGATAGAGCTAGGTACTAGAGACCTAGATTTATCAAGAGAGCATCCCCGTCATATAACGTAATCTTCATTATACCACCCTCGGACAACATTAGGCTACGAGCCGCATGCTCGCCCATTGTTGCCCTGCCTTGATACCCCAGCTAGACTTTATTAACTGAGCAGACACTGGTTAGAGATAAGCCCCATTATTATATGTATGCAGCATTATTATTCACTGCACTTTTGAGCCGAGGTTGTTGTTGAGTTGCACAACCGGAGTAGGCTGTTGCGTTGTGTCACGAAGCATTTCTTTAGTTGTCGAGCATTACTACCTTTGCGCAGTCTTTATTATTCGCCTGCCTATTATTACTATATGTCCTAGCATTGATTGTGACCCGTATTCTGCATTATAATTGTTCAAGATTCTTTACGGACATCTTCCCCGCATCAGACTTATTTCAGAAGTTTCCAGTTGATGTTGCAGGACTAGCATTGCACTTTCTTTAATACAGGAGTGCCAGTTATTTGAGTATCTACCGTAACTTTAATTAATCACGTTAACTATCTTTTCTTTGTGTAACATAATCGAGTAATCTTTTACTGTTTTAGAATAGGCTGTTTCATTGAGCGTCAGCCTAGTGTGTGTGCACCAGTTACCGAGTCATAGGATACCTCGTTGTCCAGGCACGACTCAGGGCGGTAATGGTGTTTTGTTTTCCAGTGTTTAAGGCAGGGGTTGGATCTAGTGTTACCATTGTTGCTTTTTGCCATTATCTAGTCCAATGTTGAAGAGCCCTGTGTCTTTGAGAACCTGGATCGTAACAGTAGTTCTACTGGGGATCTCCTTTCATATCTAACTAACTTTTGGTCATCCTCCTTCCGGGACTTCGGTGAGACCTTTTCTATTGCGCTAAACATATCGAAGGCTTTCGATATAGTCTGGCACAAATCTCTTCATTTCTAAACTACCCTCATTCGGTTTCTATCCCTCTGTCAGTGCCTTTATCTTTAATTTCCTTTCTGGTCATTCTATAGCTGCGGTTGTGGACGGCCATCGTTCACTTTCTCCACCTATCAACTCTGGTGTTCCTCAGGGTTCTGTCCTATCTCCAATCCCTTTCTAATATTCATTGATGATCTTCTTTACTATACCTCTAGTCCTATCCATTCATATGCTGATGACTTTACCTTACACTATTCAACTAGTTTTCCAGAACCCCTCAACAAGCAAGCATTAATAAAATCATGCAAAGATGCCATAAAACACTTAAACCCTGGAGAGGTAACGCTCAAAAATGTAATTTTCATGGTATGGACGTTGTGAATATGCACGTCGACTTTGACCTCAAATATCTCTCAAACCAAAATACTTAGAGGCTTAATGAAAATTGCTAAAAATAATATAAGTATCTCTTAATATTGTGTTAGTAAATGATAGATATTGAAAGTTAATTAGTATTTTTAAATAATTTAATACAAAAATAAGTAGAGGTTTTAAGTTAGTCTTACATAAAAAAGAAAACTAAATTTGTCCTGAGGGTGCTGGGACTCTGAGGTTGTGGATGACAATGGTGGGGCTGATTGGTGTATGAAGGATGACCCTCTGTAGTCCCTATACATTGAAAGAAATGCAAAATTGCAAAGTGGGTTAAAATTTCGACCCTCTAAAAAATTTGCCCCATTTTCAAAAAATCTTTTTGATACCCAAATATACTTGAAATCAAACCAAAATCAACATAGTGCTTCCTACATGCTCCTATTAATACCAAAGTGCAATAATCGAGATCTGAGTAACATAGATACTACAATAAAATATTATATGGAGGTAACTGAAATCATGTCATGATAAATTCCTTACCCAAAGTATGGCAACATCAGACCCACAGTATGGCAACATCAGACACACTAACCTGCTGAGCTTGTTCCCTCACTATCTGGCTAAGATGCCTATCACTTTCAGATAAATATCTCCAGTCACAATATCACTAGTGTCCACTTTTCGATATAAGTAAATGTCACTACCTATGTAAGGCTGTTGCAGATTTGCAACGGATATATCCTGTTTGAGCCTGTTCTCATGTTGCTGGGTGAGCAGCACCTCCACACCCGAATGAGGCCTACAGCACACTGACTGCCTGCAGGCCAATAACTGAGAATATGGCCATGTGGGATGTGCAGACTCAAAAAAACTTGTTTTGCCCACCACGCCCGTGCAAATAGGCAACGGCGTATCCTCTCCAGGGTTAATGCTGACCTATCAACCATTTTAATTGGGGGGGCAGAGAAAATCTTGTTACTTTCAATACTTCCAAAACCCAATTTTTCCATTGATCTACCCATAAGAAACTCCCACAGGACTATCCTTTATGCTTCAACAATACACAAATCAATCCTTCATCTTCTCTCAGTATTCCAGGAAACTCTTTCTCCTGATCTCATTTGGAAAGACCATATTACCACCCTTGCTTAAACAGCTTCCCAGAAGCTTAGTGTGCGTAGGGGGTTCTTTACCCCTGCACAGCTTCTTGCTCTATACAGGGTCACAGTGCTTCCATTTATTGAGTAGTGTCTGCATGTGTGGGGAGGATCCTCTCACACAGCAATTTTCGACGAAGTAGAAAAGAAAGCCTTTCGTCTCATTAACTCACGTCCATTCACGGACTCATTGCAAGCTCTCTCTCTCTTCGCCACAGTGTTGCATCTCTCTCGCTATGCTACCGCTATTACAATAATCAATGTTCTCAGAGCTTTCTCAGTGTATACCATCTTCTCTACGTAGAGTACGTAGCACCCGTCTTGCACCACAATCCCATCCCAACTCTGTGTAACTCTCCAATCCAAGAGTGAAATGATATTCTCAAACCTTCTTTTATTCAACAGCAGAGCTTTGCAACTCTCTCCCCGAATCCATCTTCCCCTAATCCTATGACTTAAATTGCTTCAAACTACGTGTGTCCAGGTATTTTACCTCGAACGTTCCTTGATTTTGGCCATGCCACTCTTTCAACTGGAGGAGGCACTCGTTACAGGCAGTTCTGCCTTTTGTCTCCCTCATCCACATAGAAGACAAAAATCTAGTCAAAGGTGGATGTTGCGTATATGTACGCAACAATGTTGCTTACTGTAAATCATTTATCTCCTTTGGGCTCCTCTGACCATAATCTTATCTCTGTCACCTGTCTTGTCTGGCCACCCGATCCTTCCAGCCGGCGGCGCTTGTGGCACTTTGGCACTGCCGACTGGGAGGCTCTTTAGCATTACTTCTTTGATTTCCCATGGAATTATTTCTGCTTTTGTGGCCGGGGACCCTGAGAGAGTGCTGAACGCTGTACCGAGGTAATCCTCTCGGGCATGGAAGCATACATTCCATGTTCTTTCTCTCAGTCTAACGCAAACAAATCTTGGTTTACTCACGCTTCTTCTACTGCTGTCCACAATAATGAGGAAGCATTGAAACGGTGGTACCGTCACCTTCAAACTCAAGAATCTCATGCTTCCTATGTTTCTGCCTGGAATCAAACCAAATCTGTTCTTCGACTCGCCAAACATTCTTTCATCAATGATAATGCACTGAACTATCTAACTCTAGCTCTTCCCAAGCCTTCTGGCATCTAGCCAAAAACCTCTCCAACAATATGTCTTCTTCATTTTACCCTCTTCTTTTCCACTCTGACGGCAGTACTGCCTCTTCTTCTTCTGACAAAGCTGAACTTTTAGCTAACACTTTCTTTAAAATCTCCACTTTGGATGATTCTGGTGCTTTTCTTCCATCTTCACCCCGCCGTTAGAGAGCCACCTTGTCGCGGTGGCGGGGCTTGAAGCGTGACCGGTGGTCTCTGTTCCTGGGGGGGACACAGACCTTCTTAGGATTGGGGCTCCACCAACCTCGTGGGCCAAGACCTCCCTCCTTGTTGGTTTACAGAGGCCTGTGAGGTACCACTTTTCTATCTTTTTTCCCCCCTCTACCTTTGTCCTTTTCTTTGCTTCCCCTTCTTCTATCGTTGACGGCTGGACTACTCTATATACTTCGATGGAGGGTGGATGTGGACGGCGTTCCATTCCACCCGTAGAACTGTAGTACCTGACGTGCCCGCACGAGGGGAAACTTTTGCCGTCAAATCTCGCCCTCTGTGCTGGACCCGAAACTGACGAGTTGACCGTTCGTGAGGCACTAGGGTTCGGGGTGTATATCTGGGTTTGACTCCTAGGGCATATACCTGGTCCTCTAATTCTTGGCTCCATGGTGGGTGTGGAGCTTATCCCGGATGAATGTTGATACCTTCGTCTTATCGAGACTCCCTCTGGAATTTCGATCGCCGGCGCTGGCGCGGAAATGGATATTGTGTCTGACTCTCCTTCCCTAACCGTCTTCCCCTCGGATGGTGGTAGCTCTTTACCTGCCTCTATCCCGGGTAATTTACCGACCCCTGCACTGTCCTTAGACATCCAACCGACCTCTGCTTCAACTACAGTATCGAGTATAGTCGTGTCAAGTTCTCTTGGCACGTCTACCTCCTATAATATTGCTCCCTCACTAGCCACTGACTCAGTTTTTGCCTCTTTGGTTAACATCTCGGGCAAAACCTTGACTACTGTTTCTAACCCTTCTCCACCCACTTCCCATTCTGGCGTCTCTGTTCAAGAGCACGCATCGGACTCCTCCAGTACCATCGCACCAAACCTTCCCAATTGGTCAGTTGTGGTTCATTCAGAACAGCCTATACCTACCGAACATGACGCCCCACTTCCACCTACCGGAGTTGCCCACGAATCGTCACACGTTTATCTACCCACCGCTTTGTTCACTCGGTGTCGTTTCCCGGTACTACGGTGTCTCCATCATCATTAATGACACTTTTACCTTTTGATGCCAAATCTTCTCTCCGCCGTTCAAAACGCCCACTCCGCGCCCCTCCTGCGGTACTGAGCACGCTGTTTGAGCCGCCGAGATGGCCGAAGTATTTCAAAGTTGAAAACCGCCCTCATGATGACATTGATCTCCAAATATATCTTCGCCAAGAAGTGGGTCATGTTACACTGTTCCACCACTCAGAGACTTCCCGCATCGTGCAGGTTCATTCTGAGGAACAATCTTCCACCATATTGTCCTTCCTAGACACTCCCAATGACTCCGCATTAGGTTACCCGGAGGAGTCTTTAAAACATTGCATTGGCACAGTCGTTGTCTCCCACAGCGTCCTTGTTAAGGAAGCCGACTTCAAGGATGCAGGTCCTCGCCTGTGTCGTGCATTGCAGTTTGATTATCCGGCTGTACAAAAGGTCGAGACATACACTGTGTCATCCAAGAAAGATGTTGACCGCGATCGCCCACCTCTTCGCATTGCTAAGCTCTACTTTGATTGCCATGACCTCCCTCTCACTATCATGTTAGGTGCTGAGTTGCTGCGTGTGCAACTGTTTGTTCGTCGGCCTCGTCAATGTCTTGTCTACTGGAAATTCGGCCATCCGGACAAATATTGTCGCTCTGGAAGGCACTGCCTACATTGTGGAGAGGAGATGGGAGATGGTACTCATCCTGTCCCTTGCCCCTCTGTTACTCCAACATGTGCGAATTGTGGCGAACATCACATCGCCTCGGATAAACAATGTTCTCATAACGTGTTTGCGAAGGAGGTCCTTCATCTACAATCAAAGAAAGGCATTCCTTACCAGGCTGCTGCGCACCTAGTGCGTGAGTCTGGGTCGGCGCCCGAGCGCAGGTATGCCGCTGTGGCACGTTCATCTGATCCATCACCCTCCCCTGCCTTTAAACGTACTCCGATTCGCTCGACTGTCCCATCACCATCTACTCGTCGAGCATCGACCACATGCTCCACCAACGACGCAACACCTGCCCTGACTACTTCTCCGATTTCTACTTGCAATTCATTCATGGCTCTTGCGACGGAGGTTGCGAACATGGATCCTCTCCCTGATATTTCTCTTGGTAAACCTGGATCTCCACCTGCCCCACAGTCGCGTCATGTACTTGGTCGGTACTTCACCCGGTTTAATATACCTAAATTTGCCTCGACAGGCCGTGTGCGTGCGGGCCTTGATTCTACTGCCAAGACCAAGCCTCCTCTACCTCAGCGCCCACCTCATCGTGGTACTGATCCCCAATCTCGACCTTCCTCCCAGACACCGGTGACCTCCGTTTCAAAATCTAGGTTGCTCCCCTCCTTTGCGGTTCAGTCCCAGTTGCGTAAGACGTTACCCCATGACTCTCGCGCACCCCGGGGTGCCACGACATCCACTGTGGCGAGCCCAAAGGTTCCCACCAATGATACTCCTGACAATATTAAGCAGGCGGTTGCTGCTTTTGACGACCTCGCCCCACCTCCAGACCCCTGGTCCCTACTTGATCATGACAGTTCATGTGGGTGTAATGAATGTGGTAAGCGGTTCTTCCTCAATCATATCTCTTCTCCAACAGGCCCTATGACGAAAGATCTAGAGATCTTCTTTCATCGGATGGCACCCTCAAAGATCCCGCTTTCCTCACACAAACTTGGGTGCGTGTGTGTCGACCATCTTCAGCGTTCTACCCTTTCTCCTGCTGCTTTGATAGAGCGTTTTAAGCGACAACATGGTCTCGTGGATACTGGCCTAGTCACGTACCATATCTCCAGCTCACAGGTCCAAGTACATGATGAGCCTGTCTGCCGCAAGAGGTCGCTTGACTCTGCCTCTTCACCCACGAAATCCCCAGTGACAACCAAACTAGCCAAGCCTTCTAGTCTGCATCAGGGTGACGACCCTCCACAGTTGGTGGCAGCTGCCACAACAGTGGCAGTTGGTCGGACACCTCTGGATCCACAATTAGATGCTGATAATTCTAACAAACAGATTGACATGTCTGATGTTGACGGTACTCCCTGAAGCACACACGACTTCCCTGCTCTAATCGACCGCTTTGACGATACCTCTTCACAAAACGCTTCCTTCCATGACACACTCTGCGGTTGTTCGTCATGTTTCCTACCTTACATTAGGGATTCGTTGACCTCAACAGAACACGACATCACCTCCCGAGTGCGTTCCTTCATCTTTCTGCGGCACAGTCCGTCGTTGCCCCTATCTCAACATGGACCACACTGTGTCTGTGTTGAAAATTTGCGCCTAAACCTTGAGACACCTGATTTTCTTGCTCAACTTCAATCTCAGCTTGACCACCTTGTTGCTGATTTACCTTCCATTACCATCCCTCCCAGCAATCCAGGGGTTCCTTTAAACCCGCCCCTCAGTAATCGGGCTCAGCCGGTTCCTGGAACGTCATTTTCTACGCCTCAATCTCGTCTTTCCTCACCTTCTCCCTTACCCTCACCAACCTCCCTTCTCAGAAATCAGAATCACAATCACCTGATCTACATTACTCCTACCAATGACCCGTGATATACAATGGAACATGAACGGATACAAAGCACGTTCTGTAGTGTTGTTGAAACTATTCTTACCTCAAAATTTCTTAAGCATTGAATGACGATTATTGGATATTTAGGGGTGTCTGTGGATAACAACTTGCTGTAATTGTGTGTTTGTGATTGTGTTTGTATAGCTTGTGTGTGTGAAGATATAAGAGGCGAATTGCTACCGTCTTCCACTGCTCAGATTTCCTAGGGCATAACCTTTTCAAGGTACTCTGCAACCAGGTCATCGCACGTTTCAGGAATTATTTTGGAAATGCTGTTGTGCGTAACTCGGAAAATAGATAGCAGGCTAATGTAGGTTTCTCCTGGTGCTAAGTAGTGAAGCACCACATTAAGACACAAACCTGGTACTAGCGCCTTCCTCCATAATGTGTCCTGCTTCTCTATCTTTGGGGCATCCCAGTCCAGCATCTCCTTGAACATTTCAGTGGGCATTCTCATTAAGGTCCTATAAGTTTCCACATCGTCGATAACCAATTCCCTCATGACATTCTCATAATGCCCATGTATTTGTCTCCTGAGCAGCCACGACATCACCCAGAATGCGTTTTTCCTTTACTCTTCTTCTCCCGTCTCCTTTTCTTTAATTCAAACAGGTACTTTAAAACCAGTTCATTTATTTACAATGCCAATGACAGCTTCAGTCTCGTTTTAACTTTGGAGTACAGCAGCAGGTTTATTGTGAATAATGCTTAGGAGAGAATGCTTATATGTGGTAGGGACGTAGTTGTGAATGAGTATGTAACAAAGGACTTTTATGCCAATGTTAGGAAGACGTTAGTGAGTCTCATTTATGGGTTTATAGATTCCGTTTAATGTAGTTTAGGTTGATTGAAGTATACTGTAGATTCTCTGTTCTGCGTCCTCTGCTCTCTCGCTGATTGACAGATAAATATTAGATGTAATAGATATGCCGCCACCATCCTATAACTTCTCATTTAGGTAAAGGAAAGATCTCTGTATCCACGCCACGTTGATTTATTGAAGTAACAAATGAAGATTAAAATATACAAGGAGAATTTCCCTATGTTGAGAGGAAATCTCCTGGTGTTGTGAGCGTCCCCATAGCTCGTCTCTAAAGCTTATCAAAACCTTCTGCATACCTTTCACTACCCCTCTCCATACACGCCCCTAACATGTGATCTTAACTTCTGACCAAATGTACAGAGCTTGTGTGAGAACCAAAAGTGCGAGGTGAGCTCAAAGGTGCGTGGAAAAGAAATCTGACATAGTAAACACTAGAAGGAGGAAGTTACAATGAATTAACCTTCAAATTGTACAGTTCCATGTATATATAAATATACAATACACTGTAAGTAAATCACCTTAAAATTATATGAGAGCTGAATATAGTTATTCCTATATTAATTACTGATTCTAAGATGTAATAAGTATGATCCGGTGTCACTAAAGTACAAACAGTAGCGGAAAATAACGAAAAGTTACAAAATTGAGTTCTCTAAGAGCGAAAAGGACTTTTAAAATCAATTTTTCTTCCGCAACTTATATTTCTATTTCATTCGTTCCAATTCTGAATAGAGTATAAAGTTAAGCGTAATATACTTCTGTTTATTTCCATTCCAATGTAATTTATTCCATATATAAACAATAAATATATTATATATGTATTTAATAAACAGATTAAAAAGATGGACAGAAATGTGATACCAAGTACATTGCTTATCCTACTATTAACATTAAGGGATGTTATGAGTAAATACTTACCAGTCTGTCCAATTATAAAAGGGTGAGCAGGGTTAGATTCATTTACTTCCGTTTTGAGCTTAATTTCATTTAGAAATCAAATTAATGAAATTAAAATGGAAATACTGATGTATATTTTGTTTAATTTCATTCCATTCAGAAATCGAGTAAGTGAAATGAAACTATTAATATTTAGGTAAAATTGATCTTAAAAGTCCTTTACGCTCCAAAAAAACTTCATATCGCTACTTATCGCTACTGTTCGTACCTTAGTGACACCCGGATGATATAAAAAGGTTCTTGTGCTTCCTATTCATACCCACATGCCAACCTGTTCAGCCTATTTGCCTACATTTGTTCCGCACTTGCACAAACTCAAAGTACCATCGCACCGCATATACTCAACCTTCAGTCATGTGCCAAGGCCTCCCACAACATTTGTGCATATTCGCGTGATCCCTATCGTTGTGGGCCGCAATATTCATAGTAATTTCGCACAGAAATTGCATGCTAAATGCAGTATTTTTGCATGGACATTATGTGGATCGCTGTGAAAAAGGCTTGTCGTAAAAATTCAGGCGAATATTGCCGGCGAACCATGCGCAGCTGGCTCGCTATCAAAGTTTGCCAAAGTGACACACGGGCTTAGTTAATTTCTATCTATATCTATCTATTGCCTGATGCCATGATTCCCGAAGGGGTGGCCACGAACAAAACACCTCAATGCACCTCTGTCCCCAGTCAGTCGATGCCTCTCCTCCCAACCAGCACCGCCTTCCCTCATATAGTTCTTGACTCCATCCTTCCACCTCTCTCTCGGTTTACCTCTCCCTCTTTGTCCTTCCACCTCGCTCTCATACACCCTCCAGCATGTCTACATCCACACCACACCTCTCTCTTACTTCCTCATTCGTCGGTCTATCCCTCCATGTAACTTCGCACGCACTTCTCAAGTAACTCATTTCCACCCCTCTCACTCTTGGTTTGAGTCTCTTCACCAACGTCCATGCTTCGCTCTCGTAAGTCAATGTCGGGATTACCACACTTAGTTAATTTAGCTGCGATAATTGACGTAAGGATACTAAAGCCATTTTATTAATGGTAGGTGTATGTGGCAATATAATTGACTAATATATATTATCCTTAAACTTGAAATAACTAAGGATACATTTTAGCTGAAAATACATATATAAAATTATATTATTAATCAAAGGTAAACAGGTTTTTACATGAAAGACACATGACAAGATAGTTTGGAATACCATTATGCAAGTAGTACAACAATTATAATAATAATCAATTATTTCTGAGGATATCAAGAGTGAGACGAGGATCCACATATAATTCCGCGTAGATTAAGAAATATCTATAACTACCAGTTGTACGAGCATCCGCATTCTATAGCCAATTTAGTATAAGAAGGCCAGAAAGCGTGCCCCCTAACCTCTGTAACTCAAAAAAGGGCTAGAGAAATTGGGCTGTAAATTTCCACACCTATTCCCTGGCTGACTTTACCCAAAGGGTTGAAATATTAGCGTGATTACAAGCCGATTTTGAGTTGTAGAGGTTAGTGTTCAGGATTTCTAGCCCATTTATCGTGAATAGCTAATATATTGTATTGAAGAGATCATGCCCCTTGACGATGTCCATTTCTGATTACAGCAGACATAGTACTCATGTAAAACTATGATATACTGATATGCAAATTTTAATGTACCAAAGTTTATCGTTTAGTAATAATGGCTGAAACATGCAAACAGAAACACCCTCATATAAACAATCCCACAAACACATACACAAACAGTCATATATACGTTATTATATCAATTAAACTTGTATGATGTTGCTAAGCGATGTCTCTTTAATATATAAATTTTTTCCTTCAGGTGACCACCGAACTATGAGTGTACGAATCAACAAGATAAATTCAGCAAATGTGAAAGATCGTCCGGAGAGTGCTTGGCAAATTAATTGAACTACATTTCCGCATACACTGAACATACTTGTTTCACTATTATTAGTGTCCTTATTTTGAGGAGCAATTTATATTTTTATATGGTTATTATATTCTTAGACAATTGATTAAAATGTAAATTATTTTGAAATCATGATATACGTGTTCCTACGTGCAAGACGCTCAGGAAGGCTTCCATAGCTAAAGTGATTTCATAAACATAATACATGTCTCAAGTAAGTAAAGAGAATTACATAATCCTGAAAGTATTCATATAGCAGGTCTCACATATGCAGAATATATATATATATGCGAACTGTGGAACATTTGCTATAAATGTTACTGGCCATTTGTTGTCAATACAAGGTACTTTTTTCATAATTAGGCTTACCATACCACACCTTATTCGAAGTGCAATGCGAATTTGCAACAGTAAACAATAAAGAGATTTGGATATAAAACCAACGAATTTAATTTACCTATTTGCATATCATTGATGTGATTACTGCACAAATATTTGTACTTCTCTAGAAGAGCGGAATTCCTCACATTAAATTTATAAGGAAATACTTTCGCAAACAGGTATTCATGTCCAGATAGGCGAGGCCTGTAGGCTACATCCCCCAGGTGTTTCAGTTGTTAAAGTGCTCATGTCATTATGCTTTTCAGATATTATATGTAGTATTTTCATGCCAAGTATCTATTCTTTAAATATCCAATGGTACGTAAATATTCTTAACTTACAATTTTATGCTCCTATAAATATTATGTATGGTATATATTTTATTTAGGACAAAATGTATTAGTTCTGTAACTGCTAGAATTGATGGATGTTGTACCGTGCTATGCACAACTATTTAGCATATATATATATATATATATATAATATATATATATATATATATATATATATATAACTATTATAAAAAATGTATGTGCCTGCACGTTTTGTCTCCGTACATTACTGTGATCATATTAACTCGCCAGTGAAATCCAGATAATAATTATGAAGGTAGGGACGGTAGACTACTGCTCAGTAGTATCCTTGAAGTTCAGGTACATAACTGGATGAGTCTAGAGTGTTCAAAACAGTAGGTGGTTGGGCCAAATTACTAAACAGATAATTAGCTGTGTGTTGAGAGAGAGAGAGAGAGAGAGATGGCAAAGCAGAGTGGAAGAACATAAAGGACACTCCGCTGCCTGTTTGTTGAAGTAAAGTTTACCCCTAACCTTCCCAGCTGCCCCATCATTACTTCTTTTCGTATCAGGTTACTTATAAACACACACACACACACATATATATATATATATATATATATATATATATATATATATATATTATATATATATATATATTGGGTGATTAAAACATCGTTTATATAATTTTTTGACGTATTCGGCAGACTAAAATATAATCATGTTACTTAATGGCTCTTGGGCTGAGTCATTATGTTTTTGAAGTTTTTTGCATATTTTATAACTCATTCTTCGATTAAGCTAAATGAAGATAAGTAGTACATGTTTAAAGGAAAATGTCTACCTATGAACATTACTTACAGACACGGTACACTGGGATACCATAGTTTCTAGGTCACTCATAAGAATTCCTGGCCCCCCTATGTTTTTCTTTATACACATATAACTATCTGGATTGATTGTTGGATAGATTTGTTTTTGTCTATATGTACGAAGGAGACAAAAGGTAGTTTGCCTGTAACGAGTGTCTCCCCCCTAAGCCAGAAGAGAGAGTTTGCCAAATTCAAGGGACATTGGGGTTAAAATGTCTGGACACTCGAAGTTTAAAGCAGTCTAAGTCATAAAATTAAGGAAAGATTGATTGAGGGAGAGAGTTCCAGAGTTCACTCGTTGAGTAGGAGAAAGACAGAAAACTTGCCAACTATTGGGTCGGAGAGCTGAACAAAATAGGACTTGAAAGGAAATAGAACTTGAAAGGCGGGTGCCTCGCACTCGCCGCAAGGGAAGAGGTACGCACTGAGAGAGCTCTGAATAACTTGATTGTTGAAATAGCGATAGAAGAGTGAAAGAGATGTATCATTGTGGCGTATAGAAAGAGATTGTAGGGAACTAGTAAGAGGAAGGGAGTTTATGAGGCGAAATATGTTTGACTCTACTCTTTCGAGAAGTGCAGTATGGTTGGAACCTCCCCATACATGCGAACAATACTCATTACATGGCCGCACTGTGCCCCTATACAGAGCAAGAAGCTGTGTGGGGGTGTAGAATCCACAGAATGGTTGAACACACCTACCTTTTGGGCAGCTTTTTTTAGCAAGATTGGTAATATGAACTTAACAGGAAAGGTCAGATGAAAAAGATACACCATGAATATTGAGAGAATATGAAGGGTTGATTTGTGTATTGTTGAAGACCAACGGATTGTCTTGTAGTGGATTGCGACAAGTAGATAGAGGGACAAATAAGGTCTTGGAGGCATTGAAAGTGACAAGATTTTATCTGCCCTAATCAGAAATAATTGTTAGATCAGAAGATAGGCATGCCATGGCCCTGTTTTGTGAGTTTTAAAGTGATTGCATGCTAGGTTGATGTGAGAAACTAGTTGAATAGTGTAATGTAGAGTCATCAGCATATGAGTGGATAGGACTAGAGGTACAGTTGAGTAGATCATTAATGAATATTAGAAAGAGAACTGGAGATAGGACAGAACCCTGAGGAACACCAGAGTTGATAGGTTGAGGAGGTGAGCAATGGCTGTCTACAACTGCAGCTATGAAGCGGTCGGAAAGATAATTAGAGACAAAGGCACTGATAGATGGATAGAAACCATAGGAGGGTAGATTGAAATTACAGATTTGTGCCAGACTCTATCAAAGGCTTTCAGTATGTCTAGCAAAATAGAAAAAGTCTCACCAAAGTCCCGAAAGGAAGATGACTGAGAGTTAGAAAGATAAGCAACAAGATCACCAGTAGACCGGCCCTTAAGGAAACCATTCTGGCGATCTGAAAGTAGATTACGGGAAGATGAGAGCGCAATTAGAGGGTTGAGAGTGCTGCTCACCCTTCTTTGGGACAGGTTGAATGAGAGCAAACTTCCAGCAAAAAGGAAGGACGTTAGAGAAAAGACAGAGATGAAAGAGTTTGCCTAGGAAAATCAGTTTTTTTAGTACAACAGGAGGAGCACCATCCGGTCCGTACACCTTCCTAGTATTAAGCCCAGAGAGGGCAGAAAGTACATCCTTAGTAGAGATTATGATATTGTGCATAAGTAAGGTAGAGTTTTTAGCAAAATTGTGAGCGGAGAGTTCAGCTATGTCAGAGGAAGAGGTGACGGTGGTACCATCAGCGTGGTAAAGAGGATGGAAAGACGAAGAAGTGAAATTGTTGAGAGATTTTTGGCTAGATGCCAAAATGCTTGGGAAGACCTAGAGTTGGAAAGTTCAGAGCATTTCTTGTTGATAACAGAGTTTTTGGCAAGTCGAAGAAAAGATCTGGCTTGATTCCGGGCAGTAACATAAAAAGCACGAGATTCTTGAGTTTGAAAGCGACGGTACCGTTTGAATGCTTCATCCTTTTTGCAGAGAGCAGTAGAACAAGGGTTAGTAAACCAAGATGTTTGTGGTTTAGTTTGAGAGAAAGAAAATGGGATGTATGCTTCCATGCCCAAAAGGATTACCTAAGTAATGTGCTCGACACTCTCTCCCAGCCACTTACTTTTGGACAACTACTATGGGTTTCAGAGGCCGTGTGACATCTTTTTTCGAGAATAACTTATTAACAAACAGTTGGATCAGTATGATATTTTGACACAGCTTTTTTCACACCGTCCCCTAATTTTCTTGAATATAGTGCATTACCAAAAGTATAGAAATAAGCCACTTGTCCCTGTGTCATGAGGTTAAAGTCCCACATTAATGACTAAGAAACGGACAAGGCTACCGTGGCTTACCTGTGAGAACCAACAAACCATATTGCTCCTCCATTAAACACGGTAGTTATCAGCCACCACCCAACCCTATTAACGCCTTTAAATTCATGTTATCTGTCAATATCAACTATAAATATACAAAAATACATACTTTTTGTATATTTATGCTTGATATTGACAGATAAATTGAATTTAAAGGCATTAATAGGGTTGGGTGGTGGCTGATAACTACCGTGTTTGATGGAGGACCAATAATGGTTTGGTGGTTCTCACAGGTAAGCCACGGTAGCCTTGTCCGTTTCTTAGTCATTGATGTGTGACTTTAACCTCATGACACAGGGACGAGGTGCTTATGTCTACACTATTGGTAATGCACTATATTGACGAAAATTAGGGGATGTGTGAAAAAAGCTGTGTCAAAATATCATACTGATCCAACTGTTTGTTAATAAGTTATTCCCGAAAAACGATGTCACACGGCCTCTGAAACCCGTTGTAGTGGTGGTAGTTGTAGTTGATGTAGAGAAAATTATGTTCATAAATTCGTTTCCACAGATTTACTTCCATAAATAGAATTTGGTGAAGTCCACGATTATTTATAAGTGGGCTAGAGACTATGACACCAGAGTTTGCATGCACACTAGCAAGATGTTTACTTCACGGTTTCTGCCGTGGTAATGTTAGCATGGTAGTGTTGGCTTTGGTAATTGGTATGGTGAATGTTAAAACAATACATTCAATGTTACTGTTCCTTTGGAGAGAGGCGTACGACGCCACGTGGAAGCATCATATTTTATGCCAACTCCGTTCTTTTCATATCCGTGGTAATATGGGCGTCTTTATTCGTAATTTCCTTTCTTCTCGTTCTTTTCGTGTCCGGGTGAATTCCTCGTTTTCTCGGTTATTTCCTCAGATAGATGGTGTACCTCAGGGTTCCGTTTTAAGTACTATCCTCTTTCTCATAGCCATTAATGGCATTATCTCTTCCCTTCCGGCTAAGGTTAGGTCCTCCTTATATGTCGACGACTTTGCGATCTATGCTGCTGATTCGGATATTGTTGCGTTACGCTCCCTTATCCAATCTGCGATTGTGGCTGCCTCGTCATGGGCCACTGCTCATGGGTTTCGTTTTTCTACGACTAAATCTTGTGCTATGTCTTTCACTCATCGGCACGTTATCCCGCGTCCTTCTCTTGAACTATATGGTTCCGTTTTACCTTATCGCTCTTCAACTACCTTCTTCTTGTCTTTGATTCCCGTCTTAACTGGGCAGCTCATGTTTCCTCAGTTAAGGTTGCTGCTTTGCACCGTCTTCGTCTCCTCCAGACCCTGTCCCACCTTAGTTGGGGTGCGGACCGTGCTCTCCTTCTTCACCTTCACGTTGCCCTTGTTCTTTCTAAACTCGATTATGGTTGTCAGGTTTACTCATCAGCCTCAGACACAGTCCTCCATAAACTTGACTCTGTTCACCATTTCGGTTTACGTCTTGCCTTGGGTGCTTTTCGCTCTTCCCCTGTTGAAAGCCTCTATGCTGAATCCGGCGTCCCTTCTTTGTACCGACGTCGGGCCTTTCTCTCTCTCCGGTACTACACCCGATCGCTTCAGTTTCCTTCCTTGCAGACCTCTCTTCTTCCTACTGTTCCTGTTCCATCTCATTCTCGTCTTCGGCCCCCTTTCCTTTCTCGTATGGATTCCTTACTTTCTCATTCTTCGTTTTCCCCCTTCCACGTTCTTCCGCTACGGCTCAGTAAGTGTCCTCCTTGGCTCTTTCCTCGTATTTCCTTGTGTCCCTCTATTCTTCCTTGTTCTAAGTCCTCTACCCCGCCCCCAGTTCTTTGTTCTCGTTTCTTTGTACACCTTACACAGCATTCTTCTTCTACTCCAGTTTACACTGATGGCTCCCGTTCGTCTTCTGGCGTCGGGTTTGCCATCCTTTTTCCTTCTCGTTCTTATCAGTATTCTTTCCCTTCTACGGCTGGTGTTCTGACTGCCGAACTTTACGCTACCTTCTTTGCCGTCCGTCTCATGTGCTTCTTTCCTTCTTCCTCCTTTACTCTTTTTTCTGACTCTTACAGTGCCCTTCTTCTCTTGCAGTCTTTCCCTGCTGTCCATCCGTTGGTTCTTGCCATCCAAGATTGGCTTGTCAGTCTTTCTACTCGGAAGAAGGTTGTCCAATTTTGTTGGGTGCCTAGCCATGTTGGTGTCCGTGGGAATGAGCAGGTTGATGTTCTCGCTCACGACGCTGCAGGAGTCAGATCAACTTCTCTCTCTATTCCCGCCTCTGACTATTATCCAGCTATCTCTGCCTTCCTTCTGTCTCGCTGGCAAACCATATGGTCTTCTCTTTCCTCTAATAAGCTCCGCACTGTTAAGGCTTTCTACCTGGGCTGACCCCTCTCACCGTGTTTGCCGTTGGGAGACTGCGTTGACCCGGCTTCGGATAGGCCATACCAGGCTTACCCACTCCTTCCTTATGTCCCGCTCGCCTTCACCGCTTTGCTCAAGGTGTGGTGTTCAGCTTTCTATTTCTCACATTTTCCTTGACTGTCCTCTCTTTTAGTCGGCCCGTAGACGTTATTTTTCCATTTGTTTTCCCTTGGTCGTCGTCCTTGTCTTGCCGATATCCTCTCAGAGTCCCCTTTCTTTTCCGTTGACCGCATAATGGCTTTCCTTTCCTCTCTCCGTCTCCTTAACGATATTTAATTTCCTTTCCTTCTAACACTATCCGTTTACTGCTTTAGTGCTATATGGCCTTTGTTGCCTGGTGCTAGGAATGTATTAATGTTAATGTTCATGTTCCTTTGGAGAAGAGAAATATTGGATGTTCTGCTAGTAAAGAACTTAGCTAGGTCTAATGCCTCATGAAACAATGACACCTGCGAAATCTTAGAAAAACAAACTGAGTGAAATATGTAGTAATTTTAGGAATCCCGAATTATAATTTATTTTCTCTCAAACGTTATTGATTATTTAGTACAAAACGTTCTACTTACTTGTGTATTCTACAAAAGTAGGGGCGTGGGTACATAATGGTATAGCTTTTACTTTAGTATGTATACAATATCAATCGAAATCAATAACTTAGTAAAACGTAAAGTCATGAGGACTGACCTCGAGGACCAAAGGGTAAAATGGTCTTACTTTCATGTTGCGAATAATTCTACGAGTATAAGTAAATTAGCTTTATGACCACAAAAAGCGCTGGATGATATACATAGCGTTAACTTTAACCAGCTGAACACAAAGCCTTCCTTTCCTCTATGTGTGGGAATATGTGCATTGGAAGGATACAGATATGTAGTAGCGTAGATATGTGAAAAGATACACATTGAAATTATAACCAAAATAATAATACAAATTAACAAAAATAAACATAACATAATAATTATGGCTGTTAATAGATTCGTTAAAAGATATTGACATTCTATTCTTTTCCTAGATGGAATATCACGAGGACATTTGTTTTCGCTCTTCCACATTGTTTAATCCTAGTCGTCTGTAAACCCGCTCCAAGTCAAATGAAAATTGAAACTAGTTTTGGAGTGGAAATTGCATTGTTTGAGTATATATACATACATACTGTATGTCTATATCTGTATCAACTAGACACAATTAATCATACAATAGAGTGCAGTTCATACAAACTACAATATCGAAATTGACGAATCAACCTGTGAATCTACAGCGGATAACATGGTGCCGGGAAGTGAAATATCTGGTATGACGCGTCTCTCGGGGGATGGAGCTGGTAGTTTTATATTTATTGAATCGTGTTCACTTGGTTTATTTAAACCCTCCAGTATGAAGGGACTTGACACTAGTTAACACTTAAAGAGCAGGGCCCGACTTAAGTCTGTATCTAAAAAGCAGCAAGTTAGGAGCATTATTAAGGTTTTTAAAGGGTTAAAATCGAGTGCAAATGGCCGGGAGAGCAACAGGCCACACGGCCGACACCCAGGGCTTACCGCCGCCCACTGACTCACGCTCCCTCTGTTCTCGAGAGGCCGGCAGTGTAGCCAGTAGTGAGTGTAGCTGGAAAAAATATGCCGGTATACGCTAAACTCCCATGTTGGTGGTACCACTGCATCAAAACGACGAGTGCTACGTAGCTCGTTCTGGTCTCATTTTGAAGCTTGTAGCGCCTAGTTTTTTGCTGAATACATTTATTTTCATGCAGATACTTGATTGATCATTCAGGAGGGCCTGAATATGCCCAAAATAGCCCAAAACCCCCTGCTAGACGAGGGTTAAAAGGATATCTAACATTCAAAGTAGCAAATACACATTGCAGTGAATGGGTTTAAAAGTGTTATATACAGTATATGTTGCAATCACTGTATTCGAATATGATATCTACTGATGTTAAATATTAGTGTTTTTGTGTACCTCACCGAGGGCCGAAAACACTTTTTCGTATTATTTGTTTTGCTCCAACCAAGCAAAATCAAGGGAGTGTTCCTTTGGTTTGGTTTTATTCGCTGTTTGTCAACCAAACAGTAGAATAGATAGTTATTGTATGTTAGCTAGCTAGCTGCAAGGGAAAGGTCAAGTGAGATTGTAGTGAAAGATGTTCTTAGGTAGCAAAAAGAGAGATGTAGTGTAGGGGATATAGGCTGTAGTGAGAGATGTTCTTAGGTAGCTATAACATAGATGTGGTGTAGGGGATATACGTAGTGCAAGGGGTATAGGTTATAGTAAGAGATGTAGTGTAGGGCATAAAGGTGTAAAAGAACAAATAAGGATGTAGGGAAGAAGGGGCCGGTCTGCCTCGTATGGGCCAATAGGCCTTCTGCAGATTTCAATTTTTCTTATGTTCTTATGTTCTTAAATATATAGCAAAACAATAGATGTAGATGATGTTCTTAGAATTGGAAACGAACACATTATTAGTTATTTATCTTAACCATCAGCTGCCCACTATATACATTCATGCTGGCTACCTTCAGGTAATTCGCTTCGACTTAGTTATATTTTACGAAGCTAAGTATATAATTGAAGTTAATGCTTTAACTGAAATCCTGAGGTCTTTCCTAGGCATAACAGAACCACATGGATGTAGTTGGAATAATATTCAAGAACTTGTAATAACATTGAGGGAATTGAATACACCAGTATATATACCACATACTGTAATACATCACACAGAGGTATGGTCGATGGGTCAGAGTGAATGTCAGTACTACTCACGTATTTTAAATATATATAATTATATTACATGTCATACCCTATTGTTAATGTATTCTTTACAAATGGATATTTTATCGTGTGTTTATATGTGGTGTCAATGTATATCCATGCCACCAACCCCATTTCTCCCCCCTCTTTCCCTTCCATCCCTCGTTATAGTTATTTACATGCGTACAAATGAACAAATACTAAGTGAATTATATTACATTTACGTAGATTATAATATACCTGCATACATATATATATATATATATATATATATATATATATATATATATATATATATATATATACACCGTATATATATATATAATATATATATATATATATATATATTTATATATATATATATATATATATCCAACTTCTCTCTCTTCCACACACGCACACACCAACAAAGACACATACACAAACACACATACACACGCACACACACAAAAGGACAGCCTTGTGTATAGACTTAATAGGGGTAGTTGTCATTTGTTGGTCTATTTATTTACATGTTTATTTATTTTATAGTATCCTCGCTAGAATTCCTTTATTCTTAATATAATACACCCTAGACCTCCTTTCAAGATAAATGTGTAAATTTTTCGGTAAAAAAATGTTCCGGCCGAAGACCGGTTCCTCCTAGAATGACAGGCTCGCAATCGCTCGCCAGGAATTTGTTTACACCTACATGGCATGAACAGTCTATATATTGACAAAGCAATGGGACAAATGGGCTTAAAATCGCAAAATTAATGGAACGAACATCTTAAAATCTCAAAACTAATGGAACTAAACATGAGGTACAAAAAGCAACTACCTCCCCCTTAATGACACTGAGACACAGAGATAAACCCAAACAAATCCCCCATCCCCTAAACGAGAGCTCTCGTCCCCATTCAACAACCCTCCCTCCCAACACACTGCCATCCTCCCACCAACACACAACCACCCTCACCCAACCTACCTCCATAATCACAACCACCCTCACCCAACCTTCCTCCACAATCACAACCACCCTCATCCAACCTACCTCCACAATCACAACCATCTCACCTAACCTACCTCCACAATCACAACTACCCTCACCCAACCTTCCTCCACAATCACAACCACCCTCACCCAACCTACCTCCAAAATCACAACTCCCCTCCACAACCACCCTCACCCAACCTACCTTCACAATCACAACCACCCTCACCCAACACCCAACCTACCTCCACAATCACAACCCCCTCACCCAACCTACCTCCACAATCACAACCACCCTTACTCAACCTACCTCCACAATCACAACCACCCTCACCCAACCTACCTCCACAATCACAGCCACCCTCAAAGAAGTACAAAGGAGTACAAAGGAAATCAAGCAACAACAGATCTAGTGACCCTTCTAGGCTGCTTGTCCTCCAAAACACTGAGGATCAAGTGTCCAAACAGTGGTTTAGAGTGGGTAAGGGAACATTGGAAAGGGAACTAATGTCCGTGGCAGGATTAGGAAGTTAGTAGGGGACATAGATGGGTTAGTAACTGATGGGGGGATAAAATAAAGTTATTCATTTACAAACGCAGTCAGTCCCGGGTTTGATGCGAGATATTTGTCTAGGCGGAGTTTAAATGAATCAACGGTGCTGCAGTCTATAACATCTCGGTGAAGCCCATTCCACAAGTTGACAACTCGATTGAAGAAGAAATTCGTAGATTCGTGGGAGTTAAAAGATTTACCGATAATTTTGCAACCGTTTCCCCGCGTGTAATTAGATTGGTCGATAGTGAAGTACTTACTACAGTTCATATTGTCGATGCCTTTGATGATTTTGAACACCTGAATTAAGTCACCTCTTAATCTGCGCTGGGTTAAAGGAAATAGATTTAATTCTCTAAGACGCTCTTCGTATGGTTTGTTCTTTAGGCTAGGTATCATTTTGGTAACTCTACGTTGAACTCGTTCTAGCTTGTTTATATCTTTTTGGTAATAAGGGCACCAGGATTGAACGCAGTATTCCAGAAGAGGGCGGACTAAGGAATTGTAAAGGGTTAGGATAACTTCTTTGGATTTATGCTCAAATGACCTGCCTATAAAGCCAATTATTTTGTTTGCCTTCTTAACAACTTCTGAATATTGTTGACTCGGTTTTAGGTTACTCGATATTGTTACTCCCAGATCGGTTTCTCTGTTTACATTCTTAAGCTGAGTGCCATTCATCGAATAGTTTGCTTTCTCATTTAGGTATCCGATATGTAGTACTTTACATTTATCCGCATTGAAACTCATTTGCCAAATTTGGGCCCGACATGACAATTTATCTAGATTGTGTTGCATATCGTCAACTTGTTCTTTTGAGAGTACGCTATTTGCAATTTTTGTAATGTCAGTAAATTTTGAGATTGTACAGGTGAGACCCTCATCTATGTCGTTGATGTAAATTAGAAAGAGAATTGGTCCTAGTACCGATCCCTGGGGTACCCCACTACTTACATTGGTTCATTTAGATGCCTTACCGTTTATGACTACTCTTTGCTTTCTGTCGCTGAGCCAATTTTCTATCCATTTCAACACACCGTCTTGTATTCCATGCGCTTTTAGTTTTAGCAGTATACGTTTGTGGGGAACTTTGTCAAAGGCCTTTTGAAAATCAAGGTATATAATATCTACAGCTTTACTCTCATCGTAGAGGTTGAGGATATCATGGAAGAAGTCAAGAGGTTTGTTAAACAGGAACGTTATTTACGAAAGCCGTGTTGAGTATCTTTAAGTATGTTATTTTCCTCTAAGTGATTTACGAGTCTGTCTCTTATGACTGTTTCTAGCATTTTACATACAAATGAGGTTAAGCTAATTAGACGATAGTTACTGGGTAGGGATTTGCTGCCTGTTTTGAATATCGGTGTTACGTTGGCTAGCTTCCACTGATCAGGCATAGTTCCAGACTGCATGGATTTATTGAATAGTAATGTCAGTGGTTTGGATAGCTCATCCTTAGCTTCCTTTAGAACTCTAGGCGAGATTGTATCAGGTCCAGGCGTTTTATTTACTTTGAGTTTATCTAAACAATTCAATACTTTTCTCTCTGTTATGGTGATATTACTTAGAACATCTGAATTATCAATCTGAATCGGCGATGGTGTAGGGATATCACTGAGGTCTTCTGTTGTAAAAACTGATGCAAAGAAGGTATTGAGGGCATTACTCATTTGTACTTCGTCTTTGGTGTATCCTCCATTTTCATCGACTAACGGTCCAACAGTTGAAGTAGCTACTTTTTTCTTTCTGATATAACTATAGAATTCTTTCGGGTTTGTTTTACTTTGATTCGCAATATGTAACTCTAGGGTCTTTTTACTTTGCTTAATTAACTTTTTGGCTTTGCGTCGTAGCTCTACAAATTTCACCCGTTCTTCGTCATTTTGTGAGGATTTTAATCTATCATTAGCAAATTTTTTAGAAAGCAGACAGTTTGAAATATCTTTATTCCACCATTTGGGCTTATTATTATGGCCTGGACGCCGTTTTTTCGATGGTATGCAGTCTTGCACTGCTTTTAGTGGTTTAGTGGTTTTGAATAACTTCCAAGATGTATTTATGTCGTTATTGTTAATTAAAAAGCTCCAGTCAGTTTCTTTAAACATAGCTCTAAGTTTATGAAAGTTTGCTTTCTTGAAATTAGGGACTTTTTCGATGCGACTATTTGGTTCGTTACTAGTAAACTTTAAAGTGAAAATTATCGTACGATGGTTGCTGTTACTGAATTCATCACCAACATTCAAATTCTCTATTAATTCTTCTTTTGTTGCAAGTACAATGTCAAGAACGTTATTACCACGGGTCGGCGTTCGAACAAATTGATAAAGCGAACTCTCTTGCAAGTTCGTATACAAGTCATGTCCGGAGTGTGAAGTAAGAGTATCACCCAACTTGGTCACAGGTAAATTAAAGTCACCAAAAATTACGGTATCTTATGAGTTACTTACATCTGCAATTTGTTCGTAAATTTATTGGTCAGTTTGCACTGACTGAGCTGGAGGTCTGTATATTAACACAAGTATTATTTTTGTACCTTTATTATTCTTTATCAGCACACAAGATGTGTCGACGTTCACAGTTTGAGGTTTTGACAAGAGGGTAGGGTTAAGACTTTCTTTGATATAAAGTAAAACGCCACCTCCATTTCTATTTATTCGGCTTTTCTCAAACATTACATAACCGGGAAGTGAATACTCTGCTAAAAAGTCTCTATCTTCTGTATTGAGCCAAGATTCTGTTATGCCAATCACATCATAATTTTCTGTAAACACTAGCTCCTCTAAATCTGAAAATGTATTGCGTATGCTACGAGCGTTTGCATAGAAAACCTATAAATTTGTTATTTTCGAACTCACGGAACGGAACGCTCTTTAATAATATTGTTGGTTCTTGTCGGATCAACATTTATGTTCATGGCTGTCCTCGGTCCTCCTCACTGTCTTTGGTCCTTATAGCTGGTGGTCCTCGGTTGCCTCTGTTTTTTGCTTGGCGTTAGATGATTTATGTCACTGCTGCTTCTTCTCGGATGGCGTTTCTTGATTACCCAACCTGCCTTCACAATCACAACCACCCTCACCCAACCTACATCCACAATCACAACCATGCTCGCCCCTCCATTCCAACCCTATCCCCCCAACCCCTTGAAACCCTCTCCCCCCCACACTCACGGTCGGTAACCTCCATTACCGACCTTCCTCCACCCACTGTCACAATTGGTCCTCATCCCCTTCAGCTTGTTGAGTCCACCAAACTCCTCGGAATCACTGTGGACAACAAACTGAACTGGAAGAAACATGTAACTACCACAGTCAGGACCGCCACATACAAGTTGTTTATGCTAAGGCGGTTGAGATCCATTGGGGCGCCGGAGAATGAGCTGAAGAGTATATATAACACCTTCATACTCCCTAAGCTCACCTACGCCTCTCCCGCCTGGTCCTCCTCTCTAACCCTGACACAACAACGTCAATTGGAGAGAGTGCAGAGGAGGGCATGCAGGATCATCCTGGGTGGCACATATCCAGGGTACGAGGAAGCTCTCACCACCCTTAGCATACCGGCACTTTCAACCCACCACTACAACACACTCAAACAGTTTGCATCTAAGCTGCTTGTTCACCCACGACACAGAAACTTACTTCCACCAGACGCCCCTAGACCAACACGTGCAGCTTGTCACTTCAACACACTCCAACCAATAAGAGCAAGAACTGACAGATATAAAAATGGTCCTATCCCAACCATTGTTAATATTATTAATAATGTGTAATAACGGCCTGTCACACCATATATACGCGCCCACCTTTAATAATGTATGCATAAGTGTGTGTGCGTGTGTGTATTAGAATATAATTATGTATGTATTTGCTTGAGTTTGTTTATGTATAAATTATGTGTATATATGTATGTGTATATGTGTATCTATGTATGTGCAGTATATGTGTATGTATGTGTGCGTATATGTGTATGTATGTATGCTTTATTTATGTATATATATATGTGTCTATAGTGTATACTGTTTGTGGTTCGAGCCCGGCTGAGAGTATCAGGTGGATAAGAGAAGAGCATATATGCATGTAATATGCATATATTTATGTATATGTATGTCTGTGTATATGTGCTGTCAATGGTTCGAGCCCGGTTGAGAATATAAGGTATATAATATATATGTACTGTACGTGTATTTGTATGGTCATATGCACATGTGTATGTAAATATACGTACATATGAGCGAGAACATATTGCTCACTAGCGCAACTTCTGATTATAAATCTATGCATAAGCATTATCTATTATTAAGTGTTCGTGTATCTTCATCCATGTATTTCCACCCTTAACAATAGAACGCCCAGCTTTTCCACATTTCGCCTTCTATCACACACACACACACCTACACTACCGAGGATTAACCTCCCATTGTAGTAGGCTTTACCTGACCCTTCCTGTACAGACTTGAATGCCGCTCCCTCTTTACCCTTTACCTCTTTACCCTGACCCTACCAAACAGTTTTTGTATGTATGTATGTTTGTGTGCATACGTGAGCGTTTGTGTATACGGACATGTGCACACTTACTGCATGTTCTTATGTTCTTATATATGTATGTATATGTATGCGTATGTATGTGCGTACGTACGTGTATATATGTATGTTCTGTATATGAGTAAGTAAAATAAATGTGTATATGTACTGTATATCACTTACTCTCATGGTTATGTTATGATAATTTGTATTCTGCACCTGCATCATTATTGTATTTATTTATTTTTTGTAAACTGAGCTTACCATCTTCATATCTGTACATCTCATGTTCATCCACTAAATTGTAAAATGTGTATTTTCAGCTCATGAGGCTGCCATTCTTTAATAAACCATTTATTATTATTATTATTATTATTACATGCCCGCTGCCAGGTAAGCTCAGGTTAATTAACTTGGCTGGCTGGTCGCTTAAAAATGTATGTCTCTGAAAAAAGAACAAAAAATCTACACGATGTTTATTGTTTTGTTTTGTCATTTATGCTTGTTATAGACTTTTTACAAGGCCTATTGCAGATATCCGTTTTCGTGTGCTCGTATGCATGTTCAATATATAGGAATATATCACATTACTAATATTCTCAATTATATGGTTAGACTAGAGGGTATTAGCAAGATAATAACATATGAGAAATGATACACGATATATGATCCATCTCGTATGCTTGCATAAAATGCTGGTATGGGAATATAGTTAGAGCTATGGAATGAGAGGAGGGGGCTCGGGTAAGAATGGAAAGTGAACTAACAGTTGTGTGCGGCCCCGATTGCAAACTTTAAGGAACAGCTCCAATCTGGTGTCAGTGTTTGGACTGTCTTACTATAGGGAAACCGAAAGATGAATTTAACAATGATAACCTTTATGAGATGTAGTAGCAATAGATAAGATGAGAATATACCTACACAGGGAAAAATAGAAGTGGTCATATATGTTTTACTAGGCATAGCATTATGTAACGGATATGGGTTCGATGTATACAGTACTGTACCATAGGGCGGGAGAGGGAGAATAATGTATGGGGAGTTGATAACTATGTGGAGGAATGTAGCGCTGTCCTCACATACGCGTTTGAAGGAAAAGTAAGTCTAAACATACTTTATATGGACATTGTTTTTCGATAGTCTGAGATAATTGCGAGACTTAGAGTTTGTTGAATGAAGTTTCGATGGTACTTACTTCTGCACGCCATATGAGGAGATTTTCCGTAGGCTGACAGCATGTCATGTGTCAAGTCCTTATATATCTGGGTGGTGGGAAGATCGGCTCTTCTATGGGCCGTTTTATTAAACCACGATAAGAGCTTTCTCTACGACCTTTCCCGACCAGATTTACTCCTATACAGATAAGCGATAAGGGTCAATCTGGTCGGGAAAGGTCATAGGGGAAGCTCTTACCATGGTTTAATAAAATGGCCCTACATGTTGATCGTTTTGCGTACACTCGCACCCTACTCCCCTGGATTGACAGCCAAGCACCATACCAATGACCTACGTCGCCTCCCATCATTCCTGTTCAAAATACTGTAAGTCAAGATCAACCTAACACTGAACTATTCTGAGGTAGAGCTAGTCTGAGGTTATATATCTAAATTGATCCCTGAAGGGGTTGCCACAAATGAATCGCCTCTATGCTCCTCTGCCATCCGTAAGCCGGGGTTCCTACTCCCACCTACCATCACTTTCACTAATATATCTCTTAACTCCAACCTTCTACATCGCTTTCGGTTTGCCTCATCCTTTATACCATTCAATATTACTATAATACACTCTGTTTACTAGTCATACCATTCACCATATGCTCTACGTGAACGAACTATCTCAACGTGTTCCTCTTAACGGAGCCCACCTCGCTTGTTTTCTCTTTCTCTCCCTCTCTCTTTGGCTTGTATCTATTCGGTCCCATTCAGCCTACTATTTTAAGACGCTTACCCCCATCCAGGTGTCAACATTTTCCTGGTGAGCGGTAGCGAGCCATCATATATATATTTTTGTTTTGACAGCAAGCTACATTTGTACATTTTTCGATAGAAAAATGTGTCCGGCGAAGCCGTATTTCTTCATACAATGCCGGCTCGCTTTCGCTCGCCAGGAAGAAATCGACACCTGGATGGGGTTAACGTCTTAAAACAGTTGGCTGAATGGGGCCGAATGGATACAAGCCAGAAAAAGAAAGAAAAGGAGAGAGAGATAAAAAAAAGCCGGTGAACCCCTTTAACATTCTCCAGCACATCCACATCCAAACCAAATCGCTCTCGCACTGCATTATTCCTCTGTTTATCTGTCCATGTGATTGTCCTTCATCCCCCAAACTCCCACCTTTACTCGTCACACAGCCCTAATACCTAATAGACCTAAGGTTATTGTATTCTATCTATTCTATATACTTAGGCCCAATCTCCAATTTTCCTATTTTTGTGTTAGTTTTTGTTTCCTCTTTTCCTTCTTTCCTTTTGTTTGGGGAGTGGCCGACTCAAGACAGAGACAGAATAGGGACACCACAACAGAAAACAATGAACACACAACAATAAAATACACATTCACACACATATAAGGTTATTACATGCAGAAATGGCTGAATCCCACAACTGTGTATGTATGTGAGTGTGGGTGTATGTATGTGTGAGTGTGTGTGTATGTGTGTGTGTGTGTGTGTGTGTGGTTTACCCTTTCCCTGCACCATAAAGCAGTGTCACACGAATAATGTTAAAGGGGGATGGGCCGGTTTTCTGGACCACTTTCTCCCTCATGTTTAGCCCCATTAGTTTTCAGATGTTAAGATGTTTGCCCCATTAGTTAGTCGATTTTTAAGACCTTTCGCCCCATTTCTTCGTAAATATTTAGACATTTTGTGCTATTTAGGTGTCGATATTTTCCCTGGCGAACGATAGTGAGCTTGTAATGTTGGAAGAACCGGCCTTCGGCCGGAACATTTGTCTACCGAAAAATGTACAAATTAATCTAGAAGGGGGATCTACTGGATGTTGTTTTAAATTTGATGGAGGTCTAGGGAGGAAACTAGAAACATAATTAATACATGCAAAAATCGCCCAAAAAGTGAACCATCCACCCTTAATAGAGATTTGTGATCAAAGTCTGGTTATCCAATACGAGTGATTGCATCAATTATAGATTTGTGCCATTCGTCTGCTACATACATATTTACTAAGCAAGGTTTATATGCTGATAAAGTACAATCGGGCTGATAAAGTACGAAATAACTGAAGCAAGTGGTGAAAGGTTGCGATTGCATTTATCACAAAGCGATTATCAAGCTCAAACTCCTTAACCCCTTCTGTACCGGCAAATTTTATTAAACTTTAATCTGGCTACTCATGGACGCTTTTATTCAATTTCAAAAAGGCCTCCAGCAATTAATAGGCTTGGAACTAGCTCACTTGACCCTTTTTACTACTACAGATCCTTCTTGAGCTGCATAAAAGCGTCTAAATATAGCTAGAATAGAATTAAAAACACGTCGCTGGTACAGAGAGGGTTACAATTTAGCGCCTTGTTAAACCCCATTAATAGAGATAGTAATCGCAGTAATACCTGACAAAACAAAATTGAAGTCAAGCTTCCTACCAACGGAATTATAAATATACATATGATTCATTATTAGGGGGGCCCACCTTGCTTTTTTTCTCTTTCTCTCCCTCTCTCTCTTTGGCTTGTATCCATTCGGCCCCATTCAGCCTACTGTTTTAAGATGTTTACCCACATCCAGTTGCCAATATTTTCCTAGCGAGCGGTAGCGAGTCAGCATATATATATTTTTGTTTTACAGCAAGCTAAATTTGTAAATTTTTCGATATAAAAATGTCTCCGGCGAAGCCGGATTTCTCCATACAATGCTGGCTCGCTGTCGCTCGCCAGGAAGAAGTCGACACCTGGATGGGGATAAACGTCTTAAAACAGTTGGCTGAATGGGGTTAAATGGATCCAAGTCAGAGAAAGAGAGAAAAGGAGAGAAAGATACAAAAAGTAGGTGACCCCCCTTAATACATTTGCGTTGATCAATCAAACAGAATAGTAAAACAGTTATGATTAAAGGTATGTAGCAAATAAGTCGAGTTTACCATTACTTATGGAATTCAGAAACACATATATCATTAACCTCTTCTGTACCGGCGACGTCTAGTTAATTCTATTATATTTTTACTATGTTTAGACGATTGTGTGCAGTTTGAGAAGGACCTGTGGTAGTAAAAAGATATAAGTAAGACAGTTGGAAGCCTGTTTAATTGCTGAATACCCTTTTTAAGCTGAATACAATCGTCTACTAGTTGCCAGAATATGATGAAAAGGACATCACCGTTATTGAAGGGGTTAATGTACGGATAATAAATGTCTCCTTACACTCGAGTACAAAAGCATACGATAAATGATGAAAAAGCGAGCCATCGTAGGAAATAATCACAGAAACACCTCTCGCTGAATAAACTTAAGGGGAGATGTCGTTTTTCAGGTCCCCTTTCTCCCTCGTGTTTAGTCCCGTCATTTCTAGACGTTCGGCCCATTTGTTTGGCGATTTTAAGACCTTTCGTCCCATTTCGTTAAACATGGTAAGACCTATCGTGCCATTTAGGTGTCGATATTTTCCTGGCGAGCAAAAGCGAGCCTGTTATTGTAAGAAGAACCGGCCTTCGGCACACACATTTATCTTGAGGGGGGTCTAGGGGATGTTTGTTTAAGTTTGAGGGATGTCTAGCGAGGAAACTAAGAATTTATGAATGAATGAATAATTATTTATAGGCCAAAAAATGCAGTCAGTGTCCCCTTAATATCCGTCACTATACTCTGTCTATTGTCACTATTCCTTACAGGAGCCACCGTCATTATCATCAAAAGCAGGTCACTTCGCTTCAAAACCACTTCATCTCATTCAACGCTTAATCCCTTTCAACCCAGTGAGTTAATTTTATATCTAGTGCAATACGATGTTCACTATAATTAAACAATACATCTTAAAAACTAACCTCTTATAGCAAAACAACATAATGGATATATTAATAAGTAAATACAATAATAAATACAACCGCCTGAATAATTTAATGGACTGCTTGCTTACAAATATATTACCTTGATTGCTGTATTTTTTTTTTTGTATTTTTTATGAGAGACTGACTTATCCCCATCTTAATTATTTAGCTATTACAAAGTTTCTATAGCCACATATGGTGTTAATTTTGAAAACCTGTCCATATTTTGATGCAGAGCCAAATTATATTAAACTTGGAGGGACCTATGGTTTTAGAAGATTTATTGAACACTGGTATGCTAATCTATCTTGATGGCAATAAATATACATGGTATTATTGTAGTTACTATATGATGACTTTATTCAGTTAGAAAGGACCTCTCGAACTTTGAGGATGGAAGGATGATATACACGAACACTTATTCCAACAACTTTTTCTTGTACTATTCCCGGATTATACTGCCCAGGAATTGGCGACTAAACTACTTTTGATTTAGGTAAGACGATTCTTATAAAATTGTAAACAAGATGCTGAAACAAGTTTGCCAGAGAAGGAAAAAAACATATCGACAACAACTCGTTTAACCCCTTCTATACCGGCGACGTATGTTAAATTATATTTTAGCTATATATAGACGATTTTGTGCAGTAAAGAAGGATCTGTGGAGATAGAAGGCTGTTATTTGCTGCTTTTTAAGTTGAAAAATATCTTGTAATAGTAGCCAGAATATAGTTAAAAGCGATGGCACTGGTACTAAAAGGGTTAAGCAAAACCATGACATTTAATAACAAGAATCACCGAATTATCAAATAAGAAAAAGAAGCATCATGCACTAAAATGCTGTATTTAATAGATGTGTAAGGCTGAGAAAAGTGACTCAGAAACACTATAGCGAAACGGTACAAAGAAGTGATGACAAAAATGCGTTGATATAAAGTGAAGGTGGTACAAAGAGGTAGTATGGGAAATGGCCATGAGGCGAAATAACTAGAAACTAAATCAGCAATGCCCCTATCACCTAGTGTATGATATCCTCCTCAGCCATTCTATCACCTAGTGTATGATATCCTCCTCAGCCATTCTATCACCTAGTGTATGATATCCTCCTCAGCCATTCTATTCTATCACCTAGTGTATGATATCCTCCTCAGCCATTCTATTCTATCACCTAGTGTATGATATCCTCCTCAGCCATTCTATTCTATCTAACCAATTTATGCTCCGCTATAGAATCACTTTTGTATTCTCTTGCCTTGATCCCTTTCTAATGCTTTGTTCAATATCCTTATTCTATATCAGGTACTTTCTTATATATCCATATGTGGCACATTTATTTTGTTTACTATCTTACAGCGTTCGATTTTCATTTGCAGTTAGTCATTTAAGGGCTGACTTCCATTCTTGCCTCTCTCTCTCTCTCTCTCTCTCTCTCTCTCTCTCTCTCTCTCTCTCTCTCTCTCTCTCTCTCTCTCTCTCTCTCTCTATCTATCTATCTATCTATCTCCCTCTCTCTCTCTCTCATTGGTTCTACTTGACCCTTAAACAGCGGGATAAAGAGAAGATTGCGGTCCCAGAAGAGGAGACGGTAATTGCAAGTGGAATTAGTGTGTGTGTGTGTGTGTATGAGAGAGAGAGAAGGAGAGAGAGAGAGAGAGAGAGAGAGAGAGAGAGAGAGAGAGAGAGAAAGAGCGTGAGAGAGTGAGACTGAGTGAGAGCGAGGGAGAACGGAAATAAAAATACTAATAATAAGCTTGCCTCCAATAATAATAACAACATTTACCATACGAGTGATAAACGCGCTCCATAGGTTGCAATTGTGGAGCAAAAACAGATAAATGTATGATGCAATTAAGGTAAAAGACATAACTCTTTTCCCTTCACGTTCTATCTATTGTTCTTCCTAGTAAAAAATATAATCGACATATACCTCCTCTTCCTGCTCTTGCTTCATGTTCCACCTGTTTTGCTTCCTTGTAAGTAAGAAAATATACATACCCTCCGATTGCTTCAATTTCCACCTACTTTTCTTTCTTGTAACTTCGAAAATAGACATACCCCTTTTCCATCCTATTGCTTCACGTTCCACCTATTGTTTTTGTCAAAAAACGTGTCGCCTTTGTTTACTCTAAGTGTCCTACTATTAAATTATTTACAAATTTCCTGAACTGACGAGCTTCCCCTATCATGTGTTTTTCTCTAATTGTAATTCATACTGTACTGTAGGTAATAGGCGGGACAATGTCACAATATGTATTGAATGAAACACAATACAAAGTATGAGAAGGTTCCTGTATGCTTTACATAATAACCGTGAAAACTCACCATGTAATGCTCAAAATATATAATATAAAAAGAGTATATAAAACAACTATACAATGTATATTCGAGTTATATTATTTTATATTTGATATATATGCGCTTGCATAGTCATCCAGATTTTTTTGTTTTATCAATTAAGTTAATTAGCTAAACAAACCTTTAGAGCCACGCGTTTAAGGTAATATATAATAAGAAAATTACATAATTGCTAATGACTCTTAAAACCTATAATATCATCATAGGAGCAGAATGAAATACAGATAAATGAAGAGGTGGACGTCCTTACAGATATACGTCACACGTTGCAACATATTTCAATGAAAACATGAATGAAAAATAGAGCGCTAATGCTTTTGCCGGCTAGGAAAATAGAATACGAACTCTCCACGGTTTTTACGTAATACTTCGTGGGGTGACGTGTTTTTTGTCTAGACTCCGAGTTGAAGGCCAAGGAATAAGAAGGAACAGAAGAAGCTGGAGGGAAGAGGGAAAAAGGTGTCTCGCCAGAATTAATGTGGGGAATCTTAATGGGGTTTAAGTGTTTTAACGTTTCTTTTCTGCAAACAATATAAACCTCTCTCTCTCCTTATATATATATATATATATACATACAGTATATATATATACCGGTATATATATATATATATATATATATATATATATATATATATATATATATATATATATATATATATATATATATATATATATATATATATAGAGAGAGAGAGAGAGAGAGAGAGAGACCAATTCAACCATATTTAAATTTAATAAAAAATATGCATAAATAGATAAGACTGGCCCTGTATCCCTACCAGCATACAATAACATTTCCCAGAAAAGCCATCTTGCCATCCCTGTTCCTACAAACTGCTTAGCGTCCCTCGTACACAACTATATCGGGAGAGAGAATAATGTGACCAGAATGTTTTGCTGAAAGAGATGAGGAGGTCCAAAATTACCAAATCAAGTACGTTTAGGTAGCAAATAAAAGCCGAAAATCGTTCAAATAATGCCACAATCTCTACAATATCCCTCTAACATGGCTCAAATCTCCAGAGTATAGCAAGAATCAATGCCGCTAGATGTAAATAACTGTCTCTAGATCGAAGTAAGTATACCTCTTGATCTAGCGGGAAAGTAGTTAAGGGGGGATGTGCCGGTTTTATGGACCACTTTCTCCCTCATATTTAGCCCCATTAGTTTTCAGATGTTAAGTTGTTTGCCCCATTAGTTAGTCGATTATAAGACCTTTCGCCCCATTTCTTTGTCAATATTTAGACCTTTCGTGCTATTTAGGTGTCGATTTTTTCCCTGGCGAACGCTAGTGAGCCTGTAATGTTGGAAGAACCGGCCTTCGGCCGGGAAATTGTTCTACCAAGAAATGTACAAATTAATCTAGAAGGGGGATCTAATGGATTTTTGTTTTTAATTTGATGGAGGTCTAGGGAGGACTCTAGAAAAATAATGAATACATGCAAAAATCGCCCCAAAAATGAACCATCCCCCCTTAAATTGGCAACACTGACGGAGAACGAACGTGGGAGACAAGGAGAAGGTATTGGGAACTACTGTACAAGGGGTGTCGGAAAATATATAAGGGGGGATGGTTGGTTATTCTCGACCCACTTCTATCTCGTGTTTAGCCCCATTAGTTTTGATATTTCAAGACGTTTGGACCATTAGTTTAGCGATTTTTATACTTTTCGCCCCATTCAGTTGTCAATTTTAGGACCTTTCTTGCCATTTAGATGTCAGGTTTTTTTTCCTGGCGAGCGATAAGAAGCCTGTAATATTGAGAGGAAACAGCCTTCGGCCGGGACATTTTCTACCGAAAAATGTACAAATTTATTTTGAACCCCCTTCTAGGAGGTGTTATTTTTAGGCTTGATGGAGGTATAGCGAGGAATAAAAAATATATGAATACATCAATAAACAGACCAACATATAACAACTACCCCCCATAAAGGAACCCCTTGAGCTTCGTAAACCTCTTAACCCTTTGAAGATTATGACGCATTTTGACAATATATTGTGGCTATCGTTGGACGATTTTATAAAACTTCGGAAGGTTATCTGAGAATTTAAAGTGTTTTAGGAAGATTGTACATACCAATCGAGCAGGACAATACTCAGGGGAGGCCTCATAGGCATGTGCTAAGGAGATGGTGGAGCTCCTGTTCCATTTGTCTGGCTCTCCTCACTGTTTCTGTTTGTGTCTCAGGTACACAGAGGGTAATCCAGCTAACTCTCACAAACACCTCCGCCTTCTATTCAGTGCACTACACTAAACAAGCACACCACACTTCTTTCCAATACACAATAAATCTACTATATAAAGAGCACTTTCTGTGAAAATTCTATCTGTCCGATTAATTGGGGGGGGGGGGAGCCCACCACCCACTCCTTCAGTTTTCAAGATGGAGAGACCGTACTTGGCATGCATACTAATGGAGTGCCAGAAAAGGCTTTAAGCGAAAACAAAATTGTCCCCTCACCCCCCGGAAAGAGGCGGGTGTATTAATGCGTATTAATCCTCAGTGGGTTAAGTTTGTAACCCTCTTAAGTAGTACGTTGATGATATACCGGACGTATACTAAGTGTTATAGCTTTTGACTATGCTTTTCTATTGAAACACTGAGAACACTCATTCCACTAAACTCTTTGAATCATTACCTTTTTAGAAATTGCTGGAATTTCTGTCAATGTGTTGCATAATATTATGAGAAATTAATATAGTTATGAGCAAGAAAAGTAACTTGCATACAAGATTGCCAGGTTTGTGAGTAGGACCTTTTGCCAGTGTGTTAGCATTTTGTAGTTATATAATTCCTCAACAAAACTTGTTGAAAATATTTGTTATTCTCAGTTAGACCCTACACAAACATGTAAGCTTACTGAGCCTCCAACCTTCAGATATCCCCTTGGTCCCCAACCAACAAGGCTGATCCTTCGTACCTGGACTGTTCAGCACCCAAGCGAAACCCTCAACAATGCTAGATTTCTTCCCATTGTCAGTTTGGTATGTGGAGGCTGCGCATAATGCTGCATATTTAGTTTATCTGAGGTATGTAAAATTCACACATATGACAATGTTCGGGTACAAACAGGTGCATTGACTTGATTTATTACTCTCATATATACTGTACTCTTTTATATATGAATGTTAAATTTGTCTATGTGTATGTAATTATTAATAGTCAGGTCAGAATATCCTGCTATCAGTAACATGTAATCTGATACTACCTGTTCCATGGTCGGGTGGTCGGCGACTAAACCAGCTCCCCCACCAGGTTTAACTTGGTGTGGTGGGTGGCTAGACACCCTGCAGGACTAAAAATAAAACCTGGCAAAGGGCGGATGAACTATAATTATCAACGGCCATCTAGCAACCTTGTGGTATTTTTGCCTTGATGGATGAAAAGGTTGGTGCCATATCTTTTGTACCAGGGTCTTCATCTATCCGTTTTGTATCAATCCATGCTGTTATGGTGCTGTTCACCTTTCTTTTCTGGCATTTGATTGTTTTTTTCTATACTGTAAGAAGGTCACAGCATTCCGATGAAGAATATTTTATTGTCTGGTCAATTTTCAGGAGAATCGTCCTTCTCATCTGTTGTCTATTTAACTGCTTTAAATAAATCCACTGCTACTATTCCCTCCTGGATATGGTGCCATTGAGGGTGTATTTTGCCTTACTCAGATGGGATGACTTCTTTTGGGTAAATTATATATATATATATATATTATTTTCTTATATTGGATGGATGTCTTCTTCTTTTGTGTTTGTTCTCTTGTCCAGTGATATAGAGTTAAATCCCGGTCCTCGTAGACAACCTGCAAGAAGTTGTTGTATTCCTTATTGTAATCCAAAACTCATGTAAGGACGCCTTAAATAACCTATTTGCTGATCCCTTTCATATCTCAAATTGGGGCAGAGACAACCTTGTTACATTCAATGCTTCCAAAACTCAGTTTCTCCATATTTCTACTCGTCGCCCCCTTCCAGAAAACTATGACTTACTCTTCAACAACATACAAGTTAACCCTTCATCTTCTCTTGATATTCTTGGTGTATCTTTTCCATCTGATCTCTCATGGAAAGATCATATTACCATTCTTGCTAAAAACAGCTTCCCAGAAGTTGGGTGTGTTCAAGCGCCTCCGGAGGTTCCTTACCCCTGTGCAGCTCCTTGCTCTGTATAGGAGCACAGTGCGTCTATGTATTGAGTATGGTTTACACGTGTGGGGAGGATCCTCTCACACAGCACTTCTAGAAAAAGTAGAAAAGAAAGCCTTCTGTCTCATTAACTCACGTCCACTCACCAATTCTCTGCAGTCTCTCTCTCTTCGCCGCAATGTTACATCTCTCTAACTATTTTACCTATATTACAATAGTCAATGTTCCTCAGAGCTCTCTCGGTGTATACCAACCCCCCTTCGTAGAGCACGTAGCACTCGTCTTGCAATACAATGCCACCCCTACTCTGTGCAACTCTCCAACCCAAGAGTGAAACGATTTTCTCAATCTTTCTTCTATTCAACAGCTGAGCTCTGGAACTCCCTCCCATAATCAGTCTTCCCTTCACCCTATGACTTAAAGTGCTTCAAACTCCGTGTGTCCAGTCATTTTGGCTCAAACGTCCCTTGATTTCGGCCGTCACTCTTTCAACTCTGGGGGAGACACTCGTCACAGCCAGTTCTGCCTGTTCTCTCCCTCATTCCCATAGAAAAACAAAAAAACATCCGTGGGCTTCATCAGAATATTTAGGACCTTACTTTGGCATCTGTTGATCATGATATTGTCTTTTTTCCTAATGTTTTTTATAACCTCACAGATGTGGTTCAAACTTTTTTGATCCATCAAGAAAGCCGAATATACTCTCTAATAATTATCTATATGTATAAGCAGGGTGATCGGAAATTTTCATTGCTCTTGACATGTTTCCCTAATTACAATGGCAGTTCAGTTGGATTCAAATCAGCTGAACTGAGAAAATATTTACTGACACTTGATACTTATGGTGGGACTGATGCTTATGGATTTTCCCTCTCCTTTTCAAAGAGACTGCTGTAGTGTTATCACGTAATTAGGCTACTCTTGTAGTCTGATAGTTTTCCTCTTTGCTGGTGTAAGGCTAGCTAATATCACCGCTATTCCAATGGGAGCCACTGCTTTAACATCTCCATCTGAAGATTGTCATATTTCTATGATGCCAATCCTCTCTAAGATCTTTGAGATGATTTTAGTTAGACGTCTTTCTTCATACTGCAATAATTTATTTTGCTACCCGATTCACATATTGGTTTTCGCAAGGGTTTGGGAACATGTGGTGTACGCCTGAAACTTAATCATGATATTTTGTCTTCGTTGAACCAAGGGAATGAATATCGTGTTGAGGCTGTTGACTTCAGTTCTACTTTTGCTGTAGTCAACCATGAAGCCCTCTTATATAAGCTGCATCGCCTTGGATTTCGTAAAGATCAGATATTGCGGGTTTTTTATGGAAATTGTTCTGTTTCTGCGCCTGTGGTTTTAGATGTCCCACAAGGCAGTGTCCTCGATCCTTTTCTTTTTGTGTTTTTTTGTTTTTTTGTTTTTTTTTACTCAACAGAGACTTGGCTAAGTTAATGTTCTTGGTTGTAACTTTGGGGTATGAAGCTTAATGCTAAAAACATGCACTCCATTACGATCAGTAGATCTGTACTTTGGCTCCTCCTCATCCTGGTTTACATTTATCTGGTGAACAAATTGAGGTAGTGAAAAGTTTACATTTGAATATTGCTGAGCTGTATGAATGTCAGCTGCTAATTGTTATTTAAAATTGCTTGACCAAGCTCTTAATCCAATCAAATTCATTCTTCCTGCTTTATCTCTGAATTTGAATAATCGGTTTCAAGTTGATGCCATTGGCAATTTATTTAAAGTATTTAATACTGTTCAGCATCTTTTACATAATAGTTTCCCAGGGCCATTTACCCCAGCACGTGTAACAAGGATTAATGTTAATGTTAATGGCTTTGCCAGTTTTGCTAAGGCAGCCTCCCAGAAGCTGGGTGTGCTCAACCGCCTCAAGGAGTTCTTTACCCCTGCGCAGCTTCTTGCTCTGTAAATGGGCACAGTGTGTCCTTGTATTGAGTATTGTTCACATATGTGGGAAGGATCCTCTCACACCGCACTCCTAGACAAAGTAGAAAGGAAAGCCTTTCGTATCATTAACTCCCGTCAACTCACCAACTCTCTGCAATCTCTCTCTCTTCGCCGCAATGTTGCATCTCTCTCGCTATTCTATCGCTACTACAATAATCTGTGTTCCTCGGAGCTTTCCCAGTGTATACCACCTCCCCTACGTAGGGTACATAGTACCCGCCTTGCAACACAATCTCACCCCTACTCTGTGCAACTCTCCAAACCAAGAGTGAAACGCTATTATCAGACTTTCTTCTATTCAACTGCTGAGCTCTGGAACTCTCTTTCAGAATGAGTCTTTCCCTCTTCCTATGACTTAAATTGCTTCAAACTCCGCGTGTCCAGACATTTTAGCGCGAACGTCCCTTGATTTTGGCCCTGTCACTCTTTCAAAACTGGGGGAGGCACTCGCTGCAGGCAGGTATGCCTTTTGTCTCCCTCATTCACATAGAAAACAAAAAATGCAACGCTGGCGTTCTGTTACCGTGTCCAATTAATTTCTTTGTGTAATATCCAGACACTATGTTTAATTCTGTCCATTACCTATATGTTATGACAATGCCAATGTTGACTAGAGGCAATGTTATCCAGAGAGCGACCAAAATTATCAAATTAATCTGACATCAATTTCACAGTATGTCTCATGTGAACCTAAGGTATCAGGCACAGTATGTCAACTCTATCTTGTCTGTCCCTTTCCTTATCCTTCTCCCACAACCTCAGCTCATCATGCTGAGTGACAATAACACTCTTCTGATACGCCACAGAATATAACTGAACTGCTACTCACATGGGAGATACACGTATTGTATATTGTGTTAGTGGGTTACAATTCAAGGATATCTAAATCTCTAGCCCGATGTCAGAACTTCTTTTGGTAAATAATCAAAGGTGAGGGGTTAGCTACATCAACACAGTAAACCTAATCACCATACAAATCAATGTTCTTCTCCACCTTTTACTCCCTATCACAAACAATACCTCCTCCTCCATCTACGTCTTCAGTCATCTATCCTGTCCCTCCTCTTCTTCTTTCCCTCTTCCTCTCCCACTCGCCTTTCCTCCCCCCTCCTCCTCTTCCACTCATATGCTCTCCCCCCCCCCCCCTTCTCCTCCTCCTTCACTCATCTTTCCTCGTACCTTTACATCACGGGAATTTCCATGTATAAATTTTCTGCTTCACCCGCGAAAATAATATACTCGACTCTGGCCGAATGACATACCTAGAAAATGTATTGTGCCCATATGTACAGTAGGTATCTAATTTTAACATATGGTAAGGAGAAGCATTATGAAAGGAAATTTTTGTTTGCTGTGTATTCTTTAAATATTCAAATAGCAAAACTCAAAGACATTATATTCTATATGTTATTTTGATACTAAAACCTGTTTTGTATGATGACGCCCTACCTCATTGTATTCTGGCTATCATTAGGCAATATAATTCAGTTCTGGAAGGGTTTGTGGATGTGAAAGCATTATCAGACGTCCTCTTAGATACGGCTAATTAAATTCATTATGTTCGAGCCATAAAATATGTGGCTTGAAATGTACCACACATGCATACGTAAGGGGATATTTGGATTTATTTGCTAATTTATTTTTTTATGTTTGGAACAATGTGTGAAAAATGAAACCTAAAGAAAGTGTAGGAAAGAGTAAGGTTATGGTCTTTGAAAGGGGTGCAGTCACAGAGTGTGAGGTGAGGTTGAATGTTCAGGTTATGGAGAACGTCAGCTCATATAAGTATTTGGGTAGTCTGTTGAGTAAAGATGGGAGGATGGAGGATGAAGTGCAAGAGAGGGTGCAACAGGGGAAGAGGGTTATAGGAACGCTGAAAGCAGTAACAAGGAATAGGGTGGTCAGTTGGAAGTAAGGAAGTAAGGTTGAGGCACATGGAATAGGTGGGGCGTTGTTAGGATGGATTAGGTCATGGCTAATTGGTAGGAAGCAGAGAGTCAGCATAAATGGTACCAAGTCAGAATGGGGAGCAGTCAAAAGTGGTGTCCCCAGGGATCGGTATTAGGTCCCCTGTTGTTTCTTATATACATAAATGACCTAGATTTAGGTATAACTAGTAGGATAAGTAAATTCGCAGACGATACTAAAATAGGGAGATCAATTGATTCAGATAGCGATATAGAGTGCCTCCAAAGGGATCTAGATACCTTACATGAATGGTCAGTAAATTGGCAGATGAAGTTTAACATTGACAAATGCAAGGTATTAAAGATAGGGAAGATGCAAACAAATGTTAAATATAAACTAGCTAATTTAGAATTAGAAAATTCAGACTGCGAGAAAGATCTAGGTGTGTTTGTTAGCAATGATTTGAAGCCTAGAAACAGTGTATAAGCGTTCGTAATAAGGCAAACAGGATTCTCGGGTTCATCTCTAGGAGTGTGAGTAACAGAACTGCTGATGTTATCTTAAAACTTTACTTGTCATTAGTGAGACCCCACATGGATTATGCTGTCCAATTTTGGTGTCCTTATTACAGAATGGACATAGATTCATTGGAGAGAGAGTACAGCGTAGAATGACAAAAATGATCCATAATATAGAAATCTTTCGTATGAAGAAAGGTTGAAGAAATTAGGTTTACATTCGTTAGAGAGACGCAGAGTTAGAGGGGATATGATAGAGGTGTTCAAGTGGGTTAGTGGGATTAACAAAGGGGACATGGCAAATGTACTAAAGCTCAGTGATAGCGAAAGAACTCGTACCAATGGTTTCAAATTAGATAAATTTCGTTTCAGAAAAGATATAGGCAAGTATTGGTTTGGTAACAGAGTTGTAGATGGGTGGAATGGACTACCAAGTGCTATAGTGGGATCTAAAACTGTAGGGAGCTTTAAGATAAAATTAGATAAGCATATGGACGAGAGGGGTTGGGTGTGAAGGGGGATCAGCCGGGTTGGGCCAATCAGCGCTCTGCAGACCTCCATAATCCTGCGTTAATCTCTAACCGTTTTGGTAAGATGATCCTCAGGGTATTAGAGTGTGAAGCCTATAATTGGGCTTTGTAATTGAATTGGGGTTGTGTGGGACAGGGATCTGCCTTGCTTAGGCCAATCGGCTTTCTGCAGACTCCCATTTTCTTATGTTCTTATGTTCTTAAGGAAGTGATTGCATGAATGTGTGGTAATTTCGACATTGACGTACAGAAGTGAAGCATGGACGTATTTGGAGAGACATAAATCAAGAGTGAGAGGGGTGGAAATGAGTTATTTTAGAAGTGCGTGCAGAGTTACATGGAGGGTTAGGGGTAGACAGACGAATGGGGAAGTATGAGAGTGGTGGGGCGTAGATGTGGATGTACTGAAAAGTGTGAGATTGTTCGGCCATGTGGAACATGGGAAACAAAAGAATGACTAAGAGAGTGAGGTGGAAGAACAGAGAGGGGGGAGGTTCAGACCGAGAGTGAGGTGGAAGGATAGAGTTGAGAGGTATATGCGTGAAAGCGGTGTTGGATGGGGGGACAGAGGTGCATGGGGGCGATTCATTCGGTTCCAATCCTTCAGGGAACATGGCATCTGGTAATAGATAGATACATTTGTATATATTTTATTATCTTTAGTTTCCTCCAAAGACCTCTATCAAACTTTTAAAAATACCCCCAAGACCCCCCTTCGAGATAAACTTGTACATTATTCAGTATTTTAGTTTTCCTAAATTACAGGCTCGTTACCGCTCGCCAGAACAAAGTACACACCTAAATGGCACAAAAGTCCTATAATCGCCAAAGTAATGGAACAAACTTTATAACATTTCAATACTAATCGGTCCTTCAGAAACTTGGAGCTCTTAAAATTAGAAGATATCTCTAATCTTGTTATAGGAGCATCTGTCTTTACATTTTTACACGAGTTCATCAATATTGATTTACCTTATTTTACATATATAAATAATTCTACCTATAGTTTTCGGAACAACGATAACCTGGAATTGCCATTTCTGAGAACAGAACAATGTCAGTCCTCCATAAAGTTCCAAGGAGTAAAAGTGTGGAATAAACTACCACTTCACATTAAAACTCAACAAATAATTTAAGCATTCAAGTTGGCTCTGAAAAAATACAACAAAGAGTTACATGAATACTACCTTACAGAAATGGCGAGGACAAAAGCTGATTACAAATAAAACAAAATAATTTAAATATTACGTGTCGGTGTGTGTGTGGGTGTTTAAGTGTAAGTGTGTTATGTCTTTAAAGGGATGTTCGGGAAGTAAATTAAATCTGATGCTCTATTATGTAGCCAAAATGTGTGTATATATCTAAAGTTTTTTTTTCATGATACAGCTTCACCTGTAAATGTGCAACATACTTTTAATAACTATATTAGGTGCCTTTTTAAGAGAGTTCACTCTCACAAGGCTCAGCCAGGACCATTTTAAGTTGTTTTAATATAATGTACATAGTTTGTGTCTGTATTCCTTAATTGCTAAATATAGGTTTAAATTTTAATTTAAAATTTTGAACCAGAAAAACAAACCTCCCCTTAGGGGGGGGGTCACCTGATTTATTTATCTTTCTCTCCTAGGGCGCATTTCATTTGGGCGATTAAGCACTTCATTTGAGCGAAAAATGCATATCATTTGGGCGCCATTTATCTCTTCATTTGGGCGAAAAGTTAAGCTCCATTTTGACGTACTCGACACTTCACTTGGGCGAGAATCACAGCGGTTCCCAGACATTCTAGGTGGAACATATGGCTATACCTTTCTGCTCATCATTTACAAGCACAACATGTTCATCCTTGTTCGTTTTCACTTCATTTGCGGAAAGATACACAAGAACTTCATGACGACCGGGATTTTGTGTTTTCTTTTCTGCGCTCTCTGTACAGTGCAAGGGAAACGTTTCTCAGGTCTTTTGGTTCAAGTTGGCTTTCACTATCATCCATAAGTTCTTTTCTAATAATGTTTAAAGGTTTGGCGCTTATGCCAGACTCTGCGCATCTTTTAACTTGCACTGTAAGTTGTGCTTCAATGTTCTTAATATCACTTGGATGGTTATATACTCAGTCATAGTTTTTATGATTGTTTTTCCTAATTCGGGCTTTACATCTGGCTTTGTTGCTTGTACACCTCCATGCAGTATTACTATTTGTCAGTACTGTATCAACTCGAAACGAGAATCCATCGAATATTATTGTCATTATTTGTTATTATTTTTTGTTTCTGTTGGCTTCTGAGATGGTGCCTTCCATGGTCCTGTTCGTGGAATGAACGTCTCTCTAGGAGTCTAGGGGATCAGTCTCACACAATGATATACTATGAACCCTCAGCCTCGTTTTTTCATCTCGCCCTTGTGTTTGATTCTGTGGTTCTAATCTGTTTGTTCCTACGGCTCCCACTACTCAGTCAAATTACTCTAAATTATCAGCCAACCTTGACAGGCAGTTCTATAGCATTTACGCTGTTGTTGCCTTATTCTGATTTCGCCCAAATGATGGTTACCATTTCACAGAATTACTGATATGTTGTCGCCCAAATGACATAGTGAACTGGCGCCCAAACGATAGAATAACAAATACAAAATTTCGCCCAAATGAAATGCGCCCCTCTCCTATTCTCTCTTTCTCTGATTTGTATCCATTCGGCCCCATTCAGCCAACTATTTTAAGACGTTTATCCCCATCCAGGTGTCGATTTCATCTTGGCGAGCAATAGCGAGCCAGCATTGTATAGAGAAATCCGGCTTCGCCGGAGACATTTTTCTATCGAAAAATGTACAAATTTAGCTTGCTGTCAAAACAAAAAATATATATACATTCTACTCTCTACCGCTCGCCAGGAAAATATTGACATGGGGTAAACGTCTTAAAACAGTAGGCTGAATGGGGCCGAAGGGATACAAGCCAGAGAAAGAGAGAAAAGGAGAGAATAAAAGCAGGTGATCCCCCTTAAGCATTAGCAGATCACATCTGTTCAACGAATCTTCCCAGGATCAACAGATAAACACAGTAAGGATTTGTAAATTATATCAATGGGCACTGCAATATTTGGATGAACATTATAGCCAATCAGTTAATTGGATGGACAACAATTGTAGGATTAATACGTTTCGTCATATACAATTGTTCTGATGAATGTATGTACTGTATATATATATATATGCACTGCTATATATATTGACATGTTCATTACAACCATTCGTTTAAAATATATTTTCTGTTACACAGTTGAATATTGTTGAGCCACGAACCTGCAGTGTAACAAAGAGACTGTTAGCGGAATTACAACATAACAAGCCCTATAAAGGCCAGAGTACGGAGCATGGGGTTGGTTTCTCTATTTCCGTATCCCAGTATTTTCACTTTTCTCCATTTCTACCTATCGCTCGTCCTAACTACTATAGTTATTTTTTCTCCTTTCCTGGAGTTTACGTAAAGTATGTACAGTCCCCTGCAGAAGTTCTGTTCTGCTCTGAGATGTTATTCATGAAATTAAAAACATTATTTTTCAATAAGGAGAGTTCCTTCCTATGCGATAGTTTATTCACCTCCTTCTCATGCAACTGTTAAATAAGATACTACACTTTAAATTGAATTATACTATATGCACGTCCATTAATAATATATCAGAGATGAACCGAACTTTTGCAGGGAAATATTTAGTAATCAGGTAAAGTATGTAAATATTTGAATGTATTCCAGGATTTATATTATGAAACTGGTTACCCTACTGGAAGAGTAATATAAAATACAATGTGGTTTAAGGGGAGGTTTTTAGTTTGGTCTCTAGATATCCATCAAGCTTAAGATTACACCCCCTTGAGCCCTTTTCAAGATAAATTTGTACATTTTTCGGTAGAAAAATGTCTCGGCTGAAAGCCGGTTCCTCTTAAATTACAGGCTCGCTATCGCTCGCCAGGATAACATCGACACCTAAATTGCACGAAAGGTCTTAAAATTGACGGAAATGGAGGAAAGTTCTTAAAATCGCCAAACTAATGGGGCGACTGTCTTAAAATCTCAAAAGCAATGGGGCTAAACATGAGGGAGAAAGGGGTCCAGAAAAAAATCCCTCAAGTCGATATCTCCCCTTAATAGAGTAATCACTGACGCGGCAGCTCGGCACACGATGAGTAATAATGCTTTATCATTGTGCAAAAATTCTTCTTCAAAAGCGGAACAAATTCAGTTTAATATTATATATGCACAACTGAACTTGCATAGTGTTAACGCCATGCAAGAGAGAGAGAGAGAGAGTGTGTATGTGTGTGTGTTTTTTTTGTGTATGTGTGCGCTACAGTAACCCCTTCAGGTTACACAGATCCGTGTTTTCATTATATTCTGAATATTATTAGACGATTTTATTAGGTAAAGGAGGGATCAGTATGAGTCAAGTGATTAATTGAGATCACCTTTACCCAGCTGATTGCTAGAGGTCTTTTCTAAGCTGTATGTAATCATCAAAGAATATCCCGAAGAAAATGCTATAGTACGTCATGAACCTCAAATGATTAAGTGTTTTACTATCATAAAAACAATGCGTACTATGATGAACCCAACTATTATATGTTAACCCGTTGAAAATCCAATTATTAGACGATTTTATTCAGAATAGGATGTGTAAATGGAAGTAAGGGGGATTTTTTCGGATAGTATTTACCCATGTAATTCCCACATGTCCTTCTTAAACTGTATAAAATCGTCTAATAATAGCCAGTATATACTCTCAAAATACGTCATAATCTTCGAAGTGGTTAATTACCTTTACCTGTATCCAATGCACCAATGTTTAGTGGCCCTCTGTTTTTGATCAATGTTTAGATGTATATATTGAGGTTAAATACATTAATTAATTGGTCAAATTGGCAAATATATTTTCATATGCTGATCAAAGAAGGCTATTTTGAAAGACAAATGTTATTAACCTCTTGAAACTCTGACGCGTTTTAGCAGTTTATTTTGGCTATCATTAGACGATTTTATGCAACTTAGGAAGAATCTGTGGGTATTAAAAGGGGTAAATACTATCTCAATCAACCCTCTGCCTTGCGTATCCCGTTACTAATCTGAATAAAATCGTCTAATAGTAGCCAGAAAACAGAACAGAAACGCGTAATGGAGCTTGAAAGGGTTAAATGTATAAGTAACTATACGATATGGGTGTAGATAAATGTGCCTCAGACTGTTGCGTGGTATCTACTTACTGCTAATGTATAATGTGCCTCAGAGTGTTGCGTGGTATCTACTCACTGCTAATGTATAATGTGCCTCAGAGTGTTGCATGGTATCTACTTACTGCTAATGTATAATGTGCCTCAGAGTGTTGCGTGGTATCTACTCACTGCTAATGTATAATGTGCCTCAGACTGTTGCATGGTATCTACTTACTGCTAATGTATAATGTGCCTCAGAGTGTTGCGTGGTATCTACTCACTGCTAATGTATAATGTGCCTCAGAGTGTTGCGTGGTATCTACTCACTGCTAATGTATAATGTGCCTCAGAGTGTTGCGTGGTATCTACTTACTGCTAATGTATAATGTGCCTCAGAGTGTTGTGTGGTATCTACTTACTGCTAATGTATAATGTGCCTCAGAGTGTTGCGTGGTATCTACTCACTGCTAATGTATAATGTGCCTCAGAGTGTTGCGTGGTATCTACTTACTGCTAATGTATAATGTGCCTCAGAGTGTTTGCGTGGTACTACTCACTGCTAATGTATAATGTGCCTCAGAGTGTTGCGTGGTATCTACTTACTGCTAATGTATAATGTGCCTCAGAGTGTTGCGTGGTATCAACTTACTGCTAATGTATAATGTGCCCCAGAGTGTTGCGTGGTATCTACTTACTGCTAATGTATAATGTGCCTCAGAGTGTTGCGTGGTATCTCCTTACTGCTAATGTATAATGTGCCTCAGAGTGTTGCGTGGTATCTACTCACTGCTAATGTATAATGTGCCTCAGAGTGTTGCGTGGTATCTACTCACTGCTAATGTATAATGTGCCTCAGAGTGTTGCGTGGTATCTACTCACTGCTAATGTATAATGTGCCTCAGAGTGTTTGCGTGGTATCTACTTACTGCTAATGTATACTGTGTCGCTCCATCTCTGAATTACTCACTGCTAATAATGTGCCCCAGAGTGTTGCGTGGTAACTACTCACTGCTAGTATAATCTCTCTCTGCGTGGTATCTACTTACTGCTAATGTATAATGTGCTCGCTCCATCTCTGAATTAAAAATAATCCGCGTCCCCATTCAGCTCATGAACATAGTATTAAGTAATCTCTCTCTCTCCTCTCTCGCCATCCCATCGTACTTCTATATATAATATATATATATATATATATATATATATATATATTATATATATATATATATATATATATATATATATATATATATATATATATATATATATATATATATATAATCGGTATATATATATATATATATTCTATGTTATTATTCAACAAGCCTCCTGGCACCCGAACAGAAATGCTTCCCTGATCACACAAGCATAAAAAGAAGGGCAATTCTAGTGACTAACGTCATCTAACATGCCCGAGAAACACTGTTAATTACAATAGTAGTTTATACATGTGTGTTATATTTTATTATAACCCTCTAAGTAAATATAAAAAATACTTTTCTTTTAGTACACGCCTTCTGTATATTGCCATGGAATTGAATAAAAGTATGTGAAACTTTCACATAGAGATTTAATAACAGTACACATCAATCCCAGTATCGTTTATAAAATTTGAAATAATAAAAATGATGTAAATTGAAAATCTCCAGTTGTTTGCTGTAATCAATTTTCTCCGTCACTAAACTTATTCGACGCTCTCAAAATATTTCTCTCTGGATGTGTACAGTCTGCAAACATATTAACTGCGATCTAAAGTAGTTGCTCTCGTTTTTAAAAGGCGCTTGGCAGTTTAGAACAGTATTATACGCGAGTAATAACAATACATTGAATTTGATAATGATATCAAAGGAGTACAAAGGAGTACAAAGGAAATCAAGCAACAACAGATCTAGTGACCCTTCTAGGTTGCTTGTCCTCCAAAACACTGAGGATCAAGTGTCCAAACAGTGGTTTAGAGTGGGTAAGGGAACATTGGAAAGGGAATTACTGCCCTGGAACTAATGTCCGTGGCAGGATTAGGAAGTTAGTAGGGGACAGATGGGTTAGTAACTGAGGGGGGGGATAAAATAAAGTTATTCATTTACAAACGCAGTCAGTCGCGGGTTTGATGCGAGATATTTGTCTAGGCGGAGTTTAAATGAATCAACGGTGATGCAGTCTATAACGTTTCGGGGAAAGCCCATTCCACAAGTTGACAACTCGATTGAAGAAGAAATTCTTAGATTCGTGTGAGTTAAAAGATTTACCAATAATTTTGCAAAACCGTTTCCCCGCGTGTAATTAGATTTGGTCGATAGTGAAGTACTTACTACAGTTCATATTGTCGATGCCTTTGATGATTTTGAACACTTGAATTAAGTCACCTCTTAATCTGCGCTGGGCTAAAGGAAATAGATTTAATTCTCTAAGACGCTCTTCGTATGGTTTGTTCTTTAGGCTAGGTATCATTTTGGTAACTCTACGTTGAACTCGTTCTAGCTTGTTTATATCTTTTTGGTAATAAGGGCACCAGGATTGAACGCAGTATTCAATCGTGATGCTATGTCCGGTAGCAAAATGCTTA